>JALPQD010000076.1:2644396-3001896 GCA_023101885.1 Typhlomys cinereus
TCGGGAAAAAGGAGCACAAAGTTAGGGAAAATGGTCCATTTTAATGCTTAGGTTAGATGAAGAGTCTTTTAAGAGGTGTGATCAGACAAGGAACGTAAGCTAATGGTAGTAGACTGAAGTATTGGCAGGGGTAATGGGGGTATGGGGGGAGCCAGCCAGACCTGATTGCTAATTCTTGTTGGCCTCTCCACAGCATCTCTTCCTCAGAGGAGATAGGAGAAGGAAGCATGCAGAGCAACCTCCCTAGAGGTTCCGGTTTCTGTGATGGCCTTGGGGAAGAGGAGTTCTGGTTTCACTGACCAGCTTTAGGAAAGATAGCAGGACAGAAGCCAGTTGGTCAGAGCCCTTGCTTCTGGAACCTTCTGATCTCCTGTTGCTCACAGCCAACTATGGGAGAATTGGGGTCTCGTTAGTATTGCATTATTATTAAGGGAAATAAAACCATCCACTCAAACAACTTTTGAACCATCCAGTACTATTTCAGGAAAAACAGAATGGGTATGTTTCGTTATTGTGTATATGTAATCAAAAGGTATCAAGTGCCCCAAATTCTAAAGCCCCTGTGAACACAGGCCAAGGAAGGATTGTCACTGGAAGAAAGTTACCAGAAATGGACACGTAAAACTGTTCTTGCAGACCAGTGTTTTCTTTCCAGTGAATGCAGAACCATTTCAATGTTTGCATAATGCAAGAGGAGCATCAAGATTCACAACAGAAGAAGTGTGTAAACCCTGGAAAACTCATACCAGTGTTAGAATTGGAAAGCTATAAGCACGGCCTCGGAAACGAGCGCATTCTCTTCCCTGTGTGGGCAGCAGGACTGGCCAGACACAGAAAGTCTCTCCTGCCCCCTGGTGTCCACTGATCTGGACCAGGTGTTTCAAAAGCTTCAAATGGGCGTCCCAAGATTCCTGTACTTTTCTTTAAACCCAAAGCAACTATCATCACAAGGAATGATTTGCTTTCTACATTCTTTCTCTTTTCTTTCTTTCTTCCTTCCTCCTTTCTCATCTATTATATGATACTTATCTAAAAATTAACTCATCATTTCTACATTTTATTTTCCTTCCTTCCTTCCTTCCTTCCTTCCTTTCTTCCTTCCTTTCTTTTTTTTCTTATCTATGTGTGATATTTTCTGTGAATTGAACTCAAGTAATCTGACTTGGAAGTAGGAATCTTTATCTGATGAGCATTTCGCTGGTCTCATAATGGATGGATTTTAATTCCTTATATTTATCTATGAAAGACTTTAGAAATCGTAGTAATAATAATTAAAATATTAAGTGTGGGAGCCAAGGAAGCTTGGTGATGCTATCTCTGAGCTGACAGCAGGTGTAAAATGGCCCAATTGAGATCTTGAGGACATGACTATTGGACTACTATGGTAAATAAAGGTGTGAAGTCATCCTCTGAAATAATTATTGAGAAGAGATGGAGGAAATAAATATATATCCTTAAAAAAAGTAGTGGCTCTCATAGAGCATACCAAGTCAGCCAGCAGCCATTCGGGTTTGCTTTCCCTGCTTTCCCCAGCTTCTCTCCCCCCAACCATCCCTTTACCTGACATACAGGCCCACCACACCCTCTCTTTCTTTTGCAGCATCACCTAGCCATTTAGAGGTCATCCACCCAGCACCCCTCCCCTTCACTAACTATATACAAGAGCATCCTAGGTCTCAAAGTACACAGAAACTAAACAGCTAATCACACGTCTGTCCACAGAGATCTTGGAAACCTACCACCCAACAATGGACAATTGTACCACCTAACTGTAAGCATCACATCTATAGCTGCCAGAACTCTCTCAACAAATGTCACCATTTTCCTACAGTCAGAGAGCACTGCAGACTACACCTTTTGGATTAAGTCACATGGGACAACAATTGACAAGATAAGTACTTTTTTTTTGGTTCTTTGTGTTGTTTATTATTAGTTTTTTAGTACTTGTCTGTTATTGCTTTTTCTTTTTTGTTTATGTTATCTCTTTCTTACTCCTTACTTTTTTGTCTTTATTTCATCTATCTACTTAATTTTATTCTCACTATTAGATGTGATATGAAGGGAAAGTTCCTTTAGTATATATTAATTAGGATTCAGTATTGTAGCATAAAATTCTCTACCTATGCTAACATAAGTTGGTCATCATCATAATACTCCATCTATACCTCACCTGAGACCTACCAATCTCCCTGTACCTCATACCTCATACCTCATATCTCTATCCTCTCAAGATATAACCAACATTCTTCTCATATCCAAGCTAATAACTATCCCAGTTTTTTACCATCTTACTTCTTTACCACTTTGACTCTCATTAACAAACAGTAAAATATAGATGCTATCAACTCATCTAAATAGTGAAGCTCAACATAGAGATTGAATACAATGAACTCTATCAAAGAATTAGTACCTTGTGGTCTCAGACTAAACTTCAAACAACATCTCTCCAACAAAAGCTTTGAAAGGAGAGACTCTAATTTATCCACAAGAAGTAGCTGAGCTAGAAACATAAATCAAAGAAAATAATCAACAACCTAATTATAACTTCTTACCATAGAAATGGAGACAACACAAGAAACAAAGAAAATATATCTCCTTCCAAAAATCACTGATCACAAACCACCAACTCTCACTGAGGATAGCCCATTGGATACCTATGTTAACATGAGTCAACCATCATCATTGGATAATAACCTGGAGATCAATAACCTCAACAATGAAATCCAAAGATCAATTATAAATATGATGAAGCAGATCCAGGAGAGCATAAATAAATGTCTGAAGAGCACAATAAATGCTGGAAAGATGATTAGGAAAATACAAATAAGCAACGAGACACAATTAGAAAGACAGTTGAAGATTCAAAAACAAACTTAGAAACACTGGGAAAAAACAAAACTAATCTGCAAAGAAACATGGAAATATTGAAAAAAAACCAAACTGAAATAACACTGGAATTAAAAATTCAAAATAGTGCAGAAAAAATACAATTGGGAGTCTAAAAATAGAACTGATCATGTAGAAGACAGAGTAACAGAACTGAAAACAACATGGGAGAAGTTGATACGTAAATCAGAGAAACTGATAAGTTGAAAAATATGCATGAACAGAACATGCCAGGAACTCTGGGACACAATCAGAAGACCCAGTCTATGGATCATAGACATTCTGGAGGCAGATACACACGAGGAAAAGATCCATTATACATAATTAATGATATAATAAAGGAAAATTTCCCTAACCTAAGAAAACAGATGCCCATCCAAATCCAAGAGGAATATAGGACTCTAAATACCCAGAACCAAACCCCCCCAGAAACTCCCCATAACATACGACATGCTGTACACCAAATAAGCACACTAAAGGTAAGCTCTTAAGAGCTGCAAGACGAAGGACCAAGTTACATACAAAGGCACACCCATCAAAATAACAACTTACTCTTTAGCTCAAGCTGTAAAAAGGCTTGGAGAGACATAATACAAGTTATGAATGAACACAAATGCCAACCCAAAATATTTTATGCATCAAAACTATTAGTCAGAAGGCAAAAAAATATTCCATGACAGAAAGAGGCTAAAGGACTATATGGCTACTATACCATGACTGCAGAGAATACTAGAAAAAATACTCAAGATGGAAAAGAAGAATAAACACATCAAAAAAAGCTACAGAAAATAAATAATACCAGTACAAAAGCTGTATGAAGGACTACAAATGCAAACACCACAATATCAACAAAATGGCAGGAACCATTAAACAACTTGCAATAATAACTTTAAATGTCAGTGGACACAACTCCCCAATCAAGAAGCAAAGTCATACAGCTTGGATCAAGCATCATGACCCATCAATACTCAGTCTCCAAGAAACATTCTTCACCATGAGAGACAGACACTGTCTCAGGGTGAAAGGATAGTCAAAGATACTCCAAACAAATGGAAACAAACAGGAGTTTCCATCTTAATACAAGACAAAATAGACTTTAAAGCCAACCATAAGAGATAAAAATGGCTACTACCATCTAGTTGAGAGACTATTCTAGCAGGAGGATTCTACAATCCTAAGCATATATGCACCAAATACAGGCATGCCTAAATTCATCAAACAAATACTACAGGAGGCAAAACAACTAATTAATCAATCTAAACACAGTGATAGTAGGAAATGTCAACACTCCACTCATACCATTGAACAGGTCAACAGGTCACAAACTAATCAGAGACATACATTAAATGAAATCATAAATCAAACTGACTTCACAGACATCTACATCCAAACACTAAAGTATCCACATTCTTTTCAGCCATCCATGGAATTTTCTTAAAAATAGACCATATACTAGGACACAAAACAAGTCTTCACAAATACAAGAAAACTGAAATCACACCCTGTGTACTATCTCACTACTTTGGAATAAAGTTAGATATCTACGACAAAGGAAACAACAGAAAGCACACAAACTCATGAAAGCTAAATAACATACTCTTGAATGATGAATGGATCAAAAAGACCTACTTGTTAGAAAGGAACACATTACTGTTATTGAAAACTACCAGAAGAACTTATGAAAGGAGAGCACAAAGAGAAGAAACCCAGGCATTGCAAAAAAAGGCCCTAGAATGATGATATACCTAGAACCCAGAGACAATTAAAACAATGTTAGAAATAACAGATATGTGATACTTCTTGATAAGTTGTTGGTTAGAGAGGTCTCAAAGATCCTCTAAACAGTATAAGCTTTTGCCATTGCTCTTGGTTACCCTCTAGAAACTGACAATAAGATCCTATTACTGATGATGTAATATACATGGATCACAAAACATGGACCAAAAAACCAGCTGAAACCAGTCTGGAAGCTTCCTCCTTAACTGGATAGCTTACATAGTAGCAGAGAGAACTATGGAAGCTATTGGGAAAGAAAAACAATTAACGATCTCATCAATCTGTGAAATTTGTAAGTTTCAATAACAATCACCTTAGTAATGGATGACCATCAATGTAATAGTGGCATGAGTATTAAGGAGGCAACCAATAGCTTTCTGATTAGAATGTGTGAATGGAACACATTCCTGTTACTGTAAACTAGAACAAGACCCTATGAAAGGGAAGGACATAGGTCTCAAAGGAAGAACAGACTATGAATATTTGGCTAGGAAGACAGTACACCAGTTGCTTTGTAAACACCTGTTTTTATAACCAACCTAGAAGCCTTCTTCTACAAGAGAAGGTGTTTATTACTGAAAAGCAAAACTTGCCAAAATATAGAAAATAAGTGACTATGGACTGCTTGCCCCTAAACAGGACATATATGCCTTACCCACCCCCACATCGAGGCTCAGAGAGCATCAAAGAAAAGGGGGCAATAAGATTATAAGAAACTGAAGTGGGACAGTGATGGCCTGAACATCATCTCCTGGACATGACAGAACTGTGATATACACAATTTCATGGCAGATACGTATATTTTCATAAGAATTGCAAGGGAACTGTCTTATCAACATCTTGCCATGAAAGCAGACAGATCTCAGAAGACCTACACCTCTCTGAGACACTAATGAGGACTAATGCTGATGGGAAAGAAAAAGGATGCTTCCTTCAGTGGTATACCTACATATATGATACTTGCTGGAACATGAATCATGTCAGGCATATGTCATCAAGGACAAACTAGAAGAAATACAGTGGGTCACACAAGTGGAAAGATTTGAAAAGAGGAAGGAGTCTGGCAAGGAAAATGAGTTGTAAGGGGAAAATGAGGAAGGATAGGATTGGGGACCAAGGAGTGAGAATATTATAAGTTCAATTTATTCATGTATGCATAATCTCATTTTTTAAAAAAAAAAAAGCAGTAGTGGGTCAGCGAGATGGCTCAGTAGATAAAGTTGTTTGTTGCTAAGACTGATTCAATTCCAGAACCGACATGGTAAAAGAAAAGAGCGCCAATTACACAAGTTGTCATCTGATGGCCACACAGGCACCATAGCATGTTGAGTAAAACACACACATGTTGAGTAAAAATAAGTGAAGAATTTGGAAAAACAATGGCAGGCAGCACGGAGCAAAACCCTGCTAAGGATAAAATGCTGAGAACCAGAGGGGGTACTTGTAGGAAGTCCAAATGCAGACTGGCTCATAGGAGAAAAAAAACATGGACAGAGGGGAAATTAGGGGTTGCTCTACCTCAGATCTACATGCTTTAGAATATTCAGGGAAAAAAATCTTATTTCAGAGAAGTAATCAAGCAATGTGCCAAACGAGTGATGACAAATTATATATAAATATACATATTTTTATATATGTATATTGCATTTACTAGTTGAATTAGAAGCTTCTAGGATTTGATGGTCGAAATTATTTAAAATCTAAAGAGTATGGATAAAATTAAAAGAAGAACAACAAATTTTGAGGTAATATGTGTCATAAGTGTATTTTTGGCAGAAGGAGGAACATAACACATGGTTTAACAAATCTATTTACTCACGTGCTACCTTAAAAGTCAAATTTACCGCCATAAATACTGAGAAGCCAAGAATCCCCTTATGGTATCTGGTGCATCGCATCCCAGTAGATGTTTGTTTTTGCACTAAGCAGAACTCACTCAACACCCTGACTCTTTCTGACAGCTTATGAGCTGGATATTCTTTGCATATTCTTTTCTCATAGTTCTGTAAGAGCCCCTTATTGTCAGTCTCTCCTACTGTAGTCTAATGTCACTCTCTTCTACAAAGACTTATTATTAAAGAGGCCAAGGATCTGCTGCTCAGAGAACAATTTGGCCTTCTGCTCAAAAACTTTGCAAAGTTTAACATCTATCACCACTTACCTTACTAATAAAACCGCGATCATTCAATTGTACTTAGAAAACAATTTCTCTTTATTGAACAATGTTTAGGTTTGCCTTACATTAATCCAAAGTTTGGGAAGGATAGAAATTTAAAGCCCCTGCTTCCTTATTGATGTGTCCTAGGTCCAAGGAGAATATTTTCTTTTTCTTCTGGTGCTGTTACATCTAGACACTGAACTACATTCCAGCCCGGAGAGTATTTCAAAACACAGTTTCCTCTGCCCTTTTGACACAGAGTATATGAGAACAACAGTCACACTTGTTTTCCCCCATGAACAAAAGAACGTGCACTATGCCCAGTGGAAAGATCTATGTATACAGCAAAGAATCAGGAACACCAGTTCTGGAAACTGGGTACAACTTACTGTGGTTACTCATAGCGCCAGTAGAGGGCGACTCTCTCCGCAGCAGCTATATCCATAACTTTTCACTTGCAGTTCCCCAGAACAACCAAGTCCTGACGCCCCAAATCAGTGACTGACTCCTCATACAGCACCATCCTGGATATTGAAATAACTAAGATACATGAAGAATTCTCTTTGGCCATATTTTTATAAGCAATTTCCAGGAAAAGGATAACTGCATACAGCTGAGCTGTCAAACTTAAAAATAATACAAGCACTTGAGTCACACACAAAAAATGGTTTTCTAAAAACATGGAGAGCCGTGACAAAGAAGTGCGCTTGTGAACTGAGGTTCCCTGAAAATCTCCAGGGGCTTTCTCCCTTAGGCTCCGGCACTGACAGGGTGAAAGGATCCCTCCTTGATGAGCCCCCTCCAGCCGCCAGGGCCGGGCAGGAAGCAGGAGGCATCGCTCCAAATGTCAGCTGCTCGGGTCTTGGGTCAACAGGGAGAAGAGGACCTAAGGGAGTCGTGGGATTCCAGAATCTTCCTGGAGAGTCTACTGGGAGCCGGAGCAGGGAACAGGCTCCAAGGGAGCTCCTGCCTGGCTTTGGGGCGCCATGGTGGGCTTCTCCTGCCACTAACCCTGGAAACTGCACTCTGGAGAATGTTCTCTCCATCCTCAAAGCAGGGAGCACAAAGGCAGAAAAGACTGTAATCCAAGAGGCCTTGTGTGCGCTTAATCTTCAGTGCAGTCAAATGTCATCGAGAGTTCCAGTTGAATAGGGTTAAGACAAGCAGAACACTATCTTTCCTGAAAGCCTTCCTAATATCAGCACTCTTATCCACCATCAATTTTGTTCCTTGGGATAAATTCCTAGAAGTGGAGTTTCTAGGCCAACGGTTATAGCTACTTTTAAGTCATTTGAAATTTTCAATGAGTTCCTGTGCGTGACCCGGCTGACTGACTTGCAGCTCTAGCCTATCGGCTTTGTCCTTAAGCAGTAAGGCCTAGGCTGCCAGCAGCCTGGCTGGGATTATCTACTGATGCCAGAGGGATGGGGGGAGGGGGGTTGGTTGGGAAAGCAATGTCCTGCCCAGGCATATATAAATTAGATCAACAACCTGCTTAGCTCCAACAACCTGCTTAGCTCCATAATTACACAGATCCCTTTGCTGGGAAATTGAAGTTCTTCATTCCTGCCTTCCTAGTCTTTGCCTCTTGTATCAAATAAATCCTCCCCACAAAGCCCCCGGAAAGGGCTCACAGACTCTATTCTGGTCACCTTGATTTCTCAGAGTAGACCTAGAACTATATTGAAACATGATTCTGAGTAATTTTTTGGCTCTGGCACCTGGAAATGGCAAGCAGAATCTAATCCTTTATAAAAGTCATTGACTGGAACCCTAACAGGTGTATGTTGGTAGTCTGTAAGTCTGCTCCCCAGTTAAATGCTCTAAAACCATGATTAGAGGTACTGGGAATGAACCCTAGCTTGCCACATGCTATTCAAGCATCTACCACTGAGCTACACCCGGTCTTGCTTATACTCTGAATAAGAAGTTGAGGAAACTAGGAAAGTTTCCTCTGGGTCCCTGGTTTATAAGACAAACGGTTCACTTTCATGGTGTTTACAAGATATTGTAATTAAGTGTACTGATTAATTCAGTCTTTAAAAACACAGCAGAGGGCTAGCGAGATGGCGCAGGGGTTAAGATTCTGCCTCACAAACAGAAAGACTTGAGTTGAGAACCCAGATCCCATGTAAAAATGCCAGGCAGAAATGACAACAGTCTGTACTCTGGCCCTGGAAGGCAGAGCCTGGGAAGCTCTAGAGCAAAGCAAAAAGGAGGTAGAACAATCCATGATGATTTCTGAAGTCATCCTTGGGCTTCCACAGGCATACATCTCAAGTATCCTCTAGTAGACAGACAGACAGATAGACACGTGTGCATGGGTGCGCGCACGCACACACACGGCAGAAGCTTGTTGTCATAGCTAGATACAGGTGTCAACTTGACAGTTGAGGGTTTGAGCTCTGGGCACATTTGTAGAGAATTAATGGTTGAATTAAGCCCAAAGCAAACCTGCAGGAGATTATCTAGCTGATGGGGAAAGCCCAACCCATCATGGGTGGTACTAGGCCCTGGAATAAAATACCAAGAGTTGGCATCCTTGTGTATACTTGGCTAGACATGTGGGTCTGGCAAGTAAGGATTGTCCCTCTCTCAGCCATTATGTAGAGTTGGTGTAACCAGTTCCTTCGGCCCTGGTGTTGGTGCATGCTCTCCTGTCAAGCTGGACTATGAACTATAACCGGACTGTCAGTAAGAAAATAAACCCTGGTTCCTTTAAGCTGTTTGATAGTCATTATCAGCAACCATGCAGGCTGACTACAACACTTGTAGATGGGAAGCGCCCAAATGGCGGCACCACTAGACCTCAGCATGCAGCCTTGCCTGGATGCAGGTCTGAGATGTAAGTTTGCAGCCCGTGACTCAGATCTAAGAAACCATGACTTAACAAATTGGTGGCTCTGTGATCATCAGACCACACCTAGAATATTCCCAGCAGCCCACCAAGGACTGGATTCTATTGTTTTGCTGTCATGGAACATAGTCATTGGTCCATGCAGGAAGAAGGAAGGCATGACGAAGGCTAAAAGTCTAGGAGCAGCTGAGCACAGTACTCCTTTGAAAGGATCAATCCATAGGCCCCAATGAAAAATCCTCTGCTTGTGTCATTTACCTTCAAATGATCATACAGGCCTCTGTCTGTAAAGGCTGCAAACTGTATAAATGTATCTTCTAGCCCAGAGGACGGCTATTCTTACCCTGCAATGAACTGGAGCTGTGAATACTGGGTCTCTACAGGACTGGACTCTGCTTCTCTTGATTCAAATGATTTGCTCATCCTAGTTTATCTAAAACTGTTTGGGATTTAGCACTGAAAGTCTTATGTGTCTAGATTTATCAACTCCGTGTAGATTTTCCAATTTGTTGGAAACTAATTCTTAAATAATTGCCAACGATCACCTAGGTTTGGCACTATGTTGTAACATCTTACTCATTTCTAATGGTAAAATTTTGAGCCTTCTTGCTCTTTTGGTTAATATGGAAAATTGTTCCTGTTCCAAGAAATAACTTTTTTTCTATCATTAGTCATTTATGCTGTCCTTTTAGGCTCCACTTTACAATTCCTGACTTCTGTTGTGTAGTTTGGCTTGCTCTTGTATCCCCAAGATCCTGAGGTGCATCATTTGGCCCTATGTTTGGACCAGTCTGACTTCTTAGTGCACGCACTAATGGTTACAGGCTTCCCTTTAGAACTGCCCCTGCCCTGTCCCACAGATCCCTGTGAGTTGTGTTTTCACTGTCACTCAACTCTAGCAGCTTTTAAGCCCATCCCTTCTGCAGTGTCTTCAAGACACACTAATTGTTGAACAAGGTATTGTTTAGTGTATATATTTTTTTTTCCTGTGGCTACTCTCAATCACTCTTCCACCTTATTCTTTTGACACTGAGTCTCTACTTAAACTCTAAGCTCATGGATAGGGCTAGTCTAGCTGGCCAGCTTGCTTTGGGAATTCCCAAGCTCTGCCTTCCAGGTCTGGAACTACAGGTGGACCTGTATTTTTATGTGGTCTGGGGGATGTTTAAATTGTGGTTCTTTTGCTTATATAGGAAGCACCTTAGCCACTGAGCCATATCCCTAGCCTCATGATCTTTTAATTTCTTCTAATTTTTGCTTCAAATCTGCCTTTCTAGTTGAGCGTACTATTCCTGTTTACTTTCAGCATGTTTGCTTCAAAAATAATTTTCCGGACTTTCACTCTCGGACTGCATATGTCTTTTTCAGTGGAGTAAGTTTCTGGAAGACATAAAGAGTTTTGTTCTTTTGACCCAATCATTCAGTCTGCATCTTTTAATTAAAGAAGATTTTAATTAAAAAGAGAAAATTTGCATTTACTGAAGATTGAGGGGTATGCACCAATTTTTAGGAAGGTGGGAGGTTAATTTTTTTTCTTTCTGTTTCATACTTGGTGTTCTTTCTCCCTTGGTCATCTTAGCGACCTGGTGGTTTACTAGACTAATAATATTTCTTTCCTAATTATCATTTATTTTTAAAGAAAATTATCTTTAGTTATTTCTTTTCCGTGTGTGTGTGTGTGTGTGTGTGTGTGTGTGTGTGTGTGTGTGTGTGTGTTATCAGTGAGCATTATGTGATCCTGTGGAGAACCAAGGGTGACTTCAGGAATCGTCGTGGATTGCTTCTACCTCCTTCTTGCTTCACTATAGGATTCCCAGGCTTCACCCACCAGGACCAGAAATATAGACCATCAGTGTTTCTACCTGGCATTTTTATGTGGGATCTGGTATCGGAACTCAGGACCTTCTGCTTTCAAGGCAGTCTGAACCCCTGAGCTATCTCTCCAGCCCCATTTATTTATTTTTAAGAAAGATTCATTCCTTCACACATTCCATGGTTGCATTTTTTTTCTGTTTCTAGTATTCCTTTAAGTACCTTATATAGCATTGACTTGGTAATTATGAATTTAGTCTATGCTTATCTTGGAAGGTCTTTATGTCCTCAGAGTTAATTTTTTTCCATTTTTATGTGGGGGATGCATGTATGTGAGTGCATATTTGCATGTATGTTGGTGTACATATATGTGCAGGTACACGTGCATGTCAGCATGTATTCATGTGGAAACCAAAAATTATCCTCCATCTTTTGTCCATTTTATTAACTGGTTTTCTAATGAAATCTGAACTCAACTATAGGGCTAGTCTGACTAGTCAGTTACTGTTATAACTATAATATGATGTGGAGAAGTTCTTTTCTGATCACGGTTAATTGTGGCTATAAATGCATCCTGTACCTCAGTTTGAGGGAAATTTCTGCTTTGTTTCTCTGAATGGGTTTCTATTTCTTTACTCTATAACTCCACACTGCTGGCAATGCCAAATATCCACGTTTGATTTCTTTCTGATTAGAGGATCTTATTCTGTCATGTTGGGTCCCTTAATCATGTACCAGAAGTTCTTCAAAGTTGTGATATTTTTTCCATTTTTTAAATTAGGCTTTGAAAGTATTTGTCCAGAATTTCATTCGCTTCAGTGGTCAGTTTCAGTTACTATCAAGTTGTGCATTGCTAGAGTTGTGTCACTTTGTTTGATCACATTTCTTGTCACTGTGCTATGTATGTGCTCTGTGAGAGAGGAGGGCTTGCCCAATGATGTGTGAAGGTTTGCTTGTGTGTGCCCCTTTACTTGAGGGCTCAAGGTCAGATGTGACTAAGGGGAATGAAACTCAGCCGTCACTAAATCACCTCCAAAAACAAACTAGATATAGTACGAAACAATTACCAAAACTCACAGCACCCCCAATAACAGCATAAAAATGTGGCAAATATAATTGTAGGTTCGTGAAATTAAAAAATTATAAAGATAAAAGCTACCTTTACTACCTATCAGCAATAAAGCCATAAAACAATAAAGGTTGCAATAGAAAAAGAGAAAAGTAAGTTAGAACAGAAACAAAATGAATGAGGTATATAGATATAAGGAAAAAATAAAGAAAATGCAATTATACAAATCCAAAAAAGAGAGGGGGAAGTACCTGCTGAAGAGGAGATCCCTCTTCTCTGGGTCTTTGGATCTAGTATTTTGCAGGGACAGAGAAGTGGGACTCGTTCTTTTCAGAGACCCTCAGGGAGCTGTACAGTGAGTCACCCCTGTGATCCTGACTGGATTTAAGATTACCTACAAGACACACTGCTAAATGGCTTTGGGACATTTCCAGAGAGGGAACTGAGGGCAGAAGCACCTGAACGTAGGTTGGTGTCCTCAACTTGTCTATGCTAGGTTGTATTTGTACTATTAGAAGGTCCTGGGACATGGGAAGTGTAAGCCACATGTCAGACACTGTCATCAGCCAAACGTGCTGTGCTCAGGTGGGTGTCTGTTCACACCTAAGGGACACTGTCAGTGAACATCTGGGCTTGTGGGAAGCTGAAGTAGTGTGGTCTCTGAGTGTGGAAACAGAAGCCAAGCTAAAGCATTTTGCGCTGAGGTTGAGCTGAAGCACCTGATGGTTCCTCCACATGAATCCATACATAGCTGCTTCTATGCCTGCCAGAAGCAGGCTGCTGCTGTTTTTGCATGTGTGTGCGTGCGTGCGTGCGTGCGTGTGTGTGTGTGTGTGTGTGTGTGTGTGTGTGTGTGTGTGTGTGTACGATAACATACTTGGATGTTTGTACCTGTCCAAACCCAAGGATCATACTGAGAATCATCCCGGATTTTTCTTTTATTTACGTGTGTGTGTGTGTGTGTGTGTGTGTGTGTGTGTGTGTGTGTGTGTGTGGTGTGTGTGTGTGTATGTCCCTGTGGAAGCCCAATGGTGACTTCAGGAGTCATCCTGGATTGCTTCTACTTCTTTTTGCTTCACTCTGGGATAGCCCAGGTTCTGCCCACCAGACCAGAAATGCTGGTTTCTACCTGACATTTTTTACATGAGATCTGGGATCAGAAATCAAGTCGTCTGCTTGTGAGGCCAAGGTTTTAACCACTGATCCATCTCCACAACCCTGGCTGCTGCTTTTAGATGCAAGTACTTTCCCTACATAATGTAGGTTACGGTTTCTATCAAGTAAACTTGTGTCCAAACTAATGTGTCTAAATCGCAGTAGTATTTCTGGGCCTACAGGGCTCTTGGATGTTCACTTGCCAGTGGGATACAGCACAGACATGCAGAGGCCTCTATTCCCTGTCAGGAAAGTCAGACAGCAGAACTTCTCTCAGGATGGCTCACCATTATGGCACCTGCATCTCAGCAGAGGAGTGCGGGGGCCCTTCTGCAGTGACGGCTAGGTGCATGGAGGCAGGTCTCCTGTTGGAGTGTATTCTTGACAGATGCCAGATTCTGCAGGGGCGCTCTCAAGACTTCACACAGTAGGGTCTTCCTTCTCCAGGTATAATGCCAGGTACATACTGTTTAAGACTCCTCGTTTCTGATGTATCTCTGGATATTACCTGACACCAACTATCTACATCTACACCTCTGTGCCTTTCCATAATATACCTTTCTCTGCAGCTACACACACACACACACACACACACACACACACACACACGTGCACACACACGCACCACACATGCACGTGCATGCACATGTTACTCTGCTTCAACTTTATACTAAGAAAATGTCGCTTGTCTTCATCTTCCTTCAATCCAAGATGACTTCTTATATTGGGTTGAATTATGATTCCGTGCCTGACATTCTACTTCCTGCAATTGAAAGTAGCTATTTATTCATTTTGTGGCAGCTGACAAGACTTCTGCATTTTTTTTCAGGAAAACGGGCACTTTATGCTATGGTTAAGTTTTATAAACTATTGAAAGTATTTTTCTGTTGTAATTTGAAATACAAAGTGTCACTTTTATATTTAAATTCTTAGGCATATTTTTTTCTGAGTTTTCTGTTCTGTTTCGCTGAATGGTCTGCTGCTTCAGGAGTACTCTCTTTTAATGTCCTAATACAACAATATACAGTGCATTAATATCCACAATTACAAAGCCCCCACCCCTCAGATTTGAATGTTAAACACTGCAAACGTGTTGAATTATCCTATTGTATCCCAGAAATTTCAACATTAATCAGTGATAAAATAGAACAAGATACAAACAATAAACTAGAATGAACCATGTGGGTTTGAATTAGAAGCAACAGTAAGAATTTATGGTTTTCAATATCTTTCCATATAAAAATGCAGATTAATTTAAGACTATATGTATATTTCTGAATATCCTACCCAGAACTTCCTGCTCTGCAGGAAATGGTGACCCCCAATAGCATCTATCACAAACAATGTCCAAGTCTGAATTTGAAATATTCTCTGCTAAATGAATCAGGGGTTTCCTGAGAAAAAGCTAATGCCATAGCTGGGGCTGAGAAAACACAATTCTGGAATATCTCACTGTGCTAAAGGTAATAAAATACTCAAATACCGATAGATATATGTAAAACTATGAAGAGCCATCTCAAAAAGGCTAGTAATGGGCAAATGTTAAGCACATCAGTACCAAAATTATCAACTTTTCCCCTTCCCTATTTGTTTCTTGGTTTTTCTTTATTTTTCAGTGCCTAAAGAGGATAGCAAAAATCACCATTTGGTACTTTTCCTATAAATTATTTGACTCAAATAAGAATCATCAGTGAAATGCTAATTCTACTGGGTATAACTTTAGGGAGCAACCAAAGGCTATGGATGCCCAAACTGTCTGTACACAACCTAAATGGGATGACTTTCAGGTCTAACATACTGCATCCAGTTGCTGTTCTTGGCCACATGGGATTTCTTAATGTGTCTGCTGGCTTCAGCAAGCAAGGAGGGCTCTCAATGCAGCAGGAAAGTGTTGCACCTGAAGAGATCAGTATCACTTGCCTGACATACTGACTCAAACAGCATAGCCTGCATTCATTTCTGAGCAAACACATGAATAAACTGAAGCCTAATAAAAAATAACATAAATAGGGGGCTGGAGAGGTGGCTCAGAGGTTAAGCCTCTGCCTTGCAGGCGAAAAGTCCTGAGTTCGGATCCTAGACCCCACATATAGATGCTGGGCGGAAGCGGGGGCAGCCTGTGCTTCTAGTCCTGGTAGGGCAGAGTCTGTGAATCCTGGGGCAGAGTAAAACAAGGAGGAGGTGGAGGCGTCCATGGTGGTTCCCGAATTCGCCCGTGGTTCTACACACACACACACATGCACACATGCACAATTGAGTAAATAAAAAAAAATAAAAACATAAAATCATGAAAATCAACCACAGAGCTTGAAACTGCCCCAGATCAAATGAGATTAAAGAAACAGCACTCACTGCCAGATGCAATGGATCTCAGATTAAGAAAATCCCTCATCTGAACTTTCATCTTGGATATTTGGGCTATAAAAAACAACATGGAATAACTGGCAAAATGTGAATAAATTTGAAGGCCATAAATTAATATTAAAGCAACGTTAAAAATTTTGATTGGTATTCTGTGATCACATAGTACCCATATGCACACTTACACTCACATACACTCATCCACCATGCATGTACGTACACACATTCATCACACACACAAATACACACCCCATATGGACAAGTTAGGTACTCAGAACATTTAAATATTATATGAATACCATAATATGTGATATAAAACATTTTTCTTTAATGACATTTTCACGTCATAATTTAATTAGGAAACAAAATGACATTAGTATACAATAAATAGCATATCATATATTTTTTCTTTAGAATCTCTACATATTCTTGGTTTTGTTCCAAAAGTAGATTTTTTTTTACTTGACTTAAGTGTTAACAAGATGCTCTATGCAATTAAGATGCAAATGTAGCAGCAGCTGGAAAGAAAAAGAGAAAAAGCAAATGTTTAATTTAAAAGATTTTATTCTTTTATTTTTTTATTATCATTATTTATTCAACTGTGCGCATGTGCGTGTGTATGTGCGCGCGCGTGTGTGTCTGTGTGTGTGTGTGTGTGTGTGTGTGTGTGTGTGTGTGTAGAACCACGGACGAATTCGTGAACCACCATGGACACCTCCACCTCCTTCTGTCCCGGGATTCACAGGCTCCGCCCTACCGGGGCCAGAAGCGCAGGCCGACCCCGCTTCCACCCGGCGTCTATACGTGGGATCTGGGATCTGAACTCAGGACCTTCCACCTGCAAGACGGAGGCTTAACCCCTGAGCCACCTCTCCAGCCCGAAAGATTTTAATCTTAACTAATCATAAATTCATTTAAGAAGGACATGGGAGTGTTATACAGAGTTAAAAGAAACATGAATATGAGCCATTCTGTTCTTAATTTGTGATTGAGTAGGATTTTCCCATTGTTGCAAAGTGATTGATTGTCCTGAAGTCAACTGTGGTTATTTCTGGGTTTCCATTCATTCATTCACTCAACAGCCATGTGCTCACGGTGCTGTGGAACACACTGGGAAGACACAATGAAAGTGATGGTCTGTTCTATGATTGGGAGGCAGGAGGACTGTGAGTTTATGGTTTTGAGTTCTCAAAATAAATAATTTGGAGGGGGGCAAACAGGTAATTTCTGGAGTCATAGAAGGAGTATAAAATGGGTACTACTGACACACACACACAGGGGACTTAACTCCCATTTTTAAGTCCATATTGTAGACCTTTTGGAGGTGATAGAAAAGAATAAGGAAGAATAAGAATAAGGAAGGAAGGTGTGCTAGAAAGAGGGATGATGCGCACACAGACAGCTAGGGGTGAAAAGGAACAGTGTGAAATGAGCAGTCGGGCTTGGCTGAAGCAGTGAAAGGGTCAAGGAGGGAAGGTGGCAAGTTAGGATTCAAGTTCAATCTGTTATTTTTATTCCATACTAAGAAATTTGGATTTTTCCTGAAGATATAAGATAAATCATGACAAAGAAAATGACAAGGGTAAATGACAGGAATGTCACCTAACTGACACTGCCAGGTGACAGTTTATGAACTGACGTTGCTAAGACTGCAGATGGTAGGGTTTGAGGCTCTAATTCTGAGAAGATGATGACATCTTTGTTTTTCCAGCACCGTTTCAGACAGCAGTCTGACAGTCTCATAGGTGTGTTGAGCCAGAAAAGAGATACATAGAATTTCAGGTTTTGCTTTCTTTTTTAAAAGCTATGGTAGGCTAGGGAGATGGCTCAGGGGTTAAGGTTTTGACCTTGCAAGTGAAAGACCTGAGTTCAGATCCCCAGATCCCCTGGTAAAACAACGGGCAGAAATGGAGACAGTTTGCACTTCCAGCCCTGAAAGGAAAGCCTGGGAAATCCTAGAACAAAGCAGTGAGGAAGTAGAGCAATCCAGGATGATTCTCAATGTCACTCTTGGGGCCCCATAGACACACATATTCTAGTGTCCTCTAGTTCAGAGAGACAGAAAGAGTGAGAGAGAGAGAGAGAGAGAGAAGAGAGAGAGAGAGAGAGAGAGAGAGAGAGAGAGAGCAGCTATGGTGCATGAATTATTGAGGAATATGAATTGTTACATTTCATACCTTTTATTTGATATCTAAAATAATAATATTTAAAATAAAATCTCTTCATGGAAGAAGTGTAGCAGTTAGCCTGTATGGTTACAAATAAATTCACATCCAATGGCTTATGAGGGAACCAGGGGCTTTTATTTTGGATTAGTACATTCCAGTTACAGTTCCTTGTCCAGCTTGACAGGAGAGTTCATACCATCACTAAGGCCGAGGGAAATCCACATGTCTGCTGAAAAGGACAATCCTTAATTGCTAGACAAGTACATCTGGCTAAGTATTCAGAAAGATGTCAACTTTCTCAACTAGTCCCCTCCATCTTACTCACCTGCCCAGGGATTAGTCCAGCCCATTACGGACTGAATTTTCCCCATCAATCAGACAATCTCCTGCAGGCTTGCTCTGGGCTTAATTTAACTACCAGTTCTCTACAAATGTGCCCAGAGCTCAAACCCTCAATCATCAAGTTGACACCTGTGTTTAACTATAACAAAAGTGATCACATTTGTTATTTACAGTTTATTTCAGAATCAGCTAATCCACATTTAAATCATAAATATTAGCAACATACCTTCTTTTTGGTTCTCTAGTTATACTTATTTTGCAACTCCTGGTACATCTGTGAAAGAAAAAAAATCAAATGTTACTTTCAGTGTTTAAATCAGATAAAATATAAATCCATGGGAATAAATGCATCACTGGAAATTGTGGCATTTAAATAGGAATGTTAGAGACCAGGCTTAAAAATAATCACATAAAATCAAATTTCTACTCATTTGAAGTTTAGCAATATATTGTGTATGTATCCATATGTGTATATGCATGTATGTATATGTGTGTGCTCATGTACACACAAATGTTGTTTTATTAAAAACAGTTTAATATTTTATAGTGAATGTATCACTGTAATTCTTGGCAAAACTCTTCCCTTGATAAACATCTAATAAGTTTCTTTGCTTTAATTGGTATTTCTTTAAAGGGACATTCAATTTCTACTTTTAGAAAATTTAAAATTCCCTATATTCTAATATATTCATTTTGAGAACAAACATTTAATGCATAAATGTAGCGAGTAACACTTCTATAATGTCATGTGAAAATCCTGCTGACAAAACATTATGTAATCTGACTAAGATCAAATGTCTACAGGTTTAGAGACAGCTTTCATACTTTCTTTGACTGATGACTGTCTAGAGCTGGAAACAAAACAGTTTTCATTGTAAATTTGACTCTTTTCAGAAAGGACAATTTTTTAAAATATTGATTACTCATATTTATCTATGTAATTGTGAAATGTGTAAGAATACTCCACACTATATTTCACATATATAAATATACTTCATGCAATATTAATGTGAACATTCTTATTTAAATTGTGTAAATAAGAGCTATAATGTATGTGGCTTATTATGCCCAAATATACTAGCACAGTTCACTGAACATAACCATTCTGTGGTGGTAGCAACAATGTAATATTGTATGTCTTCAAAATTTGGGGATGTAAAGACAAGTTTACTTGACTGACAATCCATCTTCTATTTTAGAAAATATTATCACAATATTTTGAGATATTGTTTCTATAACCTTTGTGTCAAAAGAATTACAGACAAATCATAAAAATAAATGATGCAAGATGAAAGCACAGGCCTTTAATGAAATAATCTTCTGGTATTATTTTTATGATTTATTTATCTGTCATGCCATGGGGTATGCCATGGGGTGTATGTGGAGATTAGAGGACAGTTTGTGGGAGCTGGTTCTCTACTTCCACCGTATGGGTGACAGTGATTAAACCCACCCTGCTGCCCTGTGCAGTACTTTAACAAACACTATGTAAGATATAAATTGTAACTCCGTGACCCTTTGAAAAAGTCATGCTTTGTTTTCAGAGTTTTACGAACTACTTTAAGTCTTTGCTGATACAGGGGCTTGCAGGGAAGCATCTTTGTGCCTGTTTCCCAGAATGCTGGAAACAGGCTGGTTTGCTGATAACTCCCTGTGACACCGAGGCTGCATGGGGGAATACCTCTCTTACCCCAGAACACTGAAGCTAATAGTAACTGCCCTCCCACCACTATGTGCCTCAGAGCATGAGAGATTTATAGTAGCTCTTCGCCTTGAGCAGATCTAGTTGTTCCCAGAATGTTTTAGTAAGAAGATTCTCATACTCACTGCTTTGTCTCAACAATTAAACTCTAGTGAGACTTACTAGAACACAGCTTGTATGTTGCTGCAGTAAATAAAAGAACCCACAAGGCAATGTTCTGCACTCCAGAGCAGTAGACAACATGGAGCCCCCCCCAGTGAAACTGAGTCCGTGTGTGATCTTAATCAATTCTTCAGCATCAATCACAATAGGAGGGCAACAACAATAAATCTCATTTTTATAAGACTTGAATTGAGGAATTACCAATGTAATAGTCTATTTTTTCTTTAAAAGCTATTCTCCTACATACTTACTTTCTAGAGATAATATATTTTATATGTACCTATATCCCATTTAGAATTGACTATTATCCAAGAAAAACTACTTATTTCTATACCAAAAATTCTTTTTCTTTTTTCTTTTTTGCAAGATGTACGTTGGGTCTTACATGCTAAGCACTGCTTTACCGCTATATATCTATGCCTATATATCTATGCTATACATCAATACCTGTACTGAAGAGCTCTTAGCTCTCTGGGAAGTTGGAAGAATAGAATCACAGCACTTTTTTGCATGGCTACAATTCTGAAACAAAAAATCCTATTTGTGGCTGCAGGGAGAGAGGCGCACGTGGACAGAAAAGAAAGGGCAACAGTGAACAGCGGACACTGGCTTGCTCACTGGGGCAGTGAGGGAAAGAGAAATCTTACTGTCAGATCTCCTGCTAGCCATGCAGAGCCGACAACCAGGCATTTTAATCTCTCCAAACCTTTCTCCACTGGTGAAGCAATCACCCTAAAACCAGATGCACCTGGGAAACATTCATGGACACAGATGAACTCGAGGAAAAGTGATCCACTATGTGGGGCAGAGGGTAAAGATGAGCACGTCAAAGCAGCTCCAGCCTAAAGTCTGGTACGAGAAGAGAAACCAGGGTGTGTGTGAAGATGTGTGCAAGGCAGGCATGACGCAGCAGAGGGAGCCAGCAGACAGGCACCTGGGTTCCTCTGCTCCAAGGCTCAGCCGAGGGAAGCAGTTTAAGGGCACTGTTTGCATAGGAACTGGGGGTTGGGGGTGGGGGTGGGGGTGGGGGTGGGGGTGGGGGTGGGGTGGAGGTGGGGGGAGCAGGCAAAGACAGGCCTCCACACTCTTCCCAGGAAGATGAAATACTTACTGGTAGTTTTATTGTTTTGTCCGGGCAGGGTTTATGGTTGTGGTCTTATCTATGCTTTATGTGTCTCATTTCTCACTATTATTTTTCTGGTCTTCATTCTATATATTTCCTCCCTTTTTTCTCTTTGCTCACTCCTCCTCTTTTTATTATTAATACCTTTAGCTTTAATCATTTTTTTTAACTCCTAGCTTATCCTATTTATACTATGTCTCCTTTCTTTTCTGGGAACATTATGTTTCCAGTGATTTACTATTACATCCTAATGAATCATGTTTTCAAAGTACTGCTTTTGTTACTCTTATCTGCTTTTCTCTTCTCTGAGAGAGAATGAAAAAGTCGCCACTAAGACTTCATAAACTAAAGTGAGAAGAATAAAAAAGGGTTGGAGAGATGGCTAAGGGCTTAAAGCCTCTGCCTGAAAAGCAGAAGGATCTGAGTTGTGATCCCAGATCCTATGTAAAAATGCTGGGCAGAAATGGCTATGACTTGCACTTCTAGTCCTGGAGGGCAGAGTCTAGGAAACTCCAGAGCAAAGTAATAAGGAGATTGTCATAGATAGGCACAGATGTCAACTTGATGGTTGAGGGTTTGAGTTCTGGCCACATTTGTGGAGAATTAATGGATGAGTTAGGCCCAGAGCGAACCTGCAGGAGATTTTCTAACTGATGGGGAGGACCCAGACTATGGTGAGTGGGATTAGGCCCTGGAATAAAATACAGAGAGCTGGTTGAGGAGGTTGGCATCCTTCTGTTCACTTGGCCAGACATGCTAGTCTGGCAAGTAAGGATTGTCCCTCTCTCAGCTGTTGTGCAGAGATGGTGTGGCCAGTTCCCTCGGCCCTGGTGTTGGTGCGTGCTCTCCCATCAAGCTGGACTACAGACTGCAACTGGACTATCAGTAAGAAAATAAACCCCTTGTTCCCTTAAGCCATTTGATGGTCATTTATCAGTAACCATGCAGGCAAACTGCAACAATAGGCAAACACACATATGCACACATATATACAGATACAGAAAGAAAAAGAAATTAAAAAGGCTTTCATGTCAACAGATATGAAAATCACAACTAGCCTACTTGAGGTAGTTATATAAAAGCCAGTTCAAATTCAAATTTTCCAAACTTTTGCTTTTCAGATGACTATCTTTTCAAAGGAAAAAAAAAATACAGAGACAACAACTCCATTTAATGCAGTTTCCTTGTATTCACACACATACACAATCACACACATTTTGAAAATGTATGCCAATAAACATAATTTAGCACACACTAGGCTCAAAAAGGAGATGTGAAAACAAGTGGTCAAAGACTTGTTCCTCTGTTATTTTTAGGGCTTCTAGGAGAAGCCCACTTTCCCCAAATAAATCAGCTAAAAAGCACAGTGGAAAGTGTCACCTATAACTGCATTAAGTAGAAAAAAAGAATATTAGAGATCCCAGAGAAGATCCATGAAATATTATATCCAAACATAAAACAAAGGAAAATAATACTAGGAAGATAGCAAAGTGATCACTTTGTGTATGGAAACCAGAGGTCAACATTAGTGTGTTCCTTAGGAGCTGCCCATCTTGGGTTTTTTTTTTTTCAGACAGTTTGCTTTGCAACTATGAGGACCTGAGTTTAATTCCTAGAATCCATATAAAAAGCTAGACAAGTGTTGGGGTGATGGGCCCGAAGTTAAAGCCATACAAACAAAAGGGCCAGAGTTTAGATCCCCAAATTCCATGTGAAATATTGGGTGGACATGGTGACCCATCTGTAATTACAGTCTCAAAAGACAGAACCTGAGAATCCCCAGAGTCAGGTAAGGGACTGTCTCAGAAGCAATAAGGTGAAAGAGCAATCTAAGATGGTGTCCAGTATCAATGCTGGCCTCTCCATGCATGCACGCCAATGCACATACATGACATTTAAACACATGTGAATATGCACACACTACCAAACATACACATACACATGAAAAGTGAAAAAAAACAGAAAAAATAGATGCAGACCACTCTTGGAGATGAACAAGGGTTAATGCCAGATGGGTAAGAAGGAGAGCAACTCTATGTCCACTGGTATATCATTCTTACTCCAGCAAGTGCCCAAACACACGTCATTAGCAGTGCCAAGATGAGACTCAATAAGCTGGACAAGCACAAACAGACATGGGAATGGGAGACAGATGAGGAAGAAGAAAATTTGTATTAGGAAAATGTAAGAGATTGGAATTAGATAATAAGGGGTGAAAATAACACGAATACATGTGTACAGCTCTAAAAAAATACATAAAATTTTAACAAGTCAGGTGTACCACTGCACACTTATAATAACCCCAGTGCTAAAGATGTGGAGACAGCCACATCCCTTGGGCTAACTAACCAGCCAGCCTAGCATACTTGGCTAGATCCAGGCCAGCAGGAGACAATGATACCAATAAGGTGGATAATTCCTAAGTAACACACTGAGGTTGACCTCTGGCTTAACACACACATCTATGAGCATGTACACACACATGGACACACACATACATTCAAGAAAAACAATAAAAATAAAATATAAAAGCATGGTAATAAACTTTCAAAAGTCTCAGAGCCATGAGTTCTGGCACAATGAGCTGAGATATAAACTAAGGAAGACCTCATGAAAAAAACTCAATGAAATTAAGGCAGAAAAATTTCCTGATTTAGGGAAAGATAAAGACATTCAAGTACAAGAGGCACTTAGAACACCAAGTAGACATAATCACAAAATAACCCTACCTGTCACATCATAGCTAAAATTCTAAGACTACAGAGCAACAAGATAATATGATAAGATGCAAGACAAAGCTCCAGCTTAAAGAGGCAAACTCATTAAGATAACCTAAGACCTCTCAGCAGATACTGTAAAATCCAGGAGAGAGCACAGTACTATACTGGTACCATCATCTTTTAAGCTGAAAAGAGAATTAATGACCATCCAGATAACAATAATTGAAACAATTCATGACCAATCAGCCATAACTGCAGAAGATTCTCAAAGGAATCCTAAACACAGATACAAGAATAAAAGACAGCAACACAGGAGCTCAGGAAAATAAACTTCACTGATAGGAATAGAACAAATAAGAATCAGAAAAGCATTGAACAGATCGGCTCAGTCGACTAGCAAATTTCCACAATGAGCATCAAGTAACTGAAGACTAGCCTTGCCTTGAGGCTCTAATCTTTGGTCTGTATCCATTTTACCTTCTATAACTGTGAATTTGCAATAATTTTGAAAATACATGCTTTTACCTCTTTAGTCCTTCAATATTTGTACATATTTTGAATGATCAGTTTCTTTACATGACTTATTTTTTATTGGATTATGAGTTCAAAGTCAGTCTAAGATAAATAATAAGGCTGTGTCTCAAAAAAAGAGATTGTCCTAATTTAGATGACTTTGAATTATTTGGGGGTATCAGATAACTAGGTGAATAAGCTAATACACTGCCTTCCAAGTGGACAACAACATGCCAGGTTTACTCACCACTCTCCATGCGAGTCTCCCCAGCCCAGAAGTCATCTTTCATTGTCACATGGCTGTGTGACAGTACAACCTGAGCAAAGACAGAGTTCCCTGTTAAAGACGAGAAACCAAACTGTCCAGAGACACTAGGCGCCTTCCATCTATTCCCAGATATGCTCTCTTTTTTTAGGAATGTGCTCCCCCAGGAGGAGAGGTGAGCCATGGCTGTCTTACTGGAGATGAACACCTCCTCCATCTATAATAGTGTATGTCCATGGTCGCTTCTCTACACTCTTATGAAAACACTATAGCTTTATTTTGCCCCATGTAGCTAGGCAGCACCATAGTATCTCAAGTTAAGAAGGAAGCAATTTTATCAATGTACATGTCAATCAGCAATGGCAAATCTGGGCATGGAAGATAGTTTAGCAGTTAAAGCACTTGGACCACAAACCAAAGAACCACATTTCAAATATTCAGGTCGTACATTAACAGCCATGTGGGTTTGGTGGCCATCTATAATTTCAGCCTTGGAAAACTAAGACTGTGGATTCTCCAGAGAAAACTGGCCAGCCAGATTAGCCCTATTGGCAAGCTTGAGGTTTAATTAGAGACCCTGTCTCAAAATGAGGAAGGTGAAAGAGCAATCAAGGATGATTCCTGATATCAACCTTGAACCTTCACACACATGCACATGCATGCACATATCTGATCATACATATATGCATTCAAACCCATCCACATACACACATGAAAGTGGAAAATTTTTAAATGGCAAAATTGAAAATGCAATGTTAAATTTATTGGCTTTTTGTTGGTGTGGCAAATCAAATTCAGAGCTTGCAAGCATCTAATCTATATCCCCAGCTCTGAGGTTTCTTGGGAAAAGTGTCAGCTGCATGTAGATAGGGGTTCATAAGATCTTAAAATGAATAAAACTTCCTCCTCTTTCCATTACAAAAGAAGCATATAGGAAAAAGTTATTTGGGGAACAAGGTAGCTGAAGCACATATCCCTCTTCCTCTCTGCTCTATTTTTGGGATAATGTGACAGACCTGTAGCAGCTGGGTTTGTGGGATGGAAGATCCATTCAACACTTTCTCAAAGACCTGTGGATTATGACTGAGAAATGGCTCAGCTGGTAAAGTGCCTGATGCATAAGGATGAAGACCTGAGTAGGACTCCCAGCACTTTTGTAGAATTCAGAACCAAATAAAGACAAGAGTCCGAAAAGATACATTTTTCCTTTTCAAATGTTTTTGATCCTTGGTGAATGCATAAAAGTTAGAACCACTGGATGTGACAGTGAAGTTCTTGTCTCCATTACATCATCTGTCCAGTGGAGGACTGATTCATCATAATCCCTCACGAGCATCCAATGGTTGTGCTTCGAAAAGTCAGGCTCGACAAAAGATCCTGCCTGGCAATCTGTGAGGCACACCAGGAAAAGTTCACAGGGCATAACAGCTTCCGCTGAGCAGGAGCTAGCCAGCTAAAAAGTTCTTCCACTTGATGACCAGTGAGGGCCGTGTCCAGTCACTCCTGTTTAGTGAAGCAGGCAGGGAGAGGCCTCCGATGGTTAACAACTTAGTCAAGGGGACATTAGTCAAAGGTTTCATATGCATTTCCTGTTTTGATGGAACATGAGCTGTGCTTGGCTATGCCTGACAGACTTCTTGTTTCCATGCTAAGCTCTTCCGACAGATGGTATTAAAGAGCTGTCACTCTATTGAGACAACATTGTGCTAGAAAATACAGGCTCTTTACTCAAGTTTAAAGGGCACAGTCACAGCCCTAAGCTACATACATAAGACCTTTAATGTCTCACTTGCCAGACGGAGTGACGAAGTTCATGAAATCAGGTTAGAGGGCCCTAAGTTTGCATCTGGACTCCATCACTGTAACTTTTCTTTGGTCAGTTCAAATAACAGCAAAGCCCTCCCTCAGTATTCATGGAGAATTGCTCCCAGGTCTGTCTCTATAGATGTTCAAGTCCCTGATATAAAAGGTATATTTGTATATGAACTGTAACACATCTCTCGTGTACTTTAAATTACGGGTGTAATTACAAATTAGGTATTGTATCTAAGCCATCAAAGTAACTGCTATATTGTGCTCCATAGGAAATAATTACCAAAAAAGGAAGTCTGTAGGTTTCCAGTACAGATAAAAAGTTTTCAATTAGTTTCAACATTGGCTACATCTTCAGAAGTGGAGTCCAGATGGGGAGGACAAGGGTTGTGTCCATTGTCATCATCACTGTGATTATCATGACAAGAACTCGTGAACTATTTGCTTAGGCTTAAGATTCCAGATAAAAAGCCCAGGAGCACTAGGCCTATGTGATTATTTAGGAGAAGGAAGCATGGGGTTCCGAGGGAGGAAGAATGGTTCCAGTATGTCTCCCCGATGAAGGGGCTGATTCTTGGCTGTAAGAGTAGAAAGAGGCTCAGGAAAGGGCGAGAGAAGCCCTTTCAAGGGCTGGCTACAGGAAGAGGCATGGGAACCAGGCCCACCCCAGTACCCCAGCCTATGCCCCCTGGTACACACCATGCCCGCAGGCCACGGCGCCCGCAGGCCACGGCGCCCTCAGGCACGGCGCCCGCAGGCCACGGCGCCCGCAGGCCACGGCGCCCGCAGGCCACGGCGCCCGCAGGCCACGGCGCCCGCAGGCCACGGCGCCCGCAGGCCACGGCGCCCGCAGGCCACGGCGCCCGCAGGCAGGAGCTCTAGACAGGCGTAGGGTACAAAGCCATTACCGGTGTGTCCAGGGAGGTCTGGATCATGAGGCCCATGGTGTCCAGTCCAGATGAAGCAAGGTAGCGATTCTACGCGCAGTCCTCCGCGGTTTCTCTGGCCACGGGGGCAGCGGTTGGCAACCGTTACGACTGCAGTTCTGTCTCTGACACGCAATGCATCCTGGGAACAACTCGGGCCGGCCTGTGTTCCCAGCAGGCCCCGTGGTCCTGAGCTCCCCAGCACTGCGAACGCCTCTTCCTGGGAGTTGATCAGATTCGCTGGAAAGTAAAGAACATCTCTCAGGGGTCAGCTCTGAGCTGCAAGTCACTTAGTGCTTAGCTCGGGGTTGACCACAAAGCAGGATCAACAACGGCATGTTTTCCAGCCATGCTGGATCCTGGAATGGAGGCAGAAACACAATGCCCGACCAAATGCATTTACGATTTTGATGTTTTGCTCCTGGAGAAATTCTTGCCTTAATTTCATATGATGAAAATATTATATTGAAATATTAGGCATCTTGATGATTAAGGATTTCTTGTGTGTCTGTTTTGGGTGCTCCTTCTGTTGTGCATCACAGCCCGGAATTCAGACCTCTCAGGCTCTGGAAGTGCAGTGCACTCCTGGCAGCCGGCTGCAGGAGCACTTCCTTCCTCTCCATCAAGCTGCCCTTTGCCAGCCTGAGCCAACCGCTATGATGGTGGTGGTACCCATGGTGGTGTTGAGGAACCCAAGGAGTGGGACACTGTGCTTGTGACTGGGCCACCCATCCTGGCCTGTCCCATGAGGCCCACAGCACTCTTCATTCAGTCTCCTAAGCCCTGGCTCAAATTTCCACCCAGTGATCACATCACTGAGCGAAAGACCTGTCTCTAATTTAAACTTCACAATTCACATTTACGTATTAGTTTGGAGTTGCAGTGAAATTGGTGCCTAAAAAACCCTACCTGAAAACATGAAACAGGGTGTGAATCAGAATACTTATGAAAGTTTTATTCATAAATACTTATTTTGCTAAGTCTCAGATTATTTTCTTTCAGAATTCTGTTGTTGGACAATTGTTATGAATAGTCGAGCAAAAAAATTACAGGAGTCAGAATCTTGTCCTTAGAGCAATGAGGATTCCTGGTGTGTATGTTCATGTGCTTTATGCCAAAATATACCAATTATAGAATAAAAAATCAATCACCTTAACCATCAAGGAGTTGGGGAAATGGTTTCATTGGTGTAGTATTTGCCACACAAGTCCGATGGTCTGAGTTCAGTCTCTAGTACCCATAGAGAAAGCCAAGCATGGCATCATACACCTAAAATATCAGCACAGGGAGACAGAGACAGAGCTCCTTGGGGCTTGCTGGCCACCAGTCTAGACAAATTGGTGAGCTTCAGGTCAGAGATCCTGTCTCAAATAAAGGGAGAATCCTAGAGGAAGCCACCCAGTGTTAACCTCTGACCACACACACACACCTACATTGAGATAACCACCTCAACCCAGTCAGAATGGCTATCATTAGACAATAACAAGAAAAACAGAAAGATTCAGGGAAAGAGCAAAGAGTTTATACTAGCTTACATTCCCACTGGTGGAAGGTCACTATTCATGTAGAGATTCCTCAAAAACCTAAAAATTGAACTACTATATGATCCAATTATACCACTCCTGGAAATATACCAAAGGAATCTAAATCAGCATACCACAAAGATAACTGCACTTCATTTATTCATCACAGCACTATTCCTGAGAATTAGGTTGTAGAAACACTGCTCAATGGATAAATGGATAAGGAAAATGTGGGATATACACTAATGAATAAAGTAATGAACTTTAAAAACCAGGCACCGCTGCACACACCTGTAATCCAAGCATTCAGGATGACTGCAATGAGTTTGAGGTATATGGGTCTGGGGTATATGGCATGTCTAGACAGGGAAGGCGGGAGGGAGAGAGAAGAAAAGGAAGAAAGACTTATTAATAAATAAAAACACAAAGAAATCATAAACAAGTATAAAATTATGTCATCTTCAGGCCAAAGCAAAATTCCCAAACCATAAGCAAAATGTGACATTACAGAGCATTCCACGACACAAAAAGACAGAAATTAAGACGGAATGCCACTATGTCCAAAAAGTCTAACTGAATCCACAGTTCCCAGCTATGAAGATCATACCACCATACAAATCTTCCAATATGGTGGGCAGAACTTATCCAACTATGTGCACTATCACCTATACCGAATCCTTGGCTGTCTCTGTGCAATCACACCAACATACCCAACCCAATCTCTGAATCTCACACCCCAGAATCTGTTGCTATACAATATTTTTAATGAAATATTATTATGAACACTATCCTTTGTATGATACATATAATGAATATAATGTTTTATGCTTATAAATGTTAAAATTGTAAATTTTCTTCACTAAAGACACAGACCTGGTACAGCTTGTATCAATGAAAATGGACACCGAATGAAAGTCAGTTGGTTTTCTGACCATAGACTCCTTGTTTTAAGCCTTTATGCCTAAAACTCTGTGGAAATAAAATAAGCACAGGCTTAATGACGCTGTCAATGTTTTCACTAGTGTCTGATCATTTAATAGAGATTTTTTTTTACAGGGTACACCATAATTTACAAGGCTTTTAAAAACAAACAGAATTTACAATTTAAATTTGTAAGGAAGAACTTCAACTAATGCTTTGAAATGTTCTTCTTTTTGCTTATCTTGATTCTTAAGAAACAAGGAGGAGGCGGTCCGTGGTGGTTCCCGAGTTCGTCCGTGGTTCTACACACACATATACGCATACATGCACATGCACACACACACATACACGTGCACAATTGAATAAATAGTAAAAAAAATTTAAAAAAAAGAACAATATTCACATTTGCATTATTCACAGAAGAAAAACGTTATCTCTTAGTGCTATTATGAAGATATTGCAGGCCTTTTTTTCTTGTCCTGAATTAGAAAATCAAAATATTTAAAAAGAAAATAACTGGAGTTTGCAAATAGACTCAGTCTGATGTCAGTCATCTCAAAGCCCTTTTCCTGAAACACCATCTTATTTCTTCTTTCTCTAACAACAAAATAATCACACATTCTCCATGTGATATTAAAAAGGAATCAGATGATAGTGACTAGAATGACTTCGAATAAGATAAAGTTTAAACCAGTGTGTTGCCTGTAATCTGAGCTACTCCAGAGGCTAAGAGAGATGGATCTTAAGGTCAATGTCCATCTGGGCTGCAAAGTGAGTTCTAAGGCCAGTCCAAGCAACTTGATGAGAGTCTCACAGTAAAGTTGAAAGAAAAGAAAGAGGGATGGGGTTTATCTCAGTGGCAGTATTTGCCTAACAGGCACAGAGACTCAATACCCAGTAATTACCACAGAAAAGATTGGTATAGAAAAGTAAATAATAAGTGACAATAAAGTAAGCAGATGCTTTTATAAAATAACATGCCAATATAAAAGGCAACTCACATTATTGACTTTGTGGCTTTAATTTATAAACCATTCATCCATCCCACTTACTAAATGAGTTCTTGAGAAAGAATACAGTCTCATACTAACAATATTGCCAACACCACAAAACTGCTTTGCAGTTGTTTGGTCCATTCTTCCCTTATGCTATCAACAGGTAAGAAATAAAATGCCTAACTTATCCCACATCCTATATTCTATTTGGTTTACTTCTATCCTATGTTCTTTTATCCTATGCTCTTCTATGCTATTTTCAGTAATGTTACCTTGTCAATTAAATCTTGTATTTCTACTTTTGATCAAAGGTATGTGTGGGAGCCTACTGCATCCAAATGGTTCATAATGAGGTAAGGCATTTCCTCCCCATTATGCTACTGCCTGTTGCACAGGATCCAAGCCATGGAAAAACAAGATTGTTTCATCTTTTTCCCTGTGTCTGTGCTACAGTGAAAGGTAACACAGTATCATGATTTCATCAGCTTTGGAGAGCCGCAGTATACCTTGGTACTCCTACATAAGTTCCCTGAGGACTTTGCTTTGGCAAGCATCAGGTGTTCCCCCTGGAGACTAAAGAAGAGCAAAAGAACGAAGTGCAGCATTAGAAATGTCAACACAGGAAGCAAAGGAATTTTGTCCTAGGTGGCTTCAGTAGCTGCTTGTCCTTCAAAATATGATTGCTAAAATGTGTCCCTAGAGACTTCAGTGTCCTTAAGAATGACCAAACACCATATATTCTAACATGCAAAGTATAAGCCAAAAAAAATCTTATTATACCAGGGATACAAGTAAGTCAACACTGTATTGACATCTCCCTAATAGCAACCCAAGCAAGAAAACATTCCGTGAGGATGTAAAGGAAACAATGAGTAAAGAATAAGGAAATTTCCCAAAAGTCATTCACATGTGGATGGGCAGATGTGCAGAGGGCGTGAAAGACTGCAAACCCTTGTATCACAAGGAGAAAACAACAGGATGACTGAATAAAATAAATCTGGGTGATATCCGCATTGTGATACCTACCTTACTTTAACTACCTCCTTGCCTTGACTACCTCTCAGTTAGGGCCCTGAGAATATAGCTGAGTTCATTCATGCTATTTGAATTACTAAAGAAAAATTCTACATAGCTCAATGCTTTCTGGTTCCATCCATGTCTATGTATGTAACAGAATTTCAGCCCTTTTCAAAGGATATTTAGTATTCCATTGTGCAAGAATACCAGCATACCATAAACAGACAATGTGCATTCATATGTCACTGGGAGGAAGGTTGTATGAATGACAGATGCTCATTATAAATTAGAAAATTTTCACAAATGTCTTAGACAGTCTGAGTATACTATCCATGAAACACTACAGATAATGAGCATCCTACGTCACTGGAAGTTGTACGAATGTTTTTGCTCCTGTTATTTTTTGTGCTGTTGAATTTCTCTTGTTTACTTTAATTTTTCTACATTTGTTGAGTAATTTTAAATAGCCTACTAAAATTCTGGGCTTTTTTATTTCTCTTTTCAGTTTGAAGAATTTTTTATCATTCATTTATGTATGTATGTTGCATTTTTGTTATATATATATTTGGAAATTTTACTTTTCCTGTACTGACCTTTAAAATGTCTCTGGCAAACAGTAGTGTTCCTATGCTTAAGGGGAACACAGGAAAGGGTTCAGAGAAATGCCACTGGGTCCTTGTACATCATCGGAGAGGAGAGCCCAGAGGAAAGTCAGGCATGCACAAGAAAGGACTCTCTGGGAATTGGGGCGGGAGGCACTGAGGGATGAGGAGGGAGGGGTGAGGGGAGGGGGAGCAGGAGGTTGGGGGGAGGAGGAGGGAGGGAGGGAACTGGTGTACCTATTAAGTTTGTATGAGCTGAAATAATAATAAAAAGGTATAAAAATGTCTCTGGCAATTCTCTTTACTCAGAATTCTCTTTTTTCTTTAGTTTACATCATTATGTTTGCATTCCAATATTTGCATGATAATGCATTTTAAGCTTTTTACTTTCAACTCCTCAATCTTGAAATAAATTTCTTGTTGCCATCCTAAAATAGATGTTTTTAAACTGTCTATGAACATCGACCTTTAAATGGCTGAATTTATACCATTTACATTTAATGAAATTACTGATATATTATTGATTCATTCTGATATTTTTCCTGTTTGCCGAGTTTATTTTTCTGACTTTTCTACCTTAGGTGGGTTATTTAACATTGGTTTGCACTGTTTTATTTAATGTTTTTAATTGAGTCCATTTATGCAACTTTTGTGGCAGATGTCTGATATTATATTATATATGCATGGCTTTTAAAATCTGTTCTTGTCTTTAACAGATTAAAGCAAAATAAAACATTTTACAGGGCTAGGAGTGTAACTCAACGATGGAGTACTTGTCTAGTGTGTGTGAGGTCCTGGGTTAAGTCCCCAGCACCAAACAAAACCGAACAAAACCAAATTTGTGTTTGCAAATCTTTATATTCCTCCATTTCTTCTAATGTAATCATCATAATCTTTCCGGTACATGATTTAGAATCATATCAATCAGTGATATGATTCTTTTTCTTCAACAATTGTATGACTTAGAAAAGAAAGGATGAGAAGAAAAGCCTGTTTTACTTATTCACCATATATGTCCACTCATGTGTATATGGGAATTTAACTTATGACAGGAAGCAGCATTACAGATCAATGAGAAAACAGAGCCCAGTGATTATTCAAACTGAAAAGCAAACTTGATCACTATGTCAATGCACCCAAAAATGAATTCATTATGCATAAGGATGTAAACATGAAAATAAAACTTAAGATTTTAGAGAAAAATATAAAATAATATCATAGTATTGAGCAGGAAGTTTTTTAATGATACAAGGATAAAATCCCATTAAATAAAATTTTTGTTTGATACATTTTTACAAATGTGCACTGAAAGACACCGCAAAAGAAAATGAGAATATATCTCTCATGTATGTTCCCAGATAATAAAGGGTATCTTGAATGTATAAAGAATGCTTATCAAACAATCAATATGCGATGACAACCAAATAGGAAATTCAACAGATATTTTTCAAGAGAGAAAACACGTGTAGTCAATCAACACTTGATACTAGTTTCTAAGTAGGAAATAAAGAAACCATTTAAGTCAACAAAACAAATCTAAAGTCAGGCAGCACCAAGAACTGATGGGAATACAGACCTCTAACAAACTGGTTCAAACCCGCTGGAAAACATTTCAGTATTGTCAGGTAAAGTTGACAGTAATGATCCAAGACAGTATGACATATCAAAAATGGAAAACTATATGGTCCGCGAAAGTTAATCAATACCTTAGATTCCCACTTCAGTCCTTTCAAATTTAACGTATTCACATCAGGCCAAAGGCAATGACAGAATGAGTCGGTGACGGACACCGAGCCCCGAGTCACTAGGGAGAGAGGATGTCATTTCTGAGTCGTGCCTGGGAAACTTCCACATCGGAAGGCTACTTCTCAGATACTAGGGGGTCTACTTGGCTTGTTTTCCTAGTTACACATGCACTTCAAGACCTTCACGATCTTGACAAGGAGCAGAACTAAATTCTCCCGGATCTGCCACCTTCGGATACCATTCCAGCTGCCCTGCTTCCCCTTCGGTTCTCCACTCTGCACAGCCCTGGAGTCCACACACTGGAGTCTCGAGCCCAAAAACCTTCAAGCACCTCCCCCGCCCCAGCCCCTGGCCCTTAGCTCGCCCTTATTTGTGATAACCTTATCTCGGTTATCACCAAACACCATCCAAAAAAAAAAAAAAAAAGAAACGCAGGCTGAGGGCGCTTTACGCTCCAGGGATTCACCTGCGCCGGTCGCGGAGCTACACTGCAGGGCGGCGGCTGGCTGTGACGTCACGCCGTGCGCCGGAAGCGGAGCGCAGGCTGGCGACGTCATCTGACTGCGCGAGGCGGGCGGCTAGCTGTTGCTGAACCGCGGGGTCAGGATCATGCCTGACAGGGAGAGGCGTTTGGGGGAGCAGCGGCCGCCGGGCTTGGGATGAAAGAAGTGGGACAGATGCAAAGCCTGGAGGGCGCGGAGGCCAGGCGCTCGGTCGGCACGCAGACGGGCAGCTTGACGGGTGAGTGCCGGGGACCCCGCTCCTGCGCGCCTCCCGCCGCGGAACCCGGGTGCCCTGCCGCAGGTCCCCCCGCGCGACCGCGTCGCGCCCTGCGCCCTAGGGCTCGGCACCGCCCACGTCGCGCTTTTGCCTTCGTTTCAGATCCACCTTGCACGTGACACCTCCCCCACGCCGCGCTTTGTGGTCGGCGTCATCTCAGTGCCCTGTTCTAACCACCGCCCCTTGACGACGCTTTATCTCAATTCTAAGAAAAACTTGCTCCTCGGCAGTGTCGGATGCAAAGACTTCCCCCCGCAGCTTCCATTCCTCTGGGTCGTTTCCATAGCTACGTAGGTCCAGCGAATTCTTTTTCCTGTGGGGCGAAGTGGCCCCCTCGGAAAGAGCCACAGGAGGTCGCTGTAAGCAAGGTTGTGGCATCTGCTAAAACTAACCATCAGCTGCCTCTGTCCCCTGCTAACGCTGCTGAGCTGGGGCGGCAGCCAGTGCCTGCGAGCTCAGCTCCCGGTGACGTCCGTAGCAACATTCTGAAGTGCTTGCCCTCTCTTTTGTAGGTCAAATACCAAGACTTTCTAAAGTCAACCTTTTCACTCTGCTCAGTCTCTGGATGGAGCTCTTCCCAGGAGTAGAAGCCCAAGGGCAAAAATCGCAGGTATAATACGTTTCCATAGATAGCTTTTAACCCTTAGAGAAGCAATGGTTTAAAATTTGATTTTATTGCTCCATTTGCAGACACACGTCAAGCCTTACGATTTGAGAAATACCTTTATGGCTCAGTGTGTGTGATGCTAGTAATTCACAGCATAGTTGATAGTTTATCTTACCAGTCTAAAAGGTGGTTCTTAGACTACACTGTGTTCACCAGGATTTTTAGTAGCATTTAAATGTTAGTTTGGCCAAAATTATTACCCATGCCACATGATTTATCACCTGTAAATTGCTTGCGGTAACACACATTATTTTCCTTAGTATCTACTCTACAATAAACCATAAAAATAGTTAATCTTTTAATGTTATTTTCCATATAAGTCCCCTTTTTGAACTTGGGAGATATCTCAAAGCTTTTTAGGAAGAATAATAATAAAAAACAATAATCATAAAAAAGACAAATAGGAAATATGTGCTTATTACATTATTTTTTTCTTCTACCCTTAGGCCAACACAGTGCTATTACCCTTTTCCTATCCTCCTGGAATGGTTCTATGTTCATCATTTCTGTTTAGTGACTTTAAAGTTTAAAGTGTTGTCATTAATCTGTAGGAGATCATTGCCATCCAAAAAATAATATTAGATTAAGTCACTGAGAGGTTTTGATTATACTTAAAGGGGTATAGATAATGACTTCTCACAAACTAACAACTTCACTTAGCATTTTGATACTTTTCCCTCCAATTTTTTTTAAACATAGATATTTTGTACTCATAAAATGGTACTCTTCTGCATTATTTCCAACTCGACAGTAATTTTTTACAGCAATTTTACCAAAAGTGTTGCTGTAGATTTTTGAAGAACAACTGTAAATACTTAAATTCTCGTTTAGGAATTCCTCTTAGGCCAAACAAAACATGACTACCCTCTTTATTTTTCATGGTGGATGTTCCCTTTACTGTGACTGAGGCTGCATGGTTGGTGCTAGAGATAAAAGAGGAAAGATGTGTCTTTGTTGGTTTGTTTTTGTTTTTTTTTTAACTGGAGGGAAAGCAGGGTATTTAAAATAATTAAGAGACAACTAGATGGTGGGCGTAAGGCTGAGGAACAAACTCTACTTTGGGGGTGTGAAGAAAGAATCACAAGGCAAATGAGATTTGCACTGAGGTGGAAAGCTGAGTATTTGCCCCAGCCAGGAAAGATTTAACAACTTAAAAAGCACATTTAAAAATTGTCTTATTAACTAAATGTTTACTTTGAAGAACTTTTTTATTTTCATAATATCCACATTTGATCTTTTCATAATTTTGTATACATCTGTATATGGAATATGTGTGTGGTTGAAATTAAGTTCTTTTTTGACAGACAAGCATAAATTTTAACTAATGAAAACGATATGTAAATTTCTTTTTTTTTCCTCCCACGTTTAATTTTTTTCCCAATCATACAAGCTCAATAGGTACCCTATCCTCTCCCTCCTTCCTCCCCTCCCCAGTCCCCTCTTGCACTCTCCCCCCACCCCTTTTCCCCTTTCACTCTGCTCCCTCTCTTTCCTTTTCTTAGTACTTCCCCCTTCCTCCCTCCCATCCCCTGGAGCATCCTTTTGTGTGAATGCCAAATCTCCCTCAAAGTCCTCTACCCTAGTGAGGGTTCAGGATTCAGGGGCATAGCCCAGAGCCCTTTCTCGGGCTCCCCATTAGTCTATTATGTCTGTTAATCTCTTGGCTCTAAGGATCCTACTGCCTGGAGTCTTCTCCCCTGTGATCCTTGCTAGACTTTGGGGGGTCGTTGACATGTTAGCCATTGTGCAGGTCATGCAAAGTCTGATCATGGGTACTGCAGCTAGGCCTAACTTATGTAGAGTATCTTGCATATCATTGGTCCTCCCCATCTTTAGGCTCTTACAATCTTGCTGCCCCCTTTTCTGCAAGGTTCCCTGAGCTTTAGGGGGAAAGATTTGGCTGGCCTGGTTCTAGGTGATTAATGTAGAGTCTTTGGTGTTCTGAATTATGGTTCGTTGTTGTTTTCAGTTTTGCTTTTCCTGCACTGCCCTTGGCTCCACCCTGATTGATATGGAAGGTCACCTCCTAATGAAAGATAAAAGACTGTTTAAATGAAGATCTTAATATTTAAGAGGAGACTCAAAGGTAGATGGAATAGGAGTAGGATAGTGTCCCATTTGCGGGATGGTTACTATCTATCTGCCAGTCCCTATACCCTCCCTGATTGGTGAGATCAAAGCTCGTCAGTCGCAGATGACCAAGAATGGAAGTGAGAGTGAGCTTCACCAGATGTCTCACTACTTACATGCAATACCTATTTTCTCTATTGAAGCATGATCCACTCTCTCCTTTTTTTCTGGGGGGGACCCTCCTTCCCCTTTCCTCCTGTTTATAATTTTTGAGATTACAGTAAGTATTACAGAGATTTACCTTTGAATATGTCATTAAGTGGATTTGGTACTAGGATCCACCTATTAGGGAGTACGTATGGTGTCTAATTTTCTGTGTCTGGGATATTTTACTCAATATAATTTTTTTTCTAATTCTATCCATTTCCCAACAAATTTCATTAATTCATCTTTTTTGATGGCTGAGTAGTATTCCATTGTATAAATGTACCACATTATGGAAAGATATGTAAATTTCTGTTGGGAAAAAAGTCGATGACCAGCTGGAAGTTTGTTTGCAAGTAGTATACACTGTACTATTTCCTCATACTTTATATAGAGAAAACTGTGGCCTAAGAAAGTAACTGAGATTAGATTTCCAGTTAGCATTATTATTAGAATGGTTCCGTGTAAATTCAGTTACAGAGTTCAGAACTTGATTAGTGACAAAGCTTTATACAATTTTATGCCTTGTTTAACAAAGGATCTGTTTATGTTTCCATGCCCTGTCCCTGTCAGTTGGCGAAGGTCAAATGTTCTGTCATTTTGACCTTCATCTGATTGGCATGGCAGTTTTTTAAATGAAAGAAACTGGTGATGTTTTAAATATTTTATTTAGAACTTCATTTAGGAATCTGACTTCATGTCCATATCAATTTTAAGACTTTAAATTAAATTTTAAACTAGACATAGAAAAAAGCACCTCAGAACCAAATCATGTGTTCTGAATGCCAGCCAACCTGGAAAGAGGCTTGACTTGAACACAAGGAAAAGTTATCCCACTAATATATTCTGATTCTCATCTCACCGGCTGCCTTTCACTGTAGTGTCTCCCCAGCTGTGCTCACCTGTGTCTCCCAGGACCACAGCTGTCAAGCCACACTTTAGGAGGTCTCCCTTGTTTTCCTTAGCTGTACACCTTGAAACCTACAGGCTCAGGACTGAGGCATCCTCAGGGTTACTCTACTAGTATGTACTAGCTTGGTAACTTGGCTATGATTTTTCATATTATTGATATGGAAAAAGTGTTCTAAACACCAAAAAAGCAAATTTACCAAATATTTAAACCAATGTTGATGTTGGTTGTCACCAGTTGTTGCTTACTTGCATATCTTATGCCATTAAAGTAGAGGAGTGTAATCATTTTATTAGTTTTGATGTCATGACCATTGCCAAGAAGCATACTGCTCATGTGGGACAGAACACAGAATCAGAGAGAGCGTACTGTGCTCCATTTTGTCTTTTTGTACAAAGTGTTGAAACTGGAGGCTTAATCTAGTATAGCTGCAACTTTTTTCTCCAGACTCCTTTTGTACTAGTTAATATACATAAATAATTTTTCAAGTAATTGTGATAATAGAAATACAGTTTTGTATCTGACATTCTGATGAAAAGTTAATATGTTTGTAATTTTTAATTATGCAATTAGAAATGCATGTGATGTTTATATATATGTACATTTGGGCATTGTGTTTATACTTAAAAATAAATTTCTTAAAATTATACCCAGTTTTTCTTTTTTAATACTTCATTTATTATAGTATTAATGTACTTTAATTGAACATAAATTTTTTCAAATGGTACTTTATTTTATTAGACGATTTAAATTTATATAATCAGAACTGAAGAAAAATAAAAGATTAAAACAAAAATGAAACCTTATAGTTAAATATGGGCGGGAGATCACTTAGGATAAAAGGTTACCGTAATCATAATGTATTATATACATGTATGAAATTGTCAAAGAGAAAATCTAATAAAAGTTACAAAAATTTATAAAGAAGCTTTAAAAATCATTAAATGTGTGGAAATATGTAGACAGAATACCACAACACCTTCAGTAGCATTGCTAATCAGAAGAAATAGAAGCACATTTGAACAGTAGTTCCTTAGAGAACATAATAAGTAAACATAGTCTCTCTCCAAGAGTTACTAAGGAAAGAAAAAGAATTTTTAAGCTAGAGTAATGTGATTACTTCGCTTCAATTTTTTATTCTGCTTTTGCTATACAAAGTAGGTTAGAGAAACTCTTTTACTAACCTTATGCCTTTTAAAAATATTTTTGTGAGTTACCAAGGTAATATAAGTTCATTATTTATAAAATGAACAGAAGAAAAATATCCTCACAATTCTCCCATCTCTATACTGTGGTCATTTTTGTAGTGTTTCTCAACATTTTTTTTTTCCTTTACTCATTTAAGATAATTGCATTCTGGGGCTTTTTTCACTTAATATGAAAAAATACATACCCATTAATGTTATCATATGCATTGGAGCAACATCTGGTCTAGTGTTTTAAGATTAGACAGTGGTTTTGTCCAAATTCAAATTCTGGTCCCAGCACTTACTTGCTGTGTAAATTTTGGTAAATTACTTTACCTCTCTATTAAATGGATTGTTATTAGCACATCTTTCCTTTTCCTTTTCCTTTTTCTTTATCTTTGCCAGGCTTTCAGACATGGGGCCTTACACATATGAGATAAATGTTCCACCACAGAGACAACACTCCTAATCTGCTGGGTGGTGGTTCTCATGAGCAATAAATGTGTTAATATTTATAAAACTTTTGGAATCTGGAAGTGTTATGTACTGAGTGTTTTTATATGATTTTAACAAATTTCATAACAGTATTGTTCAGCATTTACAATGTTTTGGTAGCTTTTACAACCATTTGTAATTATGACTGATATCTGAATTGTTTAGCGATACCAAATATTTAAATTGTAAGGAGGCTTCAGCATTAAAAGCAGAGCTTTTTTCTTATTGTACGTGTGTGTGTGTGGCCATGTATAGTAGAGGGCACTTGAATATGTGTGCCTGTGGAGGCCCAAGGCTGATTTCTGGAATCATCCATGATTTTTCTACCTCCTTTTCTGCTTTGCTCTGGGATTTCCTGGACTCCGCTTTGCAGGGCTGGAAGTGCAGGCAACCACCATTTCTGCACAGCATTTTACATGGGATTTGGGATTTGAATTCAGTCTTTCTGCTTATGAGGCAAATGCTTAACCACTGAGCCTTCTCTCCAGCCCAAAAGCTCAAGAGCTATTAAGTTTCCTAAACTAAATAAGTGAGTGGAAGAGAAAGTGATTACTTATGAAACATGGGGGAGGGGATTAATCAAAGCTTTGAAATAGAAGCTAATCAGTATGAAAATGGCTGGAATTTAAAAACAATTTTGTCTCCTACTAACATACTTCATTTTAGTTCAATTTAAATACCTGGCTGTTTAAGTGGTACGAGCTGCCTTGTTTCCTCCTGTTTCTCTACGCATCTCCATTCTCCCTCTGTCCAGCTCTTCCTGTCATGGCTCTTCCTGTTATGCCCTGTGTTATTTTATGCCCTAAGGCCTCACTTTTCCAGGACAGATTACAGATCTGACCTGTTTATTAGCCTTGTAACTATGGTTGAGTTGTTTAAATTCTCCCAGCCACATTATTCCTTATATGTAAAATGGAATAGTTCCTGCTTTATAAAGTTGTAAGGATTAAATGAAAACGTCTCAAATCTAGCAGATGGTAAACACTTAGGAGGCATTAGCTACTTTCCTTTTATCACTCCTATAATTATTGCCACTTCCACCTTTTCATTAACAGCCCCATCCCTTCCTCTGTTTCTTGTTCTGCTTGAATATAAACTTCATTCACAGGACATGGGGTTTCTTATAAACTTTTCTTTTGAAGTTACTCCTTTCTGGCAGACAACATTGAATTCATTGGAGTAAATTCAGCATTCACCAATATTCATTCCTATTTTAAATTTTCCCCCATTTACTGACTTATCTTACCTGCTTTGGGGCTCACTGCATTCTGTCACTTTCTCTTAATCATTCACTTGCCTATGTATATTGCATCCTAAGAAGCTAGGTCTGTGGCTGGCATTTACCAAGAGATCTAGTAAGTTATTTGTCGGAGTAATAAATGAAAGATTTGTTTTTGTTCAAAACGTCTTGCTTCATTTCACTTTTACAGGAGACTTATAGATATCCTTATATTAATTTTTCATTGTATTACCACAAAGTCGGTAACTAAAACAAAAATATATTGTCTCAAATTCTGGGGATCAGAAGTGTAAAATGAGTGTCAGGACTTGAGGTGTAGCTCATTTGGTCCAGTGCTTGCTTAACGTGCATGAAGTCCTGGGTTCACTTCCCAGCACTTAAAACTGGTAGTGGTGCTGTACCCTGTGGTCTCAACACTAGAGAGGTGGGCCAGGAAGATCAGTTGAAGGTCGTCTTAGCTACATAGTGCCTTCAAGGACAGCCTGTGCTTCAGGAGATCCTGTTTCAACATACTATTTATTATTATTTGAACAAGTGAGAGGACTCAATGTAAAGGTGTTTGCCATGAAGCTCGACAACCTGAGTGTTCTTTGGAACCTACAGAAAGGTGGAAAGAGAGAACCAACTCCATAGAGTTATCTTCTGACTTCCACATTTATGCCCACATACACAGGTGTTCTCTCTCTCTCTCTCTCTCTCTCTCTCTCTCTCTCTCTCTCTCTCTCTCTCTCTCTCTCCCTCTCTCCTTGTGACACACATACACAAATAATGATAGTTTAATTTTTAAATGAATCTCACCAATTAAAATACTAGCAGGGATGATTTACTTCTGAAGGCTTTAGGGAAAATACATCCCTTTGCCTTTTCCAGCTTTGGAGTTTGCCTGTATTTCTTGGCTCATGAGCCCCTTCTGATTTCAAAGCAATCGTTGGCCAATTGAGTCTTCCTCATGTTGTATCTCTCCGACTGTCTTTTTTTGCTTCTAGTGGCCCTTGTGGCAACATAGATCCACTAACTGATCCAAGACAATCCTCTCATATCAAGGGATGCCTGACATTCCTTTGCCATGTAATTTTGCATAGTCATAAATTGGAGAGACTGGGACAAAAGTTTCAGGAGGCCCATTGTTCTGTCTGTTGCAACACATATATACCTTTGCTGATTAATTCCTTATCTTCGGAACTTAACTTAGTTCTTGGTTGCTTTAATCCTTTATAGCCATGACCACCATTGCTTAAAACTGTTCTAGTTCTGAAATTTCGAGTAACAATTTGGATCCTGGATCATGGAACATGGGCTAGAGATCTTATAGACCTTACTTGCTGGTCTGGATAGGTTAGCAGAGTTAGGCACAATCTGAACCTCATGATGAACCAAGCGAGAAGTTAATATTGAGTTTCATAAAGATAAAGAATGGCTCAGCCTTGGAAACCAGCCCTTAAACATATGGGAATGTGGAACTCCTCATGTTAATCATTATCCCCTTAATCTGATTTTAATTAGAAAAATGAAGAGGAAAATCGTGGACCCTTGGGAGATAATGAAGAGTTGGCCAGAGTATCTACTGACAAAAAACAGGTGATTTTTTTGTGTGTGTGTGATTTTTTTTTTAAGATGTACATGCTGATTCCCTGATTTGCACAGGGAATGATTTAAAGTAATATAAAAATCCCTTAGATTCAAGTTCCTCATTCCCTTTCCTGAGGGAGTTTCTCATACTCTCACTTAAAAATCTTTTGTGTATTTACAGGCCTCAGTTTTTGCTGTCTAAAACAGATGGGGCTGTTCTAAAATAGTCTCCTATTATTTGTATCTCTTTTTTTCTTGTAACTCTTGATATCATCTTATGATAGTTCGCATCAAGACGAGCAGCACCCTTGCATGCCTCCCTCACACATCTGCATATCATGGTAATTGTGGCAAGACCTAAGCACCCTTTACCTGAGCCATCTCTCAGAGTTGTGATTCAGAGAGCAACTTTGAGAGTGAGAGTTGGGGAAATGTCTCCCTACAGGACAAAGAACAGGATGGCTCACTGTTTGCCTTGAAATACCAGGATCCCCATGCTTGGTGTTGCTCTCCTAATACACAACATACTGTGGGTCCAGGCAACCTTGTGGTCCCAGCTGCATTACCTCCCATGGGACTGGAGGGCCAGGAACTATCACAGAACTGCTGCTAATACTGCTGTGCTCTGAGTAATGAAGTCCTTTGTCTCTGACCCAGGAGTTTCATGTCTTCTGCTAGTATCCATGAAACAGTTAACAGGTAAACATATTAGTTGGTAAGTAAGGTAAAAATCAAAGGTCATATCTGAAAGATAAATTTGCTTTTTGTAATATTGCTAGTTGTTCTAAAGGATTACCATAGTGATTATGCTAAATTTCTTAATTAGTTCTGAGAGTTTTTAAAATGTCCAATACAAATGTAGAACTAATTCACCTCCAAATATTTAGGTATTTTTATTATAAGAACCCAAAGGGGATTAAAATAGCAAACCATCATTTAAGTAAATATACTGTTCATATACAAAATAGGCCATCCTCTTCAGTTCGTGTGTTAATGGGAAACTCTAGGCTGTAAATGATTTGCCAGGATGTTAGTCAAGTGAAGCAAAGTCAAGGTTCCAAAGAGGGACTCACTGAAAGATTTGAATGTTTTGAGATTTAACAGTAAGTGGAAGTATCAAACTAGAGTGCATCTTAGACTTCGGATTGTTTTAAATTTGGGGTGGAAAGTTCTCTTAAACTTAGTATTTTGGTATTTTGGCTATAGCTTGAAGCAAAATCCTTTTTTACCAAAGTAAAAAAGGATTCCACCTAATAATAATAATAATAGTGATAGTATAGTAGTAAACTTAGCCTTAAAGATTGTTCTAAGAAATAAGTTAATGAATATTCTTCGTGTCTCTTAGGAACAGTGTCGTAGACGTCCATTTGTGGTCAAGGTTTCTGGTTTATAGTCCAGCCTGTTTGAGTGCTTGCCAGTTTAAAGCCAATGCCACTCCACTTAGTGGTAGTAACTTCCATTGGCCATGTTGGTTCCATTAACCATATGGACTCTGGTGCTCCACAGCTACCAGTTTTGCCACCAAACTTGCTAGACGTAAAGATAGAATCTATTTTATTCAAGCAATATACAATTCTAAAATCCTTTGGGATAGAGACAGGAAGACCCATCCATTCAAAGTGAATTTGAGTTTATTTAAAAATATAAATAAAGGGCTGGAGAGAAGGCTCAGGGGCTAAGACTCTGCCTTGCAAACAAAAGGTCCTGAGTTCAGATCCCAGGTCCAACATGAAAACATCAGGCGGCCTGCACTTCTGGCCCTCTTGGGAGGAGCCTGGGAAATCCCAGAGCCAAGCAAAAAAAGGAGGTAGAAACAATCCAGGATGACCACCTTTGGTCCTCCACAGAGACACACAGTGCCCTCTGATACATGCACACACACACACACACACACACACACACACACACATAAAATAAATCAACAAAGTTTAAATATATATATATATATAAAATGTTCAAAACTGTATTTTAGAACATGAAGTTTTTGTATATTGTAAATATATTTCTATATGGTTAAATATAGTTTATAAAGGGAGGTTTTTTTAATTCCTTAGATATCTTTTTAGTATAGATAACAGTTAACTAACTCAAAAAGAGCATTCCATGAAATCCTCTGTTTCTTTTTAGGCTTTTCATAGAATATCCTTCATAGCATCAAACATTTAGAATTATATTGAAGATGAACTGTTTGCAGGCCTAGAGTTTTGAGCTCAATTTCTTCCGTGGGATAAGTAGGTGATGGGGAATGAGAGGGGCTTACGTCAGGACCTGTTAGGTTCGTAGCGTAGAAAGCTTTCTCAGAGACATCCAGGACTCCAGAACCCCCGGCAGCAGCTTCCACAGACCGTGTGGAGTACTGCTGAGGAACACACTGTTCCTGCTCTTGAGTTCTCTTCTTTTCTCGTTCTGTTTTTATTATAACTTTATATACATTGTAGAAGCGACCCAACTATATTATACTGCCGTAGTGAGAAAAAAAATTGTATTCCTGGTATTTGAAAGGATTTTGAGAATAGTTTTTATTTTAGTCAATATTAAAAATACTTTAAAGCCTGTCGTGGTGGCCCTATCCCTCAAAAGGTTGAAATAAGAAGGTTGGAAATTCAAAGCCACCTGTCTCCAAAGAAGCAGGAGCCTCACCGTTTTAGAATTCTGAGGCCTTTATCTGCAGATCTTTCAGAATCAGTAAATCCTCTGGGTTTGATTCAGCTGTGTGTAAAGTCAGAGACTGTTTCCACATTTTTCCTGCATACCATCTTGAAGCTTAGTTTAAATGGCTGTAGCCTGGACAGCATGAGAATAGTCAGCCAATGTGGTTCTTTCCTTTTTTGGGTTAAAATGAATTCATTTTTCACTAGAACAGAGTACCGATAATTACACATGTAACTGGTTAAAAGAGCCCATCTTAAAAGTTTCTAATCCCAAGTCAAATGAAACTTTCAGAAATTCGTTTTGGGCCTAATTAGGTATCTATTTTCCATAGTTTATTTTAGACAAACTACATTTAGATAAGAACTAAAAGCAGCTTTCATTTTTATTAATAAGCCAAGTACTACACATGATACAACAGTGAGATGTTAAGATTAATAAAACTTATTATTTTGTATCTTAATATAGGTGAAGAAAACTGGTCTTGTGGTGGTGAAAAACATGAAAATTGTTGGTCTCCATTGTTCTAGTGAAGACTTACATACGGGGCAAATTGCCCTTATTAAACATGGGTCAAGGCTGAAAAATTGTGATCTTTATTTTTCTAGAAAACCATGTTCAGCTTGTTTGAAAATGATTGTAAATGGTAAGTGTTGTTGGTATATTTAACTAATAGCATTAGTCTGGAAGCAGACAGAACAAATTACTAAATACCATAGAAATAATTCAGAGGTAGAGCTGACACATTGTGAGAGGAACAGTCTGGAGACACAATTCTGGTGTCAGTTCTGTCCACTCAGTGTGGTCCTCTGACTGCAAGGGCTGCGGTGAAAGGGGACAGAGCAAGCAGGTCTGCTTCTTACACACCCTGGGGCAGGGCAGGGTTGCTTGTAGGTCAGTGAGAAAGCCTTGCCTGTCACGGTAAAGCCCTGAGCTGGAAGTCGCACACATTGTTTCTCTTTGCGGGAACCATAGGCTCTGGCTAGATGCCTGTTTCCTGAGGGCTTCCCTCCACTCTGGAAGGAAGAGCATGTATTTTTAATGTATAACTACCCATCTCTGCCACACCAGAGTATTTGTCTAAGCTTCCTGTTGCTTCTGATTCTATTTTATGTTTAGGCAAATATTCAGATCATCTGTCATTTAAAAAAAAAAATACATGGGCACTATGGTGGCTTTAAAAAGACAATAAATGTGGCTCCTAATTATTTCCCTCAAGGGCTATTTGGGGGTGCCAAAGTGAGGGCTTCATGTAACATGTGATTTAGTACCAAATGAGTCGTACAGGCTGTGAGTGTGCATGAGCTCAGAGGAGAAGCAGTGATCCTGCAGGATGCAACTGTGCAAGGATCTTTGTGGTCAGATGTGGAATGAGTACAGGGCAGCATCATGTGTACTGATGCAGTTAAACGAAGCAGCGCTCAGCATTTGAAGTGGATTGTGCAATATATTAGGGCTTCTGTGGAGAACTTTGAAAAGCTGGATAGCCTCTTGATTTTATCTTACAGGGCTAAATTCCTAGAACTATTGTTTATTTGAAGCCCTAACAAGAACTGATCATATCTTTGCTGAGGTTGTTCCATAAATTACAGGAGAGGAACTTCCAGGAGAAAAATGGTCATGGAGACAGAAGCCCCCTGCCTGTGATTGGTTGCAGACAAATCGGTATTTGTGAGAGTGATTGAGTTCTGTGGTCTCTCCACTGCAGTTCCCAAGGTGTATTGCAGTAGTGGTGTTTTTTTCCTTCCTTTTCCCGGTTAACAAGGCAGATTAAACCTTCATTGTGTTCAAGATTTTTGAACATGGTATGATATGAATAAAATTATTTTGCTGTTACCGAAATTAGAGCAAGAAGTTAAAAGATTGGAAGCTAGATTATTGGACTTGGAACAGGCAAGGAATAAAATAGGGTTCTAATGGCGGTCACACCATGCTTCTTGAATGTCAGTGGTAAATTTGGGCTTTCAAAATGAAGATTTGAATTTTGGAAGTGATGCCCACCATTATGATGACTGCTCCTCAGTACTGCATTCTCGATGACACTGGTCGTAATAGCAGTGAATAAGCTTCTTATGAATTCTGTGAGTTCATTGCAGACTTCATTGTGACTATCATGCATGAGTGAAAGCCAGTCTCAGGGCAGAACAGACCAGGGGCCTGAGCATTCAATTCAAAACTCGTTGGTACAGTTTCAACTTTTACATTATGACTAACATTTAAGAAACTCTCCTTATCAGGACATAGTGTCAAAGAAGAATTTTGTAGTTATCCAAACTGGCTGCTCAGATACTGTGTGTTCAGCTTCACATCTGTTTGGTCCGAGCTTTTTCTCATATTTCAATGAAAGCCACATATTTCAACAGATAGAGCAGAAATGGGCTTAACGACCAAGCCGTCATTAAGCCAAATAGTTAAGATATTTGAAAATTTTAAACATTGCTATTTTCTCTAATTTTTGTTACTTTGGAAATTATAATTTTTAAACTGTCATTTACATAAATATATAACTGGATCTTTGCCATTTTAATATTTAATAATACTTTTTTCTCTAATTTTCTGCTGCAGTAAATGTCAGTAGAAAGTTATTTGGAGAAAGATTCTGCAGTCTAGTGCCTGAGCTTTTGTCAGAGACCATTCATCTCTTCTCAGATCCAGAGTACTAGGAGCAAGCAGGACACTTAGATGAAAGACTTACTGTGATAGTGGTTAGACACTACACTTAATCTCAGCCCAAAGGCCAAGAAGCTGTCTTACTGGTTAGGACATGGCGTGAGAACTCTAAAAGGAATAGTCCATGAAGTAGGCCACACTGATCTGAGTTCTGGGGCCTCCCAGCTTGCTTTGCAGCCCAAGCCAATGTGAGACGTGGAAGCAGGAAATAGATAGGAGTATGCATTTGTCTAACTTAAACCTTGTTGTCTGTTTTTTACTCTGAAGAATCATACAGTCTGTGGGCCATTAGGCTATTCACTTTCATACAATCATAAATTTTTGCTAAGCTGAAATTATGTATTAGCAAAAAAAAATCTCAACATAAATTATTCTTCAGTTGACATGTATTTGGGGTATTTATATAAAAACCTCATCAATCATAAAAGCAAATTAAAATGCTTATTCATATATTTGTTTTCCAATTATATTTTCTCTTCTATAAGCTATCTGTTCCTATCCTTTTGTCTCTCCTAGAGCCTTTTTGTTCTTGTTGGTTCAAATATACTCTTAATAGACTCAAAATATTTCTGTATATTGAAGATTACCAACTTTTCCTCTGTCATATTGGTTGAAAAATGTTCACTTTAGCTTGTTAATTTCTCTTTAGCTTGAAAATATTTGTATTCCCCCCCCCTTACCAATCTACTGTCACCTAAAAATTTTTTCATTAAAGTTCCTTGTGATCAAATAGAACAAAATATGTACAAAAATAGCATTGTGAAGACTGGAGAGATGGCTCAGGGATTAAGCCTGTGCCTCTAAAGCAGAAAGACCTGAGTTCGGATTCCATGTAAAAATGCCAGGCAGAAATGGAGATAGCCTGTACTTCTAGCCGTGGAAGGCATAGTCTAAAGATCTCCAGAACAAAGCCAAAAGGAGGTAGAGCAATCTATGATGACACCCAAAATCATCCTTGGGCCTCCACAGTGCACATAGTGCCCTCTGATACACATAGACACATAAAATCTTTAAAAGTAGCATTGTGCGACTGAAGGGATGGCTCAGGGCTTAAGACTCTGTCTCGCAAGCAGAAGTTCCTGAGTTCAGATCCCAGCTCCCATGTAAAAACACCTGTCAGAAATGGTGGCCTGCACTTTCTGCCAGTCTGGAAAATCCCAGACCAAAGCAAAAAGTAGGTAGAAGTAATCCGGGATGATTCCAGAAATTACCCTTGGTCCTCTACAGGGACGTACAGTGCCTTCTTGACATACAGAGACACACAAAATAAATTAATTTTTAAAAAGTCATATAGTAACTATTTCAGGTTGTACAAGCCATATGGTATATATCTCATTAAGCTTTGCTATGAAAAGGCGGTCAATGAATATGTAAATATGTGTGTCTTTACTAATAAAGCTTTATTTATGAAAACCGAAATTGGAATTTCTTACAATTTCATGATATGAAATATTGTTTTGAGTTTTCCAAATTTTTTAAACCCATATTGAGCCTATGAGTTAAATATGAAAAATACTGAAGTAGTGGCACTTGACCCTGTTTGACCTAGTGGGTGTTTACCAACCCTCACTTTATGAGTGACTTAGTATAGACATTTACATTAGAGTCTCTTGATATTCTGTAATGTGATGTGGATTTAAATAGACAATCTAAACCCGGCTTATATCAAATAATTAATTACTTTTTGCTTTTTGTATTTCAGCTGGAGTTAACAGAATTTCTTACTGGCCTGGTGACCCAGAAATAAGTTTACTTACTGAGGCTTCCAGTTCTGAAGATGCAAAGTTAGATGCCAAAGCCGTGGAAAGATTGAAGTCGAACAGTCGGGCCCATGTGTGTGTTTTACTCCAGCCTTTGGTGTGTTACATGGTGCAATTTGTAGAGGAGACTTCTTACAAATGTGATTTTGTTCAAAAAATTGCAAAAACACTGCCGGATGCTAACACTGATTTTTATTCTGAGTGTAAACAAGAAAGAATAAAAGAATATGAAATGTTATTTTTGGTTTCAAGCGAAGAAATGCATAAACAGATCCTAATGACAATAGGTCTGGAGAACTTATGTGAGAACCCCTACTTTAGCAACTTGAGGCAGAACATGAAAGACCTCATCTTCCTCTTGGCCACAGTAGCTTCCAGTGTGCCCAGCTTTAAACACTTCGGCTTCTACTGTAGCAGTCCAGAGCAGATTAATGAAGCTCAGAATCAAAGCTTGCCACAAGAGATTGCGAGGCACTGCATGGTTCAGGCCAGGTTATTGGCGTATCGAACTGGTGAGTTAAATACTTAGTTCATAAATTGGGGCTGAGTGTGGGGGTTGTAATGGCTCTGAAGTGAAGTAGTGTTGGTCTTACCACAGAGTAGGTCTACTCTTAGATATTAACATGTTAATGTTCACACAGTGTGGAGAGGTTAGTGAGACCCTCGTGTAGACAGCTTTCTTGGGACAGTTTCAGGATTCCTTGTGGCCTTATCTTTATGACTACATTTACAAATCAGGGCCAGGTGGCCAAAATCACTCTTTCTGCTGCTTGTATGTATGATTTAACTGTTCACTGAGAGTTCCCACTAAAGATCCCCCCCCAACGAAAACTTAAGATCATTTATTTTTATTTCTTCACTGTATGTATGTGTTCCATTTTTAATGAAAACTTGAAAATCTGAAAAATTTTAATTCCGAATTCAAGTAATAGAATTAAGGATAAGTACCTGCTGTTGCAAATTATTCTGATTGCTTGTTTTTAATCAGCAAGTTGAAAAATGTTTTTTAATTTTTATATGGAGAAAAAATGTTACTTGAGAAAGTTCTTTATTTTGATAAAATATAGTGTTTTCACGTGTTACCAAATTAATATTTTTCAAAGTAGAATCATAACCACTTTTAAAAAATGTTTTTTTATCATGTGTGCATGTGTATGTATGTGTGTTTGTGTGTGTACACGTGCACACATGCATGTATGTATGTATCAGAGGGCACTGTGTGTCCCTGTGGAGGACCAAGAGTGACTTTGGGAATTACCCTGGATTGCTTCTACCTCCTTTTCACTTCTAAGGAATTTACCAGGCTCCTCCCACCAAGCCTAGAAGTTCAGGCAGCTGCCATTTCCTTGTAGCTTTTTGTGTGTGTGTGTGTGTTTGTGTGATCTGGGATCTGAACTCAGGACCTTCTGCTTGCAAGACAGAGTCTTAACCCCTGAGCTATCTCTCCAGCTTATGACCACTTTTTTTAAGTTTTAAGTTTGAAACGAGGGGAAGTTCAGTCAGGAGAGTAAAGACATTTGTTTGGGGTATAGGCTATGACAGGATTTTGGTTTTTTGAGAGAGCGTCTCATGCACCAATTTCCCTATACTGCTAGGAGGACCTTGAATTTCTAACCCTCCTTCCTCTCCCTCCTGAGTACTAGGTTTACAGGCGTGTGGCTTCCAGGCCTGGTTTAGTGGTGCCAATAACAAACCTAGGACCTCAGGCTCAACAGGCAAGTAACTCTACAAATGGAACCACATCTCTTTCCCAGGCAGGGTTTTTTTAATTATTGCAAAAGGAGAAGAGAAAAAAAGCTAGGAAATGGCCATAGAAATGCCACTGGTCAATACTGGGCACCTTTTTAAATACTGGATTCTTTAAAAGACTTCTGGTCAAATAACCGGAATGGAGGAACTCAATTAATGGAAACCTTAAAAACCACAAATGCTCAAACCCCACCTAGTTACCAAATGTGGTTTAGGTCTTCTTTTAAAAACTGCAAAGTGTTCTGATTTTCAGCAGGATTGATGATTGTTCGAAGTCTGATTTAATATTTAATTTTACTGAACTTATACATACTTTATATTTTGTGTTATTTATCCACTTACTATGCAGTTTTGTCATTAAAACAATATAATATATTTGATTTAAAGGATTTTTTCAGGAACTTTTCACAGTGGATTTGTGTGTGTGTGTGTGTGTGTGTGAGACTCTAACACCAGAATAAGATGCCCCTGAACTCTTTCACACTTCCCTCCATACAGCAAATTAAAAAAAAAAAAAAAAAGATTCATGAGACTGTGGCTCAGTGGGTAAAGTGCTCACTGTGCAAGTATGAGGACCTGAGTTCAAATCCTCAGAACCCTTGGAAAAAGCTAGGAACAGGGGCCAACATCAGTAACACCAGCCCGGCAAGGATAGACATAGAATTATCCTGAGGGCTCACTGGCTAGTCAATCTAGCCGATCACTAAGTGCCAGGTTCAGTGATACTGTCTAGAGAAAGTGGAGAGCAATTGAGAAAGACACCTGAAGTCAACGCTGACCTCCAATAAATTGTTCATAATAATTACCTTTATAAAGGTAATATGGTTCAGGTGTTACATTGCACACCGGAGGAGTCTGCACACAGTGGAATAGAGGCTTCACCATTTCGGTAATTTCCCTCCCTGGTACTAAAGATCTAACCCAGGGCTTTGCACATATTAAGGAAGTACTCTCACTGAGCTATGTGTTCCCAGCCCCCACACATTGTTTTAAGTTCCACTGTTGATTACTTCTTGGTTTTTTGATTAAAAGCAAACATAATGTCTGTTCTTAGTAGTGTAATCTGTAATACATCCTCTGAGGACAAAATATTAAATGGCTTTTTTGGAGTTGAAAGATAAAACCTGGAAGAACAGGAGAGGACACAACAATGAGTGGGGGTCAGTTTTCCATTTACGGGATAGTTACCATCTATCTGCCAGCCCCTGTACCCTCCTTGGTTGGTGAGATCAAATCTGTTCACTCACAAGTGACCAGGAAGCAAAGTGAGAGTGAGCTTCTCCAGATGTACTTACATGCAATACTTGATGTGACCTATTTTCTCTACTGAAGCATGATCCCCTATCTCCTTCTTTGGGGGAGGGGACCTTCTTTCCCCTTCCCTTCTGTCTATAATTCTTTGTGATTACAGAAGGTATTACAAAGATTTACCTTTGAATATGTCATTAAGTGGGTTTGAAACTAGGATCCACTCGTTGGGGAGTACATACAGTGTCTAACTTTCTGTGTCTGGGATGCTTCACTCAGTATAATTTTCTTCTAATTCCATACATTTCCCGGCAAATTTCATTAATTCATCTTTTTTGATGGCTGAATGGTATTTAGTTGTATAAATGTACATTTTCATTATCCATTCTCCAACTTTTGGGCATTTGGGTTGATTCCATGACTTTGCTATTGTAAATAGTGCTGCAATAAATATGGTTGTGCTTGTGTCAAAAAAAAAAAAAAAAAAAAAGATAAAACCCAAGTGTGTCCCACCCACTCCACTCGTTGACCTGGTGTTGCAGTGCCTTCTGGCATGTTGTACCCCTTGGGAGACTTAAAGTAATTATTTAGCTAGTTCAGTACACTTCTCTGTTGATTTCCAGTTTTTTTTCCCATTGTTCTTGAGGGCTACATAAAGCCAGGCTACTGTAATTTATCAAAAGTTTTAACATGGCCAAGAAAATAATTGGAGTCAAGTTTGATGACAAAATACTTGTATTAAACTGTTAAAAAAGTAATTCGATGCAAAGGATGCCACTAAAGAATTCTAGACTTGTGCTATATCAGGCCCTGGGATAGATGACTTTTGTTCATCCAAACAGGTGGACATTTGTATAACACAGCATGCTTTCAATTACTGAAGCTTTTCATTTTGCACGGTCCTGCTTGCTTTGACAACTATTTTTCCATAATTTACAAATGAAGATACTATTTTATTTAAATATTTGTGAGATAGATAGGTAGGTAGGTAGGTGGATGGATGGATGGATGGATGGATACATACATATGAGCCAAACTTGGTGGCTCATACCCATAATCCCAGCACTTGGAGGCAAAGGCAGGAAGATCATAAGGTCTAGGTTAGCTTGGGCAGCATAGCAAGACAGTGTCTCACTATTTGTGTGTAGAAATAACGTGAATTTCCAAAACTCTGATAACAGTTCTAAATCAAATTGAAAGTGTTTAATCACTTTCTGAATCATAAAAATATTAAAAGTATGTCTGTAGGATACCCAGAAATAGAGAGGAGAGAAGGAGAGAAGAAAGGAAGGAAGGAGAGAGGGAAAGAAGAGAGGGAGGGATGGAGCAAAAAGAGGGAGGGAGGGAGGAAGAGAGGGAGGGAAGGGAAGTGGAGAGGAAGAAGAAAGGGAGGGGAGGGGCAAAGGGAGCGGAGAAGAGGGAGGAAAATCTGCACAGACTGGGGGCAGGCATTGAAGAGTATCACATCTGATCTACCTATTAAGCGTGGGTTAGGCCGTGCCTTCCTCCTGGGCCATGAATTGTGAAAGGAGCCTGGAGCCTCCACAGAAGGCTGTTTCAATCATCTCCACACTTCTCAAACCTTACCTTGACAAGGAATGAGAAGACAGTTTTGCAGAACACAGGTTCCTGGACCCTGGCCACTTTCCTTTAGTTGGTTCCAGGGGACCCAGAGACAGCCTTTTTAGCAGGTATTCAGCACACTTCGATGCAAATATTCTGTGGAGCACACTTGGCTCATCAGCAATGTGAGCACAGAATTAAAACACAAATCAGCATGCTGGGGGCAGAGAACCATAGGCTAAGGCGCTCTCTAACTTTGAGGAGTCGAAGAGCCTCAGGGATTGGCTTAGGGGTCATAATCTGACCTTTCAAAGCTGCTGAGGCAGGAAGATGATGAGACCAAGGGCACCCTACACTGCACAGCAAGGTCTTGCCTGAAGACAAAGATTATCCCTATTTGAAAAGATGGGTGGTAAAGAACATTCCCTCATAACTAACCTTTGTGAGGCAGCAGGGCTGAGGGCTGATAGAAAAACACTTCCTTCCTGGCAAGGTTGAGTCTGCAGACTGCACAGAAAAGGTAGTTCCTGAGGCTAAAAACACTACCATGACAAAAGTATTGGTGGGACCTACTTAGTCCTTTGCTATGATTTTGATAAATAACTCCGGGTTTTATAATTCACATATATTTGTCATAGAAATTTGAAACTGACCCTTACATCAAAGGAAAAGTGGATCCTTAATACAAAGAATTCAGAATTTCCACTTAAGGTTTTAATTTCAGATTCATATTTTTAGAAAGTACAATTCATTGCAAAGCTTTGTTTCCATGAAGAAATTATAACCTTATGCTTATAACTTCTGTCACTTGATTTAGACATGAGCATGGTGTCACTGACTTAGCATTCTTTGGGGGAGGGTCAAAGATATAACATTTTAAATTTAAATCAAAATCTTCATATTCTTTTGAGTGAGTAGATAAAAGAAAAGTGGACAGGTTGGTAGGTACATAAGTAAGTGGATGGATGAACGGACAGACAGACAGATAGATAATCCATAAAGACATGTTTGTATTAGAAATTTGAACTTTTTTCTTGGCAAAAGCGTTTTCATGTATTTAATTCCCCATGACTAAATTATATCAAATATTAGGAAAATACAAACTTGATTGTAATTGGTTGTGATACTAAGTCTATTCATTCAGAAATTTTTCTTTTATTCACCTTCATCATCTATATTACAAGTAATCATTTAGAAATGGATGTGTTAGGGAGAATCAGTGAGGCCATGCTCAATTCTGGCTATAGCTTGATCTGAGTATAACATGCACATCGTGTGACTGGGTGGATAGTGACCCTGTCTAGTTGTTTGGTACCTTACTTCCATATTCCATGTCTAAAAGAATTTATCTTCATATTGTTCTGTTAAAAATAACAAAAAAAATCACTGTTACATTTTGAAGTATGTCTCAATAAACGGTTTTAATTATTTTTGGAAAAAATGTATTTGAGAAACAGCATTTTTTTTTACTGAAGTGTTATATCTTTCAGAGGATCATAAAACAGGAGTGGGAGCAGTTATTTGGGCAGAAGGGAAATCCGTAAGTATGAAATAATTCCTTAAATATCTTGTTTTGGTTAAGAACAGTTGCGTCTTCAAGGCAGTGCGTTTTGTTTTGTTTTGAGTTGTGAAACAGTCTCACAATGCTGTCCACACTGGTCTCCTGAACGCATTCAGCTCTTCCCATCTTGGTCCCCTGCCTAGCGCTGTTGCAGGCTCGCATGACAGCATCTGAAGATGCATTGCATTTTATTGGCTAGTCAAAAGTAACCTTTTTGCATTGATGCATTAAGTTCTAGGAACACTTTCTCTTTGAGATACATTCTTCCCTTAGCAAACACTTACTAAGCACCTTCAGTGGGTGGGGTACTGTGCCATAGCGATGACCGGGGTTTAGAGATCACATCCTCTGCCTTTCGTGGCTTCATATGGTGTGATGGAGCTAGAGAAGTAAAAAAGAGACGTGCATAGAAATGTAATTATAACGAACATCATGAAAACATGTGATCACGAGGATCTCTTCTGCTCGGAATAATGTGTGAAATCCTTGGAGGTGGTGGCATGCTGCTAGCCTTCAAGAATGAGGACATCAGCTGTGTTGCCAGCACCTTGCACAGTCCTTGACCTGAGGTCAAAACTCCCATTGGGCTTACGTGATGCTCCGCAGCCTTTGCCATTGCCTCCTGTTCTCCACTGCTTTGTGGAAAATTTAAATCCATTGTGTTTGCTGTGGAAAGGCCTCATGCTAAATAAAGACAGAAGCAAAAAAGTCATGTGAACTCAGACTCTACACCCCGGGCTTCAGTTCAGCTGTGTTACGTGCTAACTCTGTGTCCTCAAACGGTTACTGAATCTCTCTTGGCCTCAGTTTTCCTATGGATAAATAGGGACAATAGCATGACTTCACACTTTTTCAAGGATCAAGTGAATGAAATGGAGCGTTAGGGCTGATGGAGCTGAGAACTCTGGCTTAGCATTTGTGAGTATCCAAGTTTGATCCCCTGTGCCTGCATTCACATAGAAATAAAATTAAAAAGAAAAGAAACAGTGAATGTGAAACTTGGCATTATGTTTGACATTTGGGAAATGCTCAAGAATTCAGATCCTGAGTCCCAAGTTAAAAAAAAAAAAAATGCCAGGCAGAAATGGCAGTGGTCTGCACTTCTAGCCTGGTGGGCAGAACATGGGAAACTCCAGAGCCAAGCAAAAAGGAGGTAGAAGCAATCTAGGATGACTCCTGAAATCACCCTTGGTCCTCTGCAAGGACACACAGTGTCCTCTCATACACATGCATGCATACAAGTAAAATAAAGGAATGTGTTGAGGTATTTTTACAGCCTTTGTAGTGTTATACAGATGATAGCATTTTTATTAAGCTTTATAGTAAATAAATCTGTTGATGCAACCACTTGTACTTTTAATAGACTGAAATTTAGTGATTGTTATATTCTAGTTATTTTAAATACATCTATGATAAAATATCATTCTAGTAATTAAGAGATCATTCATATTTACATCTAATATCCATTGATAAAGAGAACTAGAGCCATGAATAAATTCTGTGATTATATGTACCTATATTAAAGGCTTAATAAGTATTGATAATTAATGGAAACATCAGTGTTTATTCTCCAACTAAATCCCAATAGAACATTTTAATTAGCCACAGAAATTGTTCATAGTACTTCTGAGATTTATACACACACACGCACATGCACATATATATCATATGTATATAATAAGAAATTAACAGTCACTTATTAAAACCAGCTATGTATGCAGCATCTAATTTACACTTTATGGAATAGAAAAGAAGTTTAAAATTCCCTAGAATTTTACAATATACTTAGAGAGAATTGTCTGATCAAATAAAACAATTTATAAATTAAAGAGGATACTATAACTGCTCAATCAAAGATAGCCTTGAGGTTGTAGACAAGGGGTGGCCATCTTTCTTTCAGCTGAGCCTTGTGAAGGCCACATTGCCACAGGATGAGCTGATATTGTTATCAGTGACTCAGTTTGTCATACAAGTGGGGATGAATTTCCATTCTGTGGAATATGACAGCAACCTTGCAAACGACACTGCAAAGCCTTTCAGAGCTCTCACTGTAGCTGTCTGTCCTTGCAGAGAAGCTGTGATGGAACCGGCGCCATGTACTTCGTAGGGTGTGGTTACAATGCCTTTCCTGTTGGCTCTGAGTATGCTGACTTTCCCCACATGGATGACAAGCATAAAGACAGAGAAATAAGGAAGTTCCGATACATTATACATGCAGAACAGAATGCCTTGACATTCAGGTATGAAATATTTTCACTGTGCTTTTCTTTAAAATATAACAAAAGATAGTTGTTGAAATTGGCTCTTTGTTGTCTTCTACTTCCTCTTTATAACTGTAAGAAATACTATTTTAGAAATACAATTTCAGTAAAGTTGGTTCTTGCTGCTAGACTCAAGACCTTGTAGCAGATTCCTCAGCTCCGTTTACTTCTTGCAAAGATCTATTTTGCCTATCAGTCTCTACAGTAAGAAACTAAAGTTTGACCCTAGGATCGTGCTTATCCATTCATGTTTTTCTAATGCTAGTATCGCATTTGTTTTTGAAATTTAGAGCACATATGTTGTATTTATAAGCTATGAAATGTATCATGAACTAAAGTGTTTTAAGGAGCTTCTGTTAGGGCTCTCTTGCCCCCTCACGGATTCAAGTCCATGAGTTCCATTCTTTCTCTCCTCTAATAACTCTGCCTTGATCAAAAAAAAAAAGAAAAAAAAAAAAACAGCTTCTGTTCAGAAATTGCAGCTGGCTTCTAAAGTTAGTTTAGATCATTTCCACAAACACATCTCCACATTTGCCTTTAAGGGGTGATGTTAAGAGTATTAAAAACTGAAACATGGCTCTCATGGTGAGGATCTCTTAATGCAGAATGTTGTTGTATTAGTTTTCTCTTGTCACTTCGACCGAATATCCAGCAAGAAATGACTTACGGGGAAAAGAGATTTATTACAGCCTAAGTTTGAAGGGATACAGTCCATCATGGCAGGAAAGGCAGGGCTGCGGGAACCCGAGGAAGGTGGTCATATTCTGTCTACAGTAGGAAACAGAGTAAGTCGGAAAGGGGGCTTGGCTAAAAACTTAAAACAATTGATCCACTTTTTTCTGTAAGGCTGAACCTCCTAAAGGTTCCACAGCCTTCCAAAGCAGCACCATCTGCTGGAGAACAAATATTCAAACCTAAGAGCCTGTGAGGGACATTTCACATTCATACCCCAACACGCTGTAAGGTGGCAGAGGCAGACACCTGATCCCCCAGGGATGAGAAGGCATGCGATAGGGAAGAACTGGAGTTTGAGTTGAGCTTGAAAGGATTGCTGGAATCACAGCAGTAAGTACTGTGCCTTGAAGGGAAAACCAGTCTTGATTCCAGCATGAGCCACCTATCTAAACTTAAGAGCATGTGTTTAGAAACACATATTCCAGTTAGGCTAAAACGACAGGATCAGTTGTGATGGGATAGTAGAGAACTTTTGAATGTAGACTCTGCTTGATAGGCACTGGGCAATGGAAGCCCATTTAGGAGTCCCATTGTATATCCTTAGATAGCAAGTAGATTGTTCATACAGCCTACATGTGTAGAATTCTGTTGTCTAGTCCAGGTGAACAGAAATGAGACTCAGCTAACAAGACAGATATGGAAAGTGAACAATCGAAGACAGCTGTCTGATAGCAATATAGACTGCTGGACCTGAGACCTAGTCACTGCAGTGTCACATGATGGCAATCCTTGGCAAAACCTCATCAAAAATATTCTCCATTCTGTTTCTTGTCTTCATTACAGGTTTACTTGCTGTATTCTGTAGAGAACCTTGACTATGTAATATTCAAGCTATTATTTAAAAAATTGTAATAAGGAAAGGTTAAGCGTACTAAAAGCCAAAATTGAACTTTTAGCATTTATTCATTAATTATTTTCTTATTTATATCCCAGTTATAGATGCGCCTTTTGGCCACCATGCTGGCTTAATGTCTAATCAGAAATGGTTACATAGCTCTTAAAGAGTTTGAACTCCAATTTTCAGTATCTTAAAGAGGTGTGTACTTCAAAAGAACTGCTTTCTCTTTTTAGTCACTTTTACCTCTACCTTCTTTGTCCCCCTTCTCTCTCCTCTCTGTTATTCTCTCTCTCTCCTATCTCTAATTTCAGTGACTTTATAAACTGATACTGACATCATGCCAATGGTTTATAATCAAAAAATGAATTTCAGTTATACTAATTGTTATGTTTTCATATATTTTGCAAATTTGCAAGAGTAAGACTTGATCATTATTTGTAGTATTCCAAATCTATTTTGTGAGCAACTTGACTTTAAGATTCAAGGATTCCTCAGGAAAAAAATATATATATTTGCCCTTTCAAAAACTGCTTTTGTGGGGCTGGAGAGTTGGCTCAGGGGTTAAGCCTCTGCCTTGCAGGCAGAAGGTCCTGAGTTCAGATCCTAGACCCCACGTATAGACACCAGGCGGAAGCGGGGGCGGCCTGCGTTTCCAGTCCTGGTAGGGCGGAGCCTGTGAATCCCGGGGCAGAGTAAACAAGGAGGAGGTGGAGGCGTCTGTGGTGATTCCCGAATTCGTCTGTGGTTCTACACACACGCACACACGCACACTAAAAAAAAAAAACTTCTTTTGTAATATTTCATAAATATTTTCGTAGGTGTCAAGAAATAAAACCAGAAGAAAGAAGCATGATTTTTGTGACAAAGTGCCCATGCGATGAGTGTGTTCCTTTAATTAAAGGTGCAGGCATAAAACAAATCTATGCAGGGGATGTAGATGTTGGAAAAAAGAAGGCAGACATCTCCTATATGAGGTTTGGGGAACTTGAAGGTGTTAGTAAATTCACAGTAAGTAGATATACTTTTTGTTGCCATGTACTCCCTGTTATTTTGTTGATAGTTTGCTGCATATTGAAAATTAGTGACTTACACCCTTTTTTTTTTTCTTAATTTTTCTACTTTTACAAATACCCTTCCCACCTGGTGTTTCTGTGGACCCCAGGGTTCACTCTGACATGTCCACTCCTGTGGGCGCTCAGGCCTCCGAGATATGACTTTCACCCTTTTAAAGAAAGTACTTCTATTTTTATGTGCAAGCACTTACCTGTCAGTGTCTACCCTGCAGTATGAAATTTACATCTCTATGACTTTCCAGGTCTTGAGCCACTTGGCCCTTTGGTGCCATCTAGTGACCCCTGTGGGTTTGGAGTGGTGGACAAGAGGAAACAAGATTAAAATTATCACTAAAATAGGAAGAAATGCTCAAATAAACATATATATACTTATGAGAAAAAGGGGAAAATGCAATCTCATATTTAATATATTTTAAATGATAACTGATTCATGGAAAACTCAGAACTTTAGCATATTTCGTTACTACTTAGATTTAAAGAAATCTTTTTTATTTTGAAACACTGTTAAGCATACAGAAAAGTTAAAAAAATTCTGGAAAGAAATTTTTCCCAGAAGTTGACGTGATACCAAATTACCCTATTTCCATAAATGAAGTAGTCATAGTAGACCCACAAAAAAATCAAGAAATTAACAATAATGCATTACTATAACTACTCCACAGACTCCAGTCAAGGTTTATCCCTTGTCCTAGTAATGTCCATGTAGAAAAGCAATCTTGTCCAGAGTCACATATCCAGTGTAAGTCCTGACATTTAGTTTGACATCTATGTACTAGAATTTGCAGTGGGCAAACATTAAGTATATAATAATCTGTTTAAAAGTCTTAGCTTTACATTCCTATAACATATAGTAGCTTAAGTCTTGGGTGCCTAGAACATACATCTGTGTGTGTGTGTGCGCGTGCATGTATGTGTTAAAAGCAATATATGCTCAATACAGTAAGATAAGTGCATATTATTCTATAACTCACAGCTACCACTGGTAGCATTTTACTATTTTCTATGTTATAAAAAGTTCTCAGAAAATATTTTTAATAATAGAACAATATTTCAACCTGTGCATCTAATCTAACCATTTCCCTATTGTTGAAATATAGATAGTTTCTCTTTATGCAGTTATAAAAAGCTGTATATGAATATTCTGAAACAAATTAAGGGTTATTGACTTTTAACTTTATATGTAAATTGATAGATCTGTTTCAATCTTCTTATGTTGAGTTCCTACCTTTTGAATGCCATGTTTTTCTTTGTGCCATTTTTGTAAATGGCTAAAAGTCTCAGTCATATCTTTGTTTTTAATATCTGGACTTTCTCTAGCTAGCAGGGAGAGTCAATAAAAGTAGAAACACTGAGGCAATGGACATGGCAGGCCCAGGATGATTCACCTGCTGCCTGTCTAACTTGGAACCAATCAGTAGACTCTCAAGTGTACACCTTATCCCCTGCAGCATGAGTAGAAGGCTCTTTTAAGTCCCTTCCTTCTCTAAGGTTTCCATTCTGATTCCAGAGCTGAACCATTCATGGCAATTCACCATGACATTAGGCTTTGCTGACATGGTTGTGCTAACTGTTTTGTCTCGTGCTTTTTAAAGCTGTTTGATATTTAAAAATAAGTTACTAAAATGCTATTTATTAACATTTGTAAACATATAACTAAACTATTTGTATCCTTACAGTGGCAACTGAATCCATCTGAAGCTTGTCTGGAACACAATGAGCCTGAAAGGAGAGAAAGTAAGTATTTACAAGTGCTCCTTGAGGCTGGCCTTGGCTGACAACAATGGATACATAGTGAATTTTAAAGATCAGGTGATGGAAACTTTTGCGAGAGTGGACAGAGGATATGGCCTTTAAAAGAGTGTACTTTTTCCCATTCAATTTGTTCATAAAACTAGTATACAGATTGCATGGGAGGTACTATGGAAAACAATGATTGATAGTTACTCCAGTAGAATCTCCATTTTAATACAAATGATCACATACAAATTGAATTTTCAAATTGAATTTACATGAAACAGTAAGTAGCAATATTTTTCTATACCAATGCAAAAGCTTCTTTGGGGGTAGAAAAGAAAAGCTGTGAATACTTCATGCAGATTGAGGACTGAGAACCAAATGGTGAGGATGTATATGTACTCTCTACTCTCCTAGAGTAAAACCACATTTGTCCAGGTTGGAGAACAGAAACATTCTGGTTTTTGGCTAACCTGATTAAGTAAGAATCATTGCAGCCAAAGTACCTGAATTGCTATAGTGTCTTCAGAGTTTTATTTTGAGTGTTATATAATCTTCCAGAGATCTTGAAGTTGCTTAAATATATAATTTTGGTTAAATGCTATGCATTATTATTTTAAAATAATAGCTCTGTTTATAATTGTTTGGATTCTAAGTAAATGGAAGTACTCTATACGTCTGCTTAAGAGTAGCAATAATCTGACCGAATTGAAAAATACAGAAATACAAAGATCTCTGTGGAGATGTGAATGTCTTGATTTTCCATATTTTGAAGTAGTTTTATTCAATAGTAAATTTATTATTTGCTTTCTTTTTTAAAATTCATTAAATTAAAGGACTAAAACATGGATCTGATTAAAGGATATATAATCAATGGTGGTATTTAGGAAGGTGGTTAAACACTTCCTATTGTGGAAAGCATACAGAAAGCACTAACCATAAAGAGATGCATTCCTCTATCTGTAACTTAAGAACATCTGTTCATCAAAAGAAACCATAAGAGAGTGCAAAGGCAAGCCATGGAGTAGAAGATATTTGCCACTTATAATCAGCAAAGGGTGTCCAGGATTGATCACACCCACATCTCTGAGGAAAAGGAACAAATCATGATATGGAAGGAGGGGATAGAGAAAGGTTGCTGGGCCACGGTGATGCTTCTAACCACCCAATCGAGTGTATGTTTGCTTTGTGACACTTCATTAAACTAAGTTGTGTTTTGATGCATTTTTGAACAAGTGTTTTATATCAATAAATAATATGCTTCTCTTCCTTCGCTTGCATAGCAATCGTGTGTAAGTCACACATCATGAATTTGCCCTTTTAGAATATAGCATTCGGTGGGTTTTATCTACAGAGTTGTGCAGCTGTCACTGCAAGGAGACTTCAGAGCATGAGTGTTTCTACCTCATACAAACAAGCATCACACCTGTCATAATCCTCCCCATTCCTCCCCCACCACAAGGTCCAGACCCCTGCTAAATCTCTCTTATGGGTTTGACTACCCTGGTCATTTTATACACATGGCACCATCACTGTGAGGTTCCTTTTCAAATCTCCAATCTATTGAGAAATAGAATAAGAATCAGAGAGGTAAAAGTTGGGCTGGAGAGATGGCTCAGGGTTTAAGATTCTGCCTTGAAAACAGAAGGTACTGAGTTTGGATCCTAGGTTCCATGTAAAAATGCCAGGCAGAAAGGACTGTGGCCTGTACAAAAGGAGGTAAAAGCAATCCAGTATAATTCTGGAAGTCACCCTTACTGCTCCATAGTGTCACACAGTGCCCTTTGATACACACACACACACACACACACACGCACACACACACACACACATACACACGCACACTTGCACGCACCAAAATAAAAGTTTAAAAGTTAAAATGTCCTCCATTTTATTGCTAAACTCCCGATTGACCTCGGCCACACGAATCTGTACAGTTCTGAAGGGGACAAACTTGTGCCGCCCTGTGTCCTCCCAGTGCCAGCAGCAGGAGCAGAGACAGAAGAAGCTGGCAGTGTGGGTGGGTGCTCTTGTGTGCTTCCATGCCCAAGAAATAAGAGACCAAATAGCTTATTATGACATTCTTTTCAAAGAATTGCCAGGCTTTCAAGAAAATACAGGAAATATGCAGTGATTCATAGTCCTCAAAAACAAAAACCAGAGCTAAGAGGAACATTTTGCCAGAATCCAAATAGCAATAGTAAGCAAACACAAAGGCCAGCATTAACTGGGGGACACATCCATGGAAGCTGGGACTTTGAAAGTATGGGGTCTACTGAAAGGTGGACAAACTGAGCCTGAAGACGTCGCGCTGCAGACCCTCAGTGGAAGCCACAGGCTCCTTACTCAGGGTCCTCCTGGTTCCTGGCAGAAGCAAATGAAGATTTTTCTCAAAAAGGGAAGCAATAATAGCTAAAAAGTTAGTAAATGTGGAAGAAAATAAACCACCACTGTTTTGAGGAAACAGACAGCAGCACAGCTGGACCCCAAGGACTATGTGTGCTGCCGTTATCGAAAGATGATGATAAGAATGGTTAAGTAAAAGATGCTGTTGCAAAGTGAAGCCAGGCATGGTGTCATATGCCCCTGGTCTCAGCACTGGGGAAACTGAGGCAAGCCTGAATTTGAAGCTAGCCTAGGCTACATAGCAAGACATCATGATCCTGTCTCCAAAAAACAAGCGAACCAACAACCATAAAGAGGCGAGAACAAGCTGTTGTGAAAAATGACTAGACAATCTGAAAACAGAATTTGGGGAAATGAAAATAATATGCTTCTTAAAAATTAAGTCAGAAGACCAGGTAAGCCACTATTTTTAATGGGGCATATTGTTGATATTTCTAACAACTGCAGTCTTTAATGTAGGGCTTTGCCCCATGTTTATGGGACACTTAATATCTCTGCCAGAGAGGGGACCTTGCACATCAAGGAGGCATAACAGATTCATCTATTGTTGGGAAATTGGTTTCCGTGTATTAAAAAGTAATGATAAATTCTTGTCTTGCATCATGTTCAAGATTTAATTCCCTGTGCATTACTGATTAGAGGAAGAGGAGTTTTTAAGTTTTAAAAGAAAATACCAAATATCTTTATAATCTAGATGAAAATTAGTAACTTCAGGACGCAAATAATGCTGGCTACAAAAGAAAACACCAAGAAATTAGAATATACTCTTAGTAACAGCTTTTCCAAAAGGCAATATAAAGAAAATGAATAAGCAGTTACATTTGTATATGTGGTGACCTGGTTTCCAGAACATGTGGAGAAGTTTACAGGTTGGTAAGAGAAATATGTCTGATGGAGAATATAATTTATCTAGTTCTGTTTCACAGCAAGTACAAATGCTCCTCGAGTACAAATGCCTAGTAACATGTGACAGCACAACCACAGGTTGAGTCAGAGGATTGCAATTCAGACAGCATTGAAGCTCAGCCGTACTGCATCTGATCTCCAGAAGCCACATCGTGGAAGGTGGGAACTGACGCTTGTATAGGCAACAGACCATTCATTGCAATGCTCTTCTTCAGTGCAAAAGCTGGTAGATGTAGAAGTTTCCGTTAAGAGATTATGTTTAAAACATGCAGTGTGTTCCCACAATGGAACCACTACAGGGCAGTAAATGAACGGTAGTGTGTGCTTCAGCTCAGACTAGTCTAGAAGTATAAGATAGAAGGAAAACGGCCAGCTGCAGAAAACTAATTATATGACACAAGGAAGCTAAATGGTGTGTTATTTCACATGTGTGAAATCGTTTTAAGAAGCAGTGGAGTGATGAATACAAGATTCAAGAGTGGCTCCCTCTGAACCGGCAAAGAGGGAGGGTGAAAAAGGAGGCATGAGGAAGTCGTGGTGATCTAATTATTGGGACAATTCTTTCTTTTGTTACTTGTCCTTGCACAAATACTGTAGATTTATGCAAGACAACTGCTTGCATGGAGTAGATTCTTAAGTGTTCGTTTTATTATTAGATGGTATTACATATACATTTAAGTTTTTCACATACTATATAAAAAGACAATGGGGGAGGTGTGAGGTTGAATTCCAACCCATCTCTGAAGGTGATCATGGCAGAACCGGAGGCCTGGAGGAATCTTGAGGTGCTGATTCACCACCTGACTGTGGAATCACTGATGTGTGCGTATGTCAGACTTACCAGCTTTTACACTTCACATATGCCCATTTCATTGCGAACTTTAAACACAAATGGCTATTGTGCCAGTGAAGCCATTAAAAACCAAAGCTACGTGAATCCTAGACTTGAAAGTTTTCCAGGATTTTTCATTTCCAAGTGTTTAATATTCAACAAACCAGAACATGAGCTGCCATCCCTAAAGCCAGCTGTTTTCACACAGTAGCTCTTAACGTGTCCAGCATCTGTTTAAAAGGGCAACTTGATCTGACCAGAGGCAAATCTTTAAGAATGAGTCCTAACTCTGCTTACAAACAAAAGGATCTAAGTTTGGATCCCAAATCCCATGTAAAAATGCCAGGGTAAAATGTCAGAGGACTGCGTTTTCCACCCTGGTGGGCAAAGCTTGGGAAATCCCAGAATGAAGAAAAAGGAGATAAAAGCTATGTAGGATAATTCCCAAAGTCACCCTTGGTCTTCCACAGGGACACACAGTGCCCACTGATACACACACACACACACACACACACACACACACCAGTCCTAATGGGCTGGTGGTTTCCGTCTCTCTTGTCTCTTCATGAACATCCTGTACTGCAGTGTCTTTGTGAGATTTACCAGGGGCATCCAACACAGTTTCAATCTTGGTACATAAAATGTGTTCAAGCAAACATCAGGTAAATTTCTAGAATATAAAAAAGGAGGAAGGGCTGGAGGGGATTGCAGCCTGCCCTTCTCCAAATCCAAGCCTGCTGGATTGGATGAGGCCAGCTTCCATCTTGGAAGACAATCTCTTCTGAGCTGATAATGGCCCATCCCACCCACCAAAAAAAGCTTGTGTGAACTATTTTCTATGTACTCTTTTTTTTTTTTTTGAGCAGTCAACAAGCATTAATTTATTTTAAAGCATGTATGCACAAAGAAACCCACTGTGATATTGTACTCGAGTGAATCCGTTTTTACCCAGAGTCATCTAGAATCAGTGTAGATGGAATATGCATTGGAGTGTGGAAAACCGAATGAGATAAGAAGGTCAATAAACACCTGTTCCTTTGCTGTAATCTTCCTTCTTGCACTTCCAGCCTGAATGGCTGCAACACATCCCCGTGGGCCTGACGCGTGTTTCCTGACCTGAAGTTATTCTTGCATGCTAGACGGTGTGTTGAGACCCAGGCCTACAAAGGAGGACCAGCACCTCAGCAAGAGGCCATGTCTGGAAGGCTGCTCAGGAGGCCGGGCTACGCCGCAGTGACTCCCCGCAACATATCACACATCCAAGATTCGGCCACTTCATTCAAAAATAAGGACGGGCTTATGAACAGTAGAAAAGCTTTTGAGGAGATTCGTTTAACTCTTAGAGTCTGAGTGATGGCAATGGGAATATTTTTATTTTACATTTGTATATTTCTCAAAATACAGTGTGTTCTTTTATTCTGCTAAATGAGGTCGTGATGCTTTTGAGACCAGTGTGACACCAACGGGGTTGATTTCTGTTTCTCTTGACTCCGTACAGCCATGTTGAAAGGGGCTCTCTACAAGGAGGAGGCTTCTTTTGAGAAGTCATTTTTTTGGACTATCATTAGTAAACCGCTCCAGTGAAATGAATGGCAACTGGCCATCTGTTGAGAATCTGCTTACAGCTGATGGAAACATCCTGTGTGTACCAAAATCTTTCTAGTATTCAGGATTTCCTTAATTAGGATTGACTCAAAGTTAGTGTACCTGGTTTCTATTTAAGAGTGTATTTTTTTAAAAAAATGGCCTGGGGAATGTAACTTCACTGGTATATGCAATGCTGTTGAGTTTCATCCCTAGTACCACTAAATAAATAAATAAATAAATGATTTGATTAATCGATCGATTGATTTTTGATAAAGTGTTGTTATTGTTGCTACAGGATCTTGCTGTACAGCCCACAGACTGCCTCAAATTCCTGGGCAATCCTCCCTGACTCCCTTGACCTCCACATGCCTCAGCACACAGGCCTGTGTCGCCGGGCCCAGCCTCTCCTAAGATGTTTGCTATGTAGATTCGCAGTGATTCCTTGGACCGCAGGCCAGTTGTGTCACTGGTTTGGGATAGCCAGTAGGAAGAGAACATGATCCTGAGGCAGTATTGTCATTATCACTGACCTTTGAGATCACTAACAGTAAGTTGCCTCATGCATGATCATAATGTAGGGTGAGAACTTAGTTGTGCCAACTGCCTTGCAAGCGTGAGGGAATTGAATTTAATATCTCAGGTAGCATTGGAGAAAAAAAAAAAAAAAAAGGAACAGGCATGGCTGCATTATACTTCCCAGTGCTGAGCAGTGGGGATAGAGCTGTAGCCAGCCTACTCGGTGAGAGACCCTTGGCACCTGAGAATTGACAGGCTTATTGTCTGCTGCTGCACGTGTGGGCCTGCAGAAACAAGCCTCCACACAAAGACTGTGATGTGAACAAAGAATAACTATTTGAGCACGGAACGCGTTGTACCCATGAGAGTCACAGGTGAATGCCGCACAACCATGGTCAGATGAAGAGTCCTTTATTTTGTCAGTGCTTGAGCAGGCTCATGCCAGAAAGAGCTCTCAACCCATGTTGCAGCTTGTCGGAGTGATTGCTGATAAATGACTATCAAATGGCTTAAGGGAACAAGGAGTTTATTTTCTTACAATAGTCCAGTTACAGTTCATAATCCAGCTTGACAGGAGAATATGCACCAATACCAGGGCCGAAGGGAGTGGTCACACTATCACCACATAACAGCTGAGAGAGGGATGATCCTTACTTGCCAGATCAGCATGTCTGGCCAAGTGTACACAAGGAAGCCAACTCTCTCAACCAGCTCTCTGTATTTTATTCTAGGGCCTAATCCCACCCACCTGGGCCTTCCCCATCAGCCAGACAATATCCTGTAAGTTTGCTCTGGGCTTAACCCAACCACTAATTCTCCACACATGTGCTCAGAGCTCAAACCCTCAACTATGAAGTTGACACCTGTGCCTAACTATGACACCCAGGAAGAAAGGAATCAGTTAAAGGGATTAAAGCTACAATTATATCAGATGCCAATCATTTGATAGCTTTCAAAGAGGCACAAAAGTAATTTCACAGTAAGCATGCTATGCTTCCTTGAACTATAGGTGGCTGGGCCACGCCGGTCTGATTAACGTTGTGGTTAGCAAAGGGGAGTACAGCCTGAGTAGAGGGTGACACTGCACAAAACTAGGTGAAACAGTGGAGCTGCTTTGTCATTTGTCATTTCAGAATGTTGAGAATAGTTAGAATCCCACTAGTATCTACTTCTCTCCCTGCCTGCACACACACACACACACACACACACACACACACACACACACACACACACAAAACCTTCCTATTCACATAATTAGCCACAGCATCTTATGACTTTGCCCTTAAAAAGAAGCCTTTGAAGTACATTTGTGGGCTCCCCAGCTGCCTGTGACACTTGTGCCACAAGTTCTTCCTAGCTTCATATCTGCTTCTCATGAGTTCTCCAGGCCGCCTTAGCCCCTCATGGCACTCTAGTGCCATAAGATGGTTTCTTGCTCCTTGCTCTTCATGGATTCCATGCCTAGGGTCGATGAGTTCTCTGGCGCCCTAGCCCCTCATGGCATTAGTGCCATGAGTCTGTTTCTTGCCTGATTATTTTTTTTTATTTCAATTGTGCATGTGTGTGTAGAACCACTGGCGAATTCAGGAACCACCATGGACCACCTCCACCTCCTCCTTGTTTATTCTGCCCCTGGATTTATAGGCTCCGCCCTACCAGGACCAGAAACGCAGGCCACCCCCGCTTCTGCCTGGTGTCTATACGTGAGGTCTAGGATCCGAACTCAGGACCTTCTGAGTCACCTCTCCAGCCCCTCTTGCCTGCTTCTTAAGGAGGCGCCCTAGCCCCTCATGGCCCACATCTGGAGTCCATGAGTTCCAACCTTTTCTCTCTAATAAACTCTACCTTAATCCTCAAAAAAATACATTTTCAACTTCAAAAATATTCGAAGTCACAGAAATAAAATCCATCCCAAACTGCTCTTTTTGATTTCTCTTATTTTGATTTGCTGAGAAATGTTCAGAAAACTCTTCCAAGAAGGTACATGATTCATGCCTTGCCAATATCGAGGAGGGTGCCTCGCAGGCCTGGGAGCGGCCTCATGGGAGATGCCCCCGGGCTGTGTGGAAGTCAGGTTTCCCTGGCCATCTCCTTTCTCTTCCCAGCACGTATGGCATCACAGCTCTGCCTGGCAGTGTTTAGAGAGGCACACAGGACAGAATCCATGTTTCATGCCACATTGGGCTACACACACAGGAGCACGCACACACATGCACTTAATGAGCATACATGCACACATATGCTCCCCTCTACACATACAAACACGAAAATGGGAAGAATTGAGAATGGCCACAAACATTTACACAGGGCATGGGATAGAGAGGCACACGAGCACCTTTATAGGCAATCAGTATTAATTGAAAGCCAGTAATTATCCTTTATTCTTTATCAATATAAAAACGCTGAGGTTGGGCTGGAGAGGTGGCTCAGGGGTTAACCCTCCGCCTTGCAGGCGGAAGGTTCCTGAGTTTGGTTGCCAGATCCCACGTATAGACGCCGGGCGGAAGCGGGGGCAGCCGGCGCTTCTGGTCCTGGTAGGGCGGAGCCTGTGAATCCCGGGGCAGAAGGAGGTGGAGGCGTCCATGGTGGTTCACGAATTTGTCCGTGGTTCTACACATACATAGATACACACACGCGCGCGCGCACGCACATACACACACACGTGCACAGTTGAATAAATAATAATAATAATTAAAAAATTAAAAAAAAAAAAACGCTGAGGTTGCTCACCTCCAGATTGGTATATTATTATAACTCTGTATGCTTAAGTTCTGGGATTTGTTGTTTTTGCTAATATTACGTCTATGCCAAATAGTTTCTAAATCAACCAGCAAATATTGTGTAAGACGCATAAATTGTTACACACTGCTAGATCTCGATGTATTTGTTGGGTGTTGGGGTAGGACTTCAGAAGGGAGAAATATACAATTAAAAAATTGATTAGAAAATTGAAAGTTGATATATCCATAGCACTATTAAAATGGTTTTAATTTTAACTGCTTTTTAAATTTTAATTACTTGTTTATGAGAAAGAGACACACACGTGCATGCCGTGGTGCATTGGTGAAGGTCAGAGGACAACTTTAAGAAGCCAGTTCTTTCTTTCAGTTACTGTGTGGGCTTCTGGGGATTGAACTCAGGTCTCCAGGTTTCCTAGTAGATGCCTTACATGCTGAGCTATTTTGCTGGCTCTGTTTGTTTGTTTATTTTTCAATACAACAGATCAGACTTCAGTAAGCTGTTGTTGAGGGTTTATTATGACTTCCAGAAGAGAAACCCTGTGAAGGTCTGGGGATTTTATATGCAGTATATAAAAATATTTATTTAGCTGCCTAATTCTGAACAGTGTCTGACACTCAGTATATATATTTTTTTAATCCACTGAGTGACTGCTGGACAGTCTAGACCTCAGGCATGAGTTACATAAAAAATGCTCCCTGGTTTGAAGATGCTCATGCCCCAGTGGGAGACACAAGTGTGGGTCAAGTGATTGTTGCAGTTCACCTGCAATATTGCTGATAAATGACCATCAAATGACTTAAGGGAACAAGGGGTTTATTTCCTTACAACAGTCCAGTTACAGTTCTCAGTCCAGCTTGACAGGAGAGCATGTACCAACAGTGGGGCCGAGGGAACTGGCCACACCATCTCTACACAACAGCTGAGAGAGGAACAATCCTTACTTGCCAGTCCACGTCTGGCCAAGTGTACAAAAGGATGCTGACTCTGTCAACCAGATGTCTGTATTTTATTTCAGGGCCTGATCCCACCCACCACAGGCTGGGCCTTCCCCATCAGCTAGACAATCCCCTGCAGGTTTGCTCTATGCCCAGTGATCCTCTACAAATGTGCCCAGAGCGCAAACCCTCAACTGTCAAGGTGACGCCTGTGCCTAATATGACAGTGATGAAGAGAAATGAGTCCCATGTGGTCCCTGGCCATTGTTAAGGTGCACACTTTTGGGCCCATCCCAGGTCTACTTCATCAGAACCCCAGGGCCAGCAAGTCAGGTTTTCACAGGCCTCAGAGGACTTTGGGCTGAGAGCCCTGTGTGTGGATGTGGCTGGAGGAACATAAATGATGGTAGAAGGCAGCAAACACCCTGTAGAGCCCTAAAGGACCTTGTAGAAACCAAAGTTCAAGCCGGGCCTGAGGCAGGGCTCAGGGTGCACCAGGTGATATGGGCCGAGAGAACAGGAAGAAACAGATGACAGGATTCTCTAGAGGGCAGAAAGCAAAGCATGAGCTTACACCTGTGAAAACCTGACTCGCTGGCCCTGGGGGGTTCTGATGCAGTAGACCTGGGATGGGCCCAAAAGCTTACACCATATGGTCTGGGTAGAAAGACCAACAACTAGGTAGCTGTTCAGTCCCCACAGTGCCACAGTCTTCTGAGCACAATGGAAGGTTTTGATGTCATCGAAGAACAGTGGTGGCGGCAGCAGCAACAGGGTCAAACTCGCCAGCAAGAAGGGCAGGAAAGTGGGCAAAATGCAGAAGCTCCCCTCTCAGACTTCTTTATATCTGGGTCTCTACTGGGGTGTGCCACCCACATTTAGGATGCGTCTTCCCATTTTAATTAAGCTAGTCAAGATAATCCCTCATAGGCATGCCCAACGGCCAGCCTGGTTTAAATGATCCTTCCCCCATGTGCCCAAAGGCTGGCTGGTGAGCTATTCTAGATCTTCTCAAGTTGATAATATTAACCATCACAAAGAGCCACCCTTGCATGGGACAGGAAAGTGGCAGAGCTCTGGGAATGTTAAACCCTTCATTGATCTCTCAGAGCCACAGTGCTAGATTCGCTGGAGTTCCTTTGCTTCTCCCCCATCCCTTTTGCTGCTTTTTTGATAGCACGACACGATTGACTCAGACCAGGTATTCTCAATCATCTGAGGCCAGGTGATTGTGTCGTGGGGTTCTGTGGTTCTGATTCTGTGTGCCAGACATCCTGCATGTCGAAGAGTTTACCCACAACTCAGGCTTCTACCTTAGATCCAGCAGAACATCCTCCCCCAACCTCCCCAACAAGGCAGCTGCACGCTCAAGTGACCCAGTTGGTAAAATTCTAGCCTTGAAAAGATAAGAACCCGAGATATGGTGGTCCACGTCTTGTATCCTCAGCACTGGAGAGGGGAGACTGCTTTTTAGTTAGATGGTGAAGCATTGACAAAAGCTGAGGAGGAACGGGGTGTTGCGAGAACAAAGACATGCATTATTCGGAGCCTCAAGATAGCAACTATAAGACCATGTCATCATCCTGAGTTATCCTCAAGAATGCTCCAGGCATTTGGAACACAGTCATTTTCCATTGATGCAAATTTGTCCCCAGCACTTATCAAAGGCATTTGGAATCAACTAGAATTGTCAAGGACAACAGGACTCTCACTCTGTATTGTGTGTGCAGGTGGACGGCCCTTAAGCAAGAACAGCCAATCACTTATCCACCCCATTCCATAGGGGATCTTTTCCTCTAGATGTATGTAGTAGTTAGTTACAGTTGTCAACTTGACAATTGAAGGCTCAGTTCTGGACACATTTGGAAAGAATTAGTAGTTGAATTAAGCCCTGGACAAGCCTGCAGGAGATTGTCTAGTTGGTGAGGGGAGACCCAGCTGATGATGGGCGGAACGCTTCCCAAGACAGGTAGATAAGATTGGAGGGAACTGGCTTAGTAAATTGGCCTACCTTGGTGTATTTGGACAGTCATGTTGTCTAGCAAATGAGGTTTTTCCACTTTCTCTGCAGACCTACAGATAATGGTTTGGACAGTTCCCTCTGCCCCTGGTATCAGCTCTCTTGCCAAACTGCATTAAAAACTGTAACGGGACAATCTTAAACCAGAGTAAAACCCCTTGTTCACCCTTAATCTATTAAGAATTTATAATAACTTGCAGGCAAACTGCAAAAATGTGGCAGGCCGGTCAGGCAGGGTTCTGAACCCCCAATCAGAAATCACCACCTTCTAGAGTTGCAGTGAGCCACCCTCAATATTAAACTGACTTTGAATTGGATAGAATGAGGCAGAACTGACTTTGATCCAGGTCTGACATCAAGCTCCCATAGGTTTTGTTTTATTCTTTTCTTTCCTTTTTTATTGTTTGAGACACGGTCTCCCCACATGCATAGCCCAGGCTGGCCACCAACTGGCAGCCCTCCTGCCTGAGCCTCTTGAGTCTGGGACTCTGGGAGGGCCCAGGGGAACCTGGCTTTACGTTCATTCATTTGAGCATCTGCCACCGTGCAACAGCGGAGCGGAACCCCAGAGCTGGGCCCGGGTTAGGTAACCTAGAAAACAGTGCAGGATTGTAAGTTATTGTGTTGGGGAAGAATCCTCATTTACCCCAATTGAGAAACTTTAATTGAGATTTTAATTAAGCATGTGGGCCAGAATCATAAAGAATTCTAGCAGGGGTTTCTGAAGTTACACGCTGTTTTATAGGAAAATCGTTAAACAAGAAGGGAGAGGGGGTGGGGTGAGATAACAGTTCACAAGCAGGTTTTACACTTTTCCAGATATTTATAACCGAGGTCACGGGGCCACCATGATTCCCAGACCTGACATCTTTGTTATCTTGCAGCTGTGGGGAGTTACCCCAGACTGCCAGGCATCAAGTGCTCTGGGCACTGAAGGTTAGAAGGGGAGGGAAATCAACTCCCTTCCTGCCACTTCTAGTGGGAGGGGGTGTGCATGGCAGTTTTAATCCTTTTTCTGCTTCAGTTGCTTCCCTAAACTACTTCTGTAGCAATTGGTCCAACTTTCAAAAGCCAAAGACTTCCTTACTCTGCCCTGTTCCTTTCACTGCATTACTTGGCTTTCTCAGCACCATCTTCCTGCTCACTCCACAAAGCAGTGCCAGTGTTTTATACTTGGCTCAAGGGAAATGCTCCCAACTCCTAAGGGCCAAGGCCCGCTGGGTCCCTGAGCCTTCATGAGATGATTGAAGGACCCCCTCCCCTTTCTGTGGCCCTCTTCCCATCTCTTGCCTCAGCCTTGGTTAGGTGTTTCCTGCCTCTGCCTCCCTCCTCATAAGGGCTCCTTTGTGCCCTCTGCCTTTGCCTCCTTTCCAACGCTGCCCACAGAGTGCAAACCCACCTGGCAGCTCCATCAGGAGGAACTGGACATATTAGATCGGGAAGGATGGGGGGGACTGAGAGCAGCTGGGGCCCAGAGGGTCCAAGAGAGAAGCCACGTAGCAGAGTGGACATCAGGGTCACCAGAAGTTCTGGTCAGAGCCGCCCTGTTCTACTTACAGACTTGGGGGTTTCAGTACTTAATTTATTTACTTTGTGGTATTGGTTTGGTTTTGGGATTTGGGCGTGGGGTTTTACATTTACCCACGGTTTCAATTCCTATCATGAAGCTCTCCACACTCCTGGTGAACTGTGTGCTATACACTACTTGGGCATCCCTCTCAGCATCATGGTCTTCATCATTAGACCAATGAATTCCTTCTGCCCCAGCCAAGTCAGAGATCACTGTAACAAGAGCCGGGAGAGGACCGTGAAAAGCCATTATTTATTTTAGCCAGCAGAGGGCGACATGTCCCAGAAACTGAAGGAGAGGCCCTGCAGCACTTCGATCTATACTCAGAAATGGGGAACTGAGGGTGAAGGTGAAGGGGTCACCATAAGCGAGCCAGGCACATTGCTCATGGCTGGCTGCCCCCATTGACAAGCAGGGAGAGGAGGAGAGGCTGAAGTCACAAGGCCCTTGGGAACATTCCTGGAGAGACACGAAGAAATGCCTGTCAGGCTCTAAAGACAGACCAGAGGAATGACGCCACCCAAGTCTAGCTTTCCAACCAGTGAGGAGATTTTAGTTGATAGAGAAGGGCCCAGCCCACAATGGGTGGGACCACTCAATCCCTGGGCAGGTGAATAAGATGAAGGAAACTGGTTCAGAAAGTATACCAAGTATCCTTTGGTATACTTGGCCAGACATGCTGGTCTGGCAAGTAAGGATTGTCCCTCTCTCAGCAGTCCTGTGGCTACATGGAGATGGTGCGGTGTGAGTTCCCTCGTTAAGCTAGATTAAGAACTGTGATCAGATAATCATAAGTCAAAATACTTTCCCCTCTAAACCATTGGGTCTTGAATTTGTCAGCAACATGCAGAGTAACTGCTCAGGAATCTTGCTTGGTCAGGTCTGACCTGTGAAACAGATTGCTGTGGAGATGGGGGCAGACAGAGGGGGCACAGAGCAAAGTTCAGATTTGGTCCATGCCTCAGGAGCCACCTTTAGGTTGGCATGGATGAGAGACAGAGAAGATGGTCACCATCTTCTGGTTTCTGGCATGAACATCTCAGGAACTGGGGGAGATAGGTGCAAAGAGAAGGGCAGGGAGACCTTGCTACACTTCAGACACTGCCTAGGTAATGGCCAGAAAGCCAACTGGCAGGCAGGTGTGCCCGCCAGCTGAGATCCACGCAGACACTGGGAAGCCATGCACCGTAGTCACCAACCTGCGCGGAGCCTGATGCAGGGATTTTGAGAGCATTTCAGTTGTGCGTGGCCCAGGGTCCTAAGCTGCCAGATATTCAGTCACTGAAAGTTAACGTGAGACAGTGGCTCTGCGTTTGTTGTCTTATGCCAATAAAAGTTAAAGCTCAGACTCTTCTGGCAGTGTGCAAAGTGGAAACAAGCTTTAGTAAGCATTCGTGGAAGCGAGAAATTGGGAAACATAAGACATTAAGGAAAAATAAGAGAAACTCCTGAGAGTGAAAGGGACTTCTGAGAGAGGGAAAATTTATTCAAACTTCTTTCCAGGGCACTGTCAGAAACAGATCAAAAATGGAGGTAATTGCTAATTAAGTTAATTTCTTGAGCTACTGTAGTGGATACTGTGGAGAGCCACACGCTCTGTGCATCCACCCAGCCCTGACCATCAACAAGGAAATGATCCAGCACCATTCCTGTGAAACCCACCCAGTGGGAGGGAGTTGAGTGAAGCCCCCTCATCTCACTTGTGCTAGTGTTAGCTGTTGACTTTGACTGTCTGTTTGTGGCTGGCCCCTGGTGTAGCTACTTCTGACTTTGCAGGTGTTTCTTAAGTGCCGTTAATTATACTGATCTCTCCTTGTTCTTGCATTGACGTGACCAGCTAGCAGCTTTACTATGGCCGAGAGTTCATCACAGCCACCAAGCTGTGACTGTAGTCTTTCTTGGTTGCCTCATATTTAACTCCTTGTCTATGGCATGGTGTGGGGTGATCTCTTTGGTGGAAACCTTTGGTTAGAAACTATCCTGGGGCCAGCAAATGGCTCAGTGGGTAACAGCACCTACGCACAAACTGAGTTTGATCCCTGGAGTCCACATGGTAGAAGAGAGAACTAACTTCTGTCCTGTAACCTGTAACCTCCACATGCGAGGAGGAGTAGCATGTATGTACATTCTCTTTCTCTCTCTCTCTCCAAAAAATAAGCAAAATATTAAAAAAGAAACCATATTTAATTGCAATTTCATCTGTTGTAGTTAGCCTTAGTAGAAGCAAGACTATGTGAAAGGGTAATGGTATCTGACATGCAATCACTGGGAGAGGATGCATTCAAGTTGTCCAGCCAACTTGCAGATAACTGGCCTTATTTCTTAGAGCCTGTCTCTTATCAGGTCTACTTGACTGTCTTATACCCTGAAATGAGCTGTTTGTTTCTTATCCCTAGAGCTCCTGGCTTTGACTTCTAACATCCCTTCCCACTGAAACATACTTAAGCAACTAGAAGTTTCACCACGGTTTCTGTTACCTTGCCACTCACTGAAAGCTTGCTCCTGCCTCAATTCTAAACCTGCAAAGCTATCCAGGGAAGGGGATATAGGAAGAAGAGAGGGCCAAACTCAGCATGCTCTTCCCAGATACCAGGTCAGGAAGGACGAGGCCTATAGGGCTGACCCGGAGAGTGGGTTCCATAGGAATCAGACGATAGGGCTGTGACAGGAACCCACTTCTATGGCTAGGAATGTGGAGTGGCAGAGCATCTACCTAGCATGCATGAGCATGCAGTCAGTCCCAGGACTGCATAAACCAGGCATAAGCATCCAGTCAATCCCAGGACTGCTATACTAGGCAATGTTGCCAAATCCCCACCGTATAATAGGCCAGCTGGAGGGAAGAGGGGAAACAGCAGGGGCCTTGTGGGCTCGAGGCAAATGGGCAAGCCAGCGAGGGGGTCACCACCCAGACCCCGGGAGTCAGGCCAGAAGCAGCAGGCAGAGGACGAGTTCGCTGCTGACTCAGCTTTATTCAGGAAGTGTTTGGGCTTATACAGAGCCGGAGTCCAATCAGGTGTTGCCATCCCTCCGCTGGGGTGTGGGGGGGGAGACAGCCACCAATCATTTGACTGTTTACTAGGTGTCCATTGCAGGCAGGTTAGATGGCCGCTTCCCATTGGTTGTTCATCCTTCCACCTGTGTGGTTCCTCTATTGGGACATGTCGGTACCCTGGAGCCCAGAGTAGGGCCTCCCTCAATCGGTAGTGCCACAAGGCATGAGCAATCCCAGGACTGCATAAACCAGGCATGGCGGTGCATGTCTGCAATCCTAGCTGTTGGAGAGGCTGGAAGCAAGAGGATCAGAAGCGCAGGGTCACCCTCCTGGGTTCCATGGGGAGCTGGAGGCCAACCTGGATTACAGCAGACCCTATGGGTAGGTGGGTGGAGTTTGTCCCTTGTCCTGCAGCCCAGAGTTGGCAGTCAATGAGGAGGGATCATACTCTCCCTCCCGAATCTGTTGACGGAGGCCTTGGCTGGTCCTGGGGGGACTTCTTAGGGGAGGTGGGGTGCAGCAGAGGTGGGTTATGGGAACCTTTGGAAGAAAAGGTAGCATGCAATATTGTGAAGCTATGAGGAGGTGCTGAGAGACAGAAGTGCGGGGGGGGGGGGGGCTGGGGCAGATGAACTGAAGGAGAAAGACAGGTGGGCGGAAGTGGGCTTCACAGGGAGCAGACATCGGAAGCTGTCCAGGCCTGGAGAGGTCACGTGGATGTCCTTGGCAACTCGTGAAACAGGGCCTCGAGCCAGGGGTCAGGGTGGCTCATTCAAGGCCCTTCCTGTCCCCTCCTGGTAGACTGGTTCTTTCAGGGGAGTGCGGGGAAGTCAACGGGGCTCACATTTACTGGCTAGAGGTAGAGGACGAGGTCTGCTGAGGAGGTCAATGAGCACGCGGTGCAGACAGAGTGGCCTAAGGGGCACAGAGGCTGGGAGAGTGCCATGATTAGATCTGGAATGTCCCTCGCAGGCTCAGGGTCGAAGCTTGGAGCTCAATGCAGTGGCGTAAAGAGGCGGGACTTTGGGGGAGGTGACAGGATAACGAAGGTGCTGATCTCAAAAAGGATTCATTTGTGGGTGGGTTCATATCGAAGGGTGGTGGAAACTCTAGGAGGTGGGGCATAGCTGGAGAAGGTAGGTCCCTGGAGACATGACCTGGAAGGACATATGTCCCCAACCCTCCGTTCTCTCCCATCCCTCCTTCCATCCCTCCCTCTCTTTTTCCCTCCCTCCCTCCCTCCCTTCTCCCTCCCTCTCTTCTTTTCTCCTCTCTCTCTCTCTCCTTCCCTCCCTTCTTCCCTCCCCTGCCCCCCATCTTCCTGACATCAGGAGGCCAGTAGCCTTTCTCTCCATACTTCATCAAGATGTTCTGTCCTGCCACACGCGGAATAGCTGTGGAGCCAGGCTACCACGTCCAGAACCTTTGACACTGTAAACCCAAATAATCCTTTCTTCAGAGAGTTATCTTTCTAGGGTATTTTGTTACAATGACAAAAACTGACTGATACAGAGGTTCACTGGAGACTCTTTATGATGGTCCCATTTGGTTTAAATTAAAGAGTTTGGGACTCTGGTCAGGTATAGGAAAGGGGAGACGGTCAAGAGACAACCAGAAAAAGCGACAAGAGTTTTTAATGGCTAGAAATACATGCCTGTGCAGGAAAGAACTACCTGAAAATTTGGGAAGTCTTTCTAAAGAAGGGTCCAAGCAGAGAACTGGACAATCGCCTAGTGGGTGGAGCAGCTGAGAATGATCCAGAAACAAGGCTCTTCTCCAGGGCTGCTGGGTGGCATCGAGTCACACATCTCAGAAAGTGAGAGGTTGTTTTTGAAGCAGGTAAGCATGGGAAAAGCTTAGGAGCCAGGGTCCTGTTTGGTGGGGGTTATGAGCACTTCCTCTCTTCTAGTAGTGTACTTGGTGCGTATGTCCTTTACCTCCAATAACACACACACACACACACACACACACACACACACACACACACCCCTGTCCAAACAATGCACTTAACAATCCCAGGCCCCGCCTATACATGTACCCCAATGTAAATAGTGGAATAAGTTCATTCTCCCCGATAACATCACACTCAGAAAGTTTTTATTCAAATAAATGTATTCCCAATACACCTGGGTGCAAACAATGGAAGGAAGCACTAATCTGACCTGAACTGGTTTGGGTGTATGCACAATAAGGTAACTTGTGTCCTCACAGCGAACCTGTAGGGGAAATCCCTTATTTACAACCTTATGCCTATGTGTAACTGGGTGTGTATATGATTGAACTCAGATGCATCGTGAGAGGTTCCACTAAGGAAAATAACTAATCTGTCAATCAAAATAGAAAACCTCCCAAATTATACCCCTTAGCAACCAGTCCCTCCTTCCGTTAGACCCCTATAGAAAGAGACCCCAGGCAGCAACTGGGGCCCTGAGTCTCTTCACTTACGTGGCCTGCTGCGTCTTTGTGGCACATCCTGACTTTTCTATCACTTGGCTTCAAATAAAAGTTTCTTCATTACTTTTACAAATCTCTGTGGACTTTTATTTTTTTTTTTTAATAAAAGTCCAGGAACCTGGAAACATCTGACTCAGAACCCGCCAGCTGGTAACATTTCAAATTCCAGAATGGCTCATAAAGAAATAATTGTGGATGGGAAAATACTTTCATTATAATGAAAGCCACTGCGGTTGATTTTTGCTAAAGGGACGCCCGCTGGAACTGGATATTGGTATGGTATAAGGATATGACAGAATGCCCTGTAGCCATGGAAGTGCATGATAAATAATATTCAATGCTTGTGAAAGTACTCATGAGCTGAAACAAGACGAAGGATGTTGCCTAGTACATGCAAGGCCCTTGGTTCAATCCCCAGCCCTGCGGGGAAAATAAAACAACACTTATATATGTTGAAAATTTAGAGCTTTATTATAATTATATATTATAATTAAATTTTATATTATTATATAATTATAATATATACTTATAATAAAGCTCTAAATTTTCAATATAGATGTAATGTATAATATTTATATAATATATAATAATATATAAAATAAAAATAGATGTGGTTCATCCATTTAAACAGTGCAAATCAGTGAATTTAGCATGTTAATTTACAGATATGAACAACCACCACAGCCAACTTGTAATTTTGATCACATCAAGAAGAAACTCCACAGCTGTCTCCATGTGTCATTGCCCTCATCCCCTCCCCAGGCCCTAGCAACCATGAATCTTTTTGTCTTTACATTTCTCTGTTCTGAACTTTCCATGTCAGCAAGCAGCAAGATGGTTGCTAAAATTTCAATGTCTTCTACTGAACTCACGTTGAAATTTAACTGACAATGCAAGCAAATTAAAAGTTAAGGAGTAGGATCTTAAAAAAAACTTTATTTGTGTGATGCGAGGGAAGAAGGGAGGAGAGAGAGAGAGAGAGAGAGAGAGAGCACATGCATGCAGTAAAAGGTCAGAAGACAACTTTCAGAAGTCAGTTCTGTCCTTTCACCATGTAGATTTCTGGAGATTAAACTCAGATTGCCAAATTTGTAAGCAGACTCCTTTACCCGCTGATCTATCTTGCTAGTCCCAAGAGGAGGGACCTTTAAGAAGTAGTAATCATGAATGATTCTATCAATACTATCTTTTTAATAAGCCACATATATATTCATTATATATGTGTATATTCTTTTATATGCAAAAGAAAAGTTAAAACAGCCATTCTTTACAACTTCTAAAATTTCAGCAGTATGTGCTAAATATCTTGCCAACGAATACACAGAATGCTGCTTTACTATTTTTTATATTAAGAATACATGTTAGAATTTGTATCAAAGTTATTTTCCCTTTATTGTATGGGTGGGAATGTAAAATGATCATTTAAAAAAGAGAAGTAATACTTTAGGTCACGAGGACTCCACCCTCAGGAATGGAATCAGTGCTGTCGTGAAAGGCTCCACTACCCTCTCTCATCCTCTGACTTTCGCCATATTGATGACGCAGCAAGACCTGATGGGGCACCACAATGTGGGCTATGCAGAGTCTAGATTGCAAGAGTGTGTTTGGATACACACATATTTACCCTGTGCATGTATATACTGTAAATGTGCTGAGTTAACCTTCATCTGAAAGAGAAAGAGAGAGAGAGAGAGAACTGAGAAGGAATGCAGAATGGTCTTGGTGTCTACTGCACCAATAAAGGAGGATGATGAAGGAAAGAGCATCAAGACAGGAGCCGCCTGTGCAGAAGCTCAAGACTGACCTTGGATTTCCTCTGTTCCATAAAAATGCTCACGAGAAAAGGCCCAGGGAAGGCGGATTCGCTCTGGCTTCCCAGATTGCCAGCTCTCTGCGTGAAACACACTTCAAGATTTAATTCCTAGTTTCTGTATTTGTGACTGACACAATGGGTCACTCACGGGTCCTTGCCAGATGCTGGTGCCCTGAGAGTGGACATGCCGGCCTCCACATCTGTGAGCTGCTAAATTTCTGCTCACGACACGTGATCATGTGTCAGACATTTTTATTACAGCTGCAGAAAACGAACCCAAACTAAACTCGCGTGGCTTCTTTCCCTAGCACTGTGCCAAGAGCAGCCCTCCTCATAAGGATGAGGGTCTTGTTGGTTTCTATGACGATGGCAGGTTTCATGCATTTATTAGTAGATGGTTGTTTAGTTCTGGCGAGTGTGTGAACGATGCCGCTGCACACACCCAGGAGTGTAAGTTTCTGTGCGGATGCATGTTTGGTTTTTCTCTGGTGTGCACCCAGGAGTGAAGGAGCTGGGTCTTGTATTTAGCACCATGCTAACTAGACGAAGAACTGCGGGGCTGGGCTGTTTCCCCGAGCAATTACACCATTTCACACCGGGCCAACAATGTGAAGGAGTCAGCTTCTCTATCTCCCTAGCACTATCACCCTTTGGGTATCCGTACTCTAGAGAGTAGGAAACAGTGTCTCTTGGCGTTTTGGAATTTTTTGTTCTGGTGGTTTCTTTTTGTTGTTGTTTCTTTTTGTTTTTATCTGTTTATTTGTTTGTTTGTTTTTCAGGTTGGTCTGGAACTCACTTGGAAGCCCAGGTTGACTTCATTCACAAACCAGGCTACTTTTTGTCTCTTTATCATTTTTAATATTTTTTGTTGTTGTTGTTAGTGTCTTTGATTTGCATTTGTTTCCCCGATGACTCTTGCTGTGGAGCGTCTTTTCTTGTGCTTACTGGTCATTTGTCTGTCTTCTTTGGAGAAATGCCCATGAATGCTATATGCTCATTTCTTAACAAGGCTCTCTTTTTATTGAGTTTTAAAACATGACTATAATTTTTTAATTTACTTGCAAGAGAGAGAAGTGGACTTGAGGGTGACTTTTGCATGTGTGGAGATCAGAGGAAAACTTCGAGAACTTGTTTTTCCTTCCACCATGTGGGCTATAGGAATCAATCCCTGGTGTCCAGATTTGTGCCTTTACTTACCAAGCCATCTTGCTGGGCCAAAGGACTCTTGGTTAGTTTTGTGTGTTTTCAGACAGCGCCTGAGAGTGAACCCAGGGATTCTTGTGTGCTAGGCAAATGCTCTTCCAATGTTCACTCCAGCCCCATGACTGCTTTTGTCAATAAAAAGTTATGCACCAGTAAAAGTGATGTAGTATGTGGACAGTGATTGTCTCTGGATAGTGAGTTCTAAGATAACTTACTTCACTGACCTACATCTTGAGATGGATTATAATGACACTATTTGTAATAAGACAATGTGTGAAGGGCGGTGGAAGGAGGTGGCGGGAGCTCAGGCCGTTCAGCTTGGCTCTACCATGCCAAGCGCTCATCATACACATGTATGCGTGTATAAAACGAGCAGGGGACTGAAGAGATAGCTCAGGGGTTAAGATTCTGTCTCTCAAGCAGAGGCTCCTAAGTTCAGATCCCAGGTCCCTGGTAAAAAAAAAAAAAACACACACACACACACCAGGTAGAACCTGAGGCCTGCACTTCTAGCCCTGGTGGGCAGAGCCTGGAAAATCCCAGAGCAAAGCAAACAGGAGGTAGAAGCAATCCAAGGTGATTCCCGAAGTCACCCTTGGCCCTCTACAGAGACACACACAATAAAAGAAAAGTTAAAAAAAAAATGAGCAGGAGACAATGTTTGCCCAGGTGAAGAAGACGGCTGGAGTCTTCTGGCAGCTTCCCTTCCCTGGAGAGGCCCAACTCCAGACAGTGCCAGGGGCACAGCGCCCCTTCCTCCCTAGGCCAGCCTCCTCACCCTCTGTAACTGTATTTAACAGACATTGTCCAGGGTGAGCATGGGACACAGGAAGGGCCAGCAGAACTTTACTGGGGGAAGGGCTAAATGGACTGGGAAGAGGATCTGTCTCTTCCTTTTCAGTCATGTGTGGTGAGTGTCTCCTCTCACAGTGCGGACACACCTCCCTGGGAATGAAACCACATCCAGAATGCAGCACAGAGAGAGGGCTTGAGCTTCCGCATCCAGCTGCACCTGAAACTGGATCTGTCTTGGGACTTCCCAGTGTGCTCCTGTGCATGTTCGTGTGTGTGTGAGCGTGCATGTAACACACATGTATTTTTTTTCCCTTAATTTATGTTTATAAGCTGTGAAACTTGAGAAGGTCCTGATTTACTCAGTTTCCTCTTGCCTCTTTGATTCGGTCAGCCTAAGCTGATGAAGGAATGCTTCCAGATGAGTCAGTATAAACCATTCGCAAGTGCAAAATGTCTGGAGGGGAAAAAGACTGTGGCTAGCAGAGAGAAATGGTGGATTTTCAGGAGGGTGAACAGGCAGTGTGGCAAGCAGGAAAGAAGGTTTTGGGGAAAGGGCAACTGAAGATGTGCGCTCCCATAGGCTGGCAAACGCTTTTCCCCAGGCAGAATGAGGGAAGAGGGGATGCGAAGCCTCAAGCTGTGGGAGGGCGTCTCTCCCAGCCTGGAGGAGGAGAGGCCAGGACCCCGCCAGAGGGGTTGGGGGAGGAGGAAAGCAGCTGTGGGTCACCCCCGCATACTCCACAGCCAAGGATGGAGACCAGCGCTGTTATCTAAAGAAGTTCCTCCCAGGTTTGCAGGAAGACATGAGAAACGTAGGTAAGACAGAAGGGATGCCACAGCGTCATGCCACAGCATCGCCAGGAACGGTCCTGAGCGTGGCCCGTGCAGTCTGTCCCTCTCTGTGCTTCCTGTCACTTCTCCCTCCTTGCACGGTTTCCTCTGAGGAAGCTTTTGAATGTCCTAAGCAGGAAGCTGTCCATCAAGGTCCTGAAAGGTCAAGAAGCCCATAGCTGAGCAACGGTGAGCTGCCAGGACCCCTTAGGACTCCTTAGAGCAAAAGGTATCCTCGGCCTTGTGCCGGGCGGAGAAATGTGTGGAGGTCTGAGGCTGTCTTAGCATCCTGGGAGCAGGCCTGGGCTGGTCAGCCTCCCTGGGCAGGGACAAGTGGACACATTCACAGCTGGACATGGGCAGCGCTTGCCCCCTCCCACCCCCCCCAACCCCCAAGGCTCACTCCCAGGCTTATGCCACCCGCTTCTCTTCAGCTGAGCCTGGTGGAGGCTTCCTTTTATGATAAACTGGCAAATTTGGCCCCTGAAGCCAGTGGGGTTCCCCCAAGAGGATCCCCTTCCTCAGGACCTCACTAAGAAAAGGGGCAACGTCAACCCTGCGGGGCCAGGACCCAGCCCCACTGTTGCGAGGCGGGCCTGAGCTCCGAGCCTTTCCTGTATGACGGTTCAGGACTCCTGCCAGCCCTCTGCGCCCTGGTTTTCTTGTCTTGGTGCCAGTTCCCTGCTGTGTGAGCCACGTGCTGCGCCAAGATTCAGGCGGGCACCACAATGACAGTCGGGTGAAGCCACTGTGCCCTGGTGAAGCTGAAGCTGCCAGTGTGGGTTATCCAGCCCCGCTGCGCCCTGCACCCCTCCCCTCCTCCCCGTCCTCGCAACCCCCGGGGCAGTACAGAGCCTCATTCATCCGGGCAGGACGGGTATGGCCATGTGAATGTCACGCTCCTGCCTGGAGAAAGGACAGAGGCTTTTCTCCCTGCCAGAGGGACAAGGATCTCCACCCTTCCTCCGAGTCCTGGGCTTCTGGAAGCATCCTCTGTCTCTGAAGCAGGGTTCTGGTCAGGAGGGCTGGGCTGGGCTGCACAGCAAGGCCCTGACACAGGTCAACATTGTTGCAAAGGATTTTTTTTTTTTTTTTAACTTTGGGAAACAGGGTGTTCTGTACTCCAGGCTGGTAATCGCCCATGTCAGAGCTGAAGGAAGTGACCCCCTCCTGCCTCGCAGCCTCGGGCTCCAGGTTGAACAAGGAGGGGGTGAGGGGAAGACTTTGGGGGACCTCCTCCACTGCACTCCACTTGGGCTAAGGCGGTCTTCAAGAACATGAAGTTACTGAAAAGGTGAACATGCAGCTTGAAAGACTCCATCAGAATAAGGAATGGACTTCTTCCTCACTGAGTCTCAGTTGCTCCCCATTCACAGTGACCCTCAAATCAATGCCTTCCATTTTAGCTTTCTTTTTTAAAAGTCAAAACTTTATTATTTCAAAAGATTTAAAATAGGAGAACACTTTACAAAAAGTTGTGTAGAAAATAAAAAATATTTTAGTTTTTTGAGCTGTGGATTCTCTCTCTCTCTCTCTCACACACACACACTAAATAAAGTTTAAAAAAAATGTTGCATTGTGTCTGGGGATTGAAGCAGAAGGGCAGGGGAAGAGAATTAGAGGAGAGAAAGAAAGAAACTCACAGACTCCCAGGCATGGAATGCCATGAGGAGCAAGGGAGCCAGAGATGGCTGGCAGGGTTGGCATATTATAGATTTAGGCAGCCCAGGAGAGGTGGCTTTTCCTCATTGATTAGCTCCAGCTTCTGCAAACCTCACTGGAATTTTTGGTCCTCTACATCTCATCGATCATGTTCATATTGGGAGTTGACCCAGTTGATCTTGTAGCGGACCTCATGGTAGAGCTTATGTACAATGGAGGGCTCATCTCCATATCTTTTCATAGGCAGAGGATGTGGGGGGGAGGTTGGTGACTTTATCTCTGTGAAGGTTTAAAGTTAAGTTCCTCCAGATTAATAGGGTGTGTCCCTTCAGGATAAATCCCAGCAGCGGGGATGACCTTCAAAGACCTTTAAGGACTCCCAGCACTGGGAGTTTTAAAACTGCCTAAGGATAACTGCACGCCCTTCTCCCCTGAGGACCGAGTCATGAGGGAGGAGATGGTCCAGGCATCATCATGAACTTCAACACCCAGGCATCCACACAACACCTGGCAAACAGGAACACAAAATGGAAGAGAAATGGCTGGGTGCCAAGTCTTCCTATCAGGACACCTGAGCTAATACCACAGCCAGCTGAGAAATCAAAAGCAAGTGGAGGACGGTAAAAAAGCAAGTTCATCCCAGAGGTTGAATTGACAACATCAAAGAACCGAGCGCAGTGAAGACAGCCCCTCCAGTGACCCCGGGACCCGGGAGTCTTTCCGCTCAGCTGTCCTCCGAGGATGGCACCCAGCTGTCTCTCTTCTGGGGTTGTGAGGAAGGGACGTGCGTGCCCAGGTGGGGAGCTGAGTGTAAGCTGGGGCACAGCCTCAGAGTTTGGGGTCACTGTTGGCCTTGAGTCTGACTCTGCGGCCAGCTGTTTGATCAGACACAAGTGGCTCACCCTCCCCGCAGCCCCGTCCACCAAGGGGAGGCGTGGCTGTGGGTGTGGCCACCCGCAGGTAGACCCCACACTGCTCTGCTTTGACCACGGCAGTCGTGTGCCAGCGCCCTCTGCACAAATCACACCTGCCCCTTCCACCTTCTATCATTCAATTTCGAGGCCCATCAAATTCAGCTTTCCAGTCTCCTACCAGCGTGTGCTTCAGACTGTTATCCAACTGTGAGTCCTCAATGAAATATCCGAAACCTTCCTGACCGAACACCCACCAGAAGAGGGTGACCATCCATGTATACACAGACACAGAAAAAGAAAAGCCATAAAGACTTAATTGCCTCCAACGTCATGAACTAATTAGGTATGTAAAAGCCGCCACTCTTTTTTTAAATCGTTTTCTGATAGCATTACTAGGATTCCTGGAGAATCTCGTTTTTTAAAATTTATTTTTATTTTGGGGCTGGAGAGGTGGCTCAGGAGTTAAGCCTCTGCCTTGCAGGCAGAAGGTCCTGAGTTCGGATCCTAGACCCCAAGTATAGACGCCGGGCGGAAGCTGGGGCGGCCTGCGTTTCTGGTCCTGGTAGGGCGGAGCCTGTGACTCCCGGGGCAGAGTAAACAAGGAGGAGGTGGAAGCGGTGCATGGTGGTTCCCGAATTTGCCCGTGGTTCTACACACACACACACACATACAAAATAAAAATAATTTTTAAATTTTTTTTATTTATTTAATTGTGCGTGTGTTCGTGTATGTGTGTGTGTGTGTGTGTGTGTGTGTAGGTCAAAGGGCACTGTGAAGGACCAAGGGTGACTTTGGGAACCATCCTGGGTTGCTTCCATCTCCTTTTTGCCTTCCTCTGGGCTTTCTCAGGCTCTGCCCACCAGGGCAGGAAGTGCAAGCCACAGTTGTTTCTGCCTGGCATTTTTTGTGGGACCTGGGATCTCAGGTCCTTCTGCTTGTGAGACAGTCTTAACCCCCGAGCCATCTCTCCAGTTCCAAGCCACCATCTTTCTATATTAAAAACAATTCTAGGGGCTGGAGAGGTGGCTCAGGAGTTAAGCCTCTGCCTTGCAAGGCGGAAGGTCCTGAGTTCGGATCCTAGACCCCACGTATAGACGCTGGGCGGAAGCGGGAGCAGCCTGCATTTCTGGTCCTGGTAGGGCGGAACCTGTGAATCGCGGTCCATGGTGGTTCCAGAATTCCTCCGTGGTTCTACACATACATACATACACACACACACACACACACACACACGCACACACACACACGCATGCACACACACGCATACACGCACAATTGAAAAATAATAATAAAAAAAATTTTAAAAAAGCAATTCTAACTGGAGACAGTTATGGAAAAGGAAGTGAACCAGTATGAGGGGGTACAAGAGTTAGAGGTGATGGGGTAATATAATCAACATGTATAATATATATGTATGAAAATATTATAATGAAATTCATTTCGTCCAATGGTGTTAATTGAAAAATTGCAGTAGTTTCAAAATCTGTTGCCTTCGCATCATTACAGTTAATTTCTGATCTTGGTACTTTCAAGGCATTGTGGCCCCCTGTAGCTCAGAATAACCAGCGTGGTAGTGATGGAGGCTACAAAATGTTCACACAGCCCCTGGATATACATGTTGCTTTCCCACAGCTACCATGGGGTGGGGATGCTTGAGGCAGGGAGTCAGGAACGTTTTCAGGGTGTGTGCTGTCCGGCCTTTTCTCCAAGAGCAAGCCTCCCTTTTGGGTAGATGCCTGGCTTTACCCAAGAGCCTCGTCCAAGAACATTATGATCTCAGGCCCTGTCGGCCACACCCCAGGACCCTGACACCCTGGAGACTTCCAGCCACAGCAGGGAGAGCACCAGGCAGCTCCCCAAACCCTGACTGCATGCAGTTCACAACCTGGAGGAAGAAAGTTCCCAGAAGCAACAGGACTTGGGGCTCAGCCCACCATGGGTTACTATGGAGCGTGTCCTGCCCTAGATTTGGGACACACGGCTTGGGACTGCCACATCCTCAGTTATTTCATGGGGTTGGTCCTTTTCGAGGTATGGAAGCAACAAGGATGTGCAGAGTCAGTGCCCGATGGGTGGGATTTGGGCAGCATGGCCTTGGCACACTGCCAAAGCTGGCTTGTCTCTGGCCTGGGGCCCTCTGTGTTTGGAGCAGTGACAAGAGCATAGTTGTGTGGGTGACAAGCAGGGGAATGAAACCTACTGGAGTGCATGGTGCATTTGATTTAGTCAGTCTGGAAAGTGCTTTTGAAATAGCTTATTAAATATGACCTTTTCCAAATTTAACTCTCATAGTATTGACAGTGATCTCTGTTCAAATATATCTTGACTGTGAGCTTCCTGCTCCCGCCTTCTGAGTTAATAATTTACAAACTCAAATGAAAACTTGATCCCAGCAACTGCCTTTATTACCTGTGAGGTTCTAGTTTTCTGTTGGGCAAGGATATGGCATGCCACGAAAGAACTAAGTCAAGCCCGGAAGAAATGAAACGTTTGCTTTGTAGAACAGAATGAACAAGGCCTTGCTTTGCATTTGAAAGTGTGTCCCGTGTTGAGACGCAGGACTAAGTGAACAGATTTATTTCACCTGCATTTGGTAATATTTATGCTCATCTCTCTTAATCAAATAAGCAAAACCTATAAAATCCATTCAAAGGGACTCTGGACTGTCGGGAAATGTGATAGAAACAACCTGACTTCTCAGTAAAGGACACAAGACATGAGGGGCTGTGCCCACCCTCACTTGATGGCTAGGGCCCTCACATACCATCTGTCACAGGCCTTCATGCTGGGCGTGGACGTGATGCACCTGAACCACAGCCAAGAATTAAGGTGTCCAGCCAGGTAATTTTCAGGTACAAACCCCACTGAAGGCATTGCTACTAAAGAATTCTTCCCTTTTCTGGATGGAAGAATATGTGGCTGAAGCAAAGGAACGCAGCATCTAAGAACCATAAAAATAGGGGGTTCCTGTAGGAGACGACAGCTCATGATTTAGAAATGGAATTCTGAAAAGTACATGTTAGTAATCGTACCTTTAATGTCTTGCAAATATTGCCTTGAAATTCTATTGACACACGTAATGTCTGAAAACAAACCATGACCTTTTAAAAATTTAATTTTTATGCCTCTTAAGGGAATACAAATCAACTCCTAATTATCATAGTCTGGAAAAGAGCCTTTGGGACCAAAATTTTTCAGTTTTTCTACCTGCTCACTGAAGACTTTGATGGGCAGTTATGGAATGACAGCTTATAAGAAAACAAAGCTTTAGTCATTCAAGGATTTATTCATATGCAGTCATTTAAAGGTGATGTCCCCAGTTGACAAAGTCCCCTGCTATAGCCTCCAGACCTCATGATTTGTACCTGCTGTGACTCCCAACTCTAAAAATAGCCACCACAAAGCATTCCTTCCATAGCAACAATTAGAAATGAAAACTGTCGGCTCTCACTGTCCCTCAGATGTGGAACATCAGTGACTATGTGGAACCACCCCTGGAAACGTCACCCACAAATGTTGTGGGTCCTGGCTGCCTTCTGGCCCTGTGGGTCTGAACTGCTTCCCAGCTGCTCCAGGATGGGCCTCTGCTAGTGGAGCCCTGGGACAGGCACAGGACCAGATGTGGGATGGTAAGCTGGGAGGTGGGAATTGCTTCCTTCAGAAGTTAGGAACCATTAACTACAGCAAGAACAAGGGGCGGGGGGACAACATAACTTGTCTCCTGGGACATCTCTCATGAGAATTCTGACCGTCCTGGGGACATGGAGATATTGCCATTTGTGCTCCTCCTCCTGGTGGCTTTAGGCCACACAGGGTTGAGCTCTAGAGTTAAACTTTTATTTTAAATCAATATTTAATACAATGGCTCTGATTTCATATAATCACAGATTTGATTAAAACAAATATATTATTCTAGGTTGATTTTTTTTTCCATTCCAGAATCTTTATATTCTACCTTGAACAATTAATCAAGAGAAAAACAGGCGCCTTTCAAAGCCTTCCCACGCGACAGAGACTTCTGTACACACTGAGCCAAAGGTGACAGATGACTGGCAAGAAGGGGTGGGTGTTCAGGGGGCTGCTTTCTTCAGGTCTCGGATCTGTTTGATCAGGTAGTTCTTCTCATCAGTGAACTGCTCATCGTCCGTCCTTTCCTTTTGGAAGCTGCTCAGAAACTCAATGAGCTTGGGCTGATTTTTCAACAGAATCTCCACGATGGGCTGTGTTTTGTGAGGGCTGGCCACGAACACCTGAAGCAGAAGGAAACACACAATAAGAAGGCCAGTCAGGGGCTCTGTGAACTCTCCCCAGGTTCCTGTGCACCTGTGCGCTAACCCGTGTGCTGGAGGATGCAGGCAGCGCTGGGAGGTGCTTCCCTCAGAGCATAGGCAGGTCACCTTGTCTGCCAATCACCGTGGTAGCTCTGCAGGAGCCGTGTGAGCCCTCTGTGACTAGGCTTCACATTTACTTTGTTTGCATTTCAAACATTTGTTTTTTTTTTTTACCACACAATCTTTCAAACACAAAGGAGCATAACAGAAACCAACATGCTTGCCATGAGAGCCAAAGAGATTTTGCATTATGCTTCAAATCTTTTTAAGGAAATAAAACATTACAAGTGGAAGCAAATCCTCGTCTCCCGTGTCTTCCTCCACTGCAACACAATGAGCACTCGGCGTTAGAACGTGACAGGATCTCATGCAGCCCAGGATGACTTCAGACTCACCACACAGCTAAAGATGATCCAGAACCCCTGACCCTCCACCTGCCCAGTCCTGAGATTACAAATACACCCCATGCCTGGCCTGCATGTGCCCGTCTCTTTAACTTTCATCTGTTATTGACGTATGTGTGACTGTGTGGGTATGCATGTAGAGGTCAGAAGACAAATGTGTGGGCATGCATGTAGAGGTCAGAGGACAAATGTGTGGAGTCAGTTCTTTATCATACTCGGTCACCAGACTTGCAAGGCAAGTGCCTTTACCTTACTTTTAATGCTTCTTCAATATGCTTCTTTTTGATAATTTATTTTGGATATAGTAAAGGGGACATTATCCTTCTCACATTCCCTCCTGCTTTCTTTTTTTTAAATTTATTCAATTGTGCATGTGTGCGTGTGTGCTGTGTGCGTGTGTGTGTGTGTGTGTGTGTGTGTGTGTGTAGAACCACGGGCGAATTCAGGAACCACCATGGACCGCCTCCAGCTCCTCCTTGTTTATTCTGCCCCGGGATTCACAGGCTCCGCCCTACCAGGACCAGAAACGCAGGCTGCTCCCGCTTCCGCTGGTGTCTATACGTGGGGTCTAGGATCTGAACTCAGGACCTTCTGCCTGCAAGGCAGAGGCTTAACCCCTGAACCACCTCTCCAGCCCCCCCTTCCTGCTTTCTTGGATCTGGGGAGTTTTAAAAATGACAACATCTTGGGTTCCGCCCTCTGGAGACTCCAGCTCATCAGACCTTTGAGAAAGGTCTCAAGTTCCCCACAGTGATTCTTAGGCATACACACAGCTGGAACCATGAACCTCAACTATCATCAAATACAGCTCAGAACCGAAGAGGTGGGGGGGTAGCTCAGAGGTGGAGCGCTCATTTAACGCAGGCGAGTACTAGATTCAACTCCTGGCAGCACAAACAAAAGAGAACAAAACCAAAAGAAAAGAAAAAACTGGGACCCATTGTAAAACAGTGACCGGGGCCAAGGACACGCCTGGCAGACTGGTAGAGTGCTTGCCTGGCATGTACAAGGCCCGGGTTTCAGCTCCAGCACTGCAGAAGCTATAGAATCAACCAGTGCACTCCCTGGTAGCTCCACACACATGGTATATGATGGCGGTACCTGTTCCCATAGAGTTTCAGGGCCCCAATTCCTCTAAAGGTCTGAAGGCTGCCTGCAGTCCCTCTGCCCTCAGTTCCTGCCCTGTAGCCCCAGCAGCACCCAGTTCCAGGACAAACCCACTGGAAAGACCCTCTAACCGGGGGAGGGGGGTTTCCGGCAGAGCTGCAAGGCTGTAAGCACCAGTGAGTGGGAATGAGAGGCTGGGAGGCTGCAAGGAGCTGCAGGATGTTACATTCCAGGTTTGCTCCAGAGTGTGGATGGCGTGGGCAGGGTGGGAGCTCGTCTGTGAGTCATGGAGAATGTTTCTACACATGGCTGCGACAAGAGAATCTATTCTGGGTGTGTGGACTTGCAGCTCCCGCAGCTTCGAGGTTGGCAGTGTGGGAGGCGGCCGGGATGCCAGGGGCACTCTGCGACAGTCCACAGAGGGGTCTCCCGGACTCTCCGGTGTCACTGTGGCATGCAGACCTGTGACTGCAGATGTGAAGTGCCTGACCCGAGTCTGGGGGTCCTAGCTGTAGCGGGCTGTGTGCTGCACTGCCTATGACTTGCCCTCTGGGCTGGTCATTTCTGCTCCCTGGGCTAGAACTTCACACCGGCCTGTAAGTGCAATGACTGGGATCCATCTGACAACTAAGAAAACCGAGGCTTAAGGAAGGGAGACAACATGATCGTGGACTCGGGGCTCACCGCCTGGGGCCCCCAGCTCTCAGCCATGTGATCTCTGTACCTACTCATCTGGAGGACGGGGAGAAAGCCCGCGCTGGGCCTCAAGAGGTAACAGTGAGGCTGACGACACCAACGCACCCGTTCTCACACTGCAGAGGGATCCTCTGCCCCTCGCCGCCACATCCCTGGGGTCAGCAGCAGGACCAGGACTCTGGCTGCTCACAGAGCCGCAGTGGGTTGAAGGTGGGATTAGACTGTTGCGAGGGGATCAGACCTGGGAGGTCACACCCACGAACCTCTGATATTCAGTTCATCTGACCCATTTATTTCCAAAATTCTTCATGTATGTGAACGATGTGGATATAACATATTAATCCTCGATGCTTCTGTTCTTCCCATTGCCGGCCTTGGGGCTTCTGCTCCCTCAGCAGGCGCCAGGGAGCACAGGGCTCCCCCTGAGGATGTTGTGTTCCCTGTGGTTAGTAGCAGCCAGCAATAGAACTGTCTCTAGCAACCCACCAGCCAGGGGCTCACGCCGGGCAGGAAGAGACGTCCCAGGCTGCTACTTGACCAGGCTGGTGCCGTGAGGCGACAAGGGGACACACCAGCTTGGTGCTCTGGGCTGTGCAACACCTTGCAGACGCCTCTTACGCAACCACAGGGAGCAAGAAATCCCAAGGGGAATTAGGAAGGACTTTGTGACCAGTAAAAATGAAAATATAACATAGGAGAAATTGGGAGGCCCACTAGAATCAGCGCCAGGCAGATTCACCCTTTTACATAGCTGCATTCAGAAAGATCTCAGGCCAAAAAGCGACTTTACTCTTTAACAAACTAGAAAAAGAAGAGAATATTAAATCACACCAGTGAAAGAGGAGGGCAGGAAGGAGTCAGGCAGAGATAAACAAAATAGGAAATGCTCAGAATCTGCATGGTGGCAAGATGGTCCTTTCAAAAATAATGGCATCAACAAGCCTTTAGATACTGCACAAAAGAAGCTTCCGATTACTAAGAGCAAAAATGCACTAATGGTCTTGCAGAAATAAGAAACGGGAGGGCATCGGCCTGGACAGCCTGGACACAATGGCCACATCCCTCAGGAAACAGAAAATTTGAATCAACCTATCAGAGGAGACCAACCCAAAATCTCAACCAAGGAAAGTCTGGCAGGTGAGCATCACTGGTAAGTTTCTAAGTAACATTTAAAGAAACCAATATTTCTCAAATTGTTCTTCAAAGAAGAAAATAGCTCACCCTGTGAGGCCAGCAGTGCTGTGATATCAAAGTCAGACAACAAAGAGAAAGCACAACAGAAAACAGCCTTATGAATGGAAAGGCAGACCAAGCCAAATGGCATACACAAAGGGTTTAAAACCATAATCAAGCAACACACAGAAAGGGTTATATATGACTAAACAGAATGTAAAAGAGTTTTATACCACAACCAAATGCCATCTAGAAAGGGTTATATACCATGACCAAGTGGCACATAAAAAGGGTCTTATGGTGTTGGAGTTGATCTTCATGTTGCTGATAAATTCATAGCAGAAGTCCCCCCCATCGTGGACTAGGTCTTCCCTCATTAATTAGACCATCTCTTGCAGGCTTGCTCGCAGCTTAACTCAACCACTAAGTCTCAAGAGCCTTCAATTGTCAAGTTAACACCTGCAGCTAACTACCATACATGACAAAGTGGGATGTAGCCCAGAAACATAGGATGGTTCTGGATCAGAAATTCAATGAGACACCGCATGTGGACTAGGCTGAACTGTGTTCCCTAGAAAATATGCATGCAAGTCCCACCCTTCTAGACCTGTGGATGTGACCTTCTGTTGCAGTTAAGATGAGGTTATACCTGGTTAGGGGTTCTGATCCTATGACAGGGGATGCAACAGCAGATAGAGCAACACACAGGCAGACAGAGCGGTCTGTCCCATGAGGACGATGGTGGGAGTGGGGTGACGTGTCTCCAAGCCGGCCGGACACGACCAGAAGCTAGGAAGGAGGAGGGAAGACACCCCCCAGAGTCTCCAGAAGGAACCAGTCCTGCTGACACCTTGGACTTCTGCTCTCCAGAACTTCGAGAAAATGTGTTTCTGTTCTTTCTGTTGCTCTGGGACACTCTGCTCTAGCTCTAGGAAGATAGCACACTGTATTAATAAGAGCCCAAAGGGAAACCATGTGGTCATCTCAATTAGTTTTGAAAGAGAATTTAACAAAATTCAGTATCCTTTTAAGATGTTTTTAAAAAAGCATCCTACATGGGATGATTGGAAATCTATACAGAAAAGAATGAAGTTGGCATCTTATATCACACCATAAACAAACACTATTCAAATTCAATCAAAGTTTTAGCACAAACTTTTAGGAAAAAAAATTAAGTTCATAACCTTGCATTATGGTAATGGTTTCTTAATTATGACATGAAAAACATAAGCAATGAAAGAAAATAAGCCTTAATAAGCTTTGAAACTTTAGCCAAAAGACACTACTAGGAAAGTAAAGAAAAACACTATATAGAATGAGAGAAGTGTGTACACGTTACATATCTGATTAGTATTGTATCTAAAATATATAAAGAACTCACATGAATCAGCAACAACAACAACAAAATCCACCCAGATGGCAAAAGACATGCAGAGGAGTTTCCAAAGAAGGTAAACAAAAGGCTAATAATCATGTGAAGAAATCGCTCCCCATCGTTAGTCTTTACGGACCTGCCAACCAAAGCACAGAAAGATGCCCTTCCATACACCAGCGTGCTTCACAGAGCTAAACCTGAACAACCCAGGGAGAAATCAGAACCAGGTGTTTTGCAGCCAGGAAGTACAGTATACGGCTGCTGGGGCAAAATTCATGCTTCCTGTCAGTTAAACAGGAAATTGCCATGGGACCAAACAATTCCATTTCAATACAGGGAAAATATTTGTTCAAATAAAAACCTGTGCTCCAGTGTTCTCCATAGAAACTCATGCCCATGCAAAGTGTTAACAACTCAAGTATCCATCAATTGAAGAATGGCTATCCAAACCAGGGAATATTATGTGACCATTAAAAGAAATGGTGTGCTGATCGATCATGTTATGACATGGATTCGAATCTATTTATACCAACTGGTCTGAACTGGCAGGTCAATAAGCAGCCAGATGCTTGGGGGTAAAGGAATGGGGAAGGAATGCTTAGCAAGTGAAGGCTTCTGTTTGAGATAATGAAATGTTCTGGGGGTAGGGAGGGCAGCCCCCCCTCCTGCCAATGATGAAATGTCACCAAATCCCTCTGAGACGGTGAATATGATGCATTTTATGCACGTGACTTGTACTGCAATAAACTCCAATTGCTACTTACCAAGAAAAGCAAACCTGGCTTGTTTACTACACAAATGCCCCGTTTACAGAATGCCTGGGCAGGTCACCAAATCACAGGGGGCACTGAGCGTGATCAGCTCCTGCCTGGCATCTGTTTACATGCGAGTGGCTGTGAAGGTTTAGCTAAAAATTGCCTGGCATTTTGTGGGAACTACATAAATAACTCTCAGCAGTATTTCTAAAGGAGAAAGTTAAATATATCGGACAAACCAAGCTTCTGTCTCAACTGTGCGCACAGGCGCAGTCGCAGGGCCCACGCGCCTGTCCCGACCCCAAGACACACGCTCAGGTTGTTTTCAGACTTGCCCATCTTGTTTTGTTTTCTCGGGGTTCCTGAGCCCACTGTGCTGGGGGCAGCGGCTCCTTAGAGCCAACACGCTCTGGGCCTGGCAGACGAGAGGCAGATCACAGGCGTGACCTGCGCATCCCCGTGTGGGAAATTAACTTCTCACTACCATGCACAGAATCGGTTCTTGGAGCGCTCTCTCTCTCTCTCTCTCTCTCTTCTCTCTCTCTCTCCTTCTGTCTCTCATGCTCTCCCCCCTTCTCTCTCATGCTCTCTCTCTCTCTCTGGGTAAAGGGTATCTCTACTTTTTTTCTTTAATTACTCCAAATCTATACCAGTTGTCTTTGAATTCTTTTCTTTTCTTTTTCATTTTTATTGTTTTCTTTTTTTTTTACTTTTACAAATATATTGAGTATTCATCCCAGCTTCCCTCCCTCACCCCTCCCTCCCATTCCTTCCCTTTCTTTCATCATTTCCTCCCATTCCCTCCCACCCTTCTAGCTGTATGATCAATAGGGAAGACAGCCAATAAACCTATAGGTAGGAAGACTACATCAAACTGTTCTGTAGATAGCTGTTGTTATACCCATAGACTGGGAACTTACAGTGGAAACTTTTGAGTCTAAAGCTGGATGAGTGAAGGGAAATGCACATATCAGTGGAGTGGCCTAAAGAGAGGTAACTTGATGTACCACGGAGACTCGAGGCCCCACAGGAGTAGATAAGCCTGAGTGAACCCTAGGGTCCATAGAAGCATTCTCATTTTTTAAAAAATCCTGTGTTTCAAAGCACCCCAAGGTAAACAACTGAAAACTACTGGGACTTCTTTGTACATTTGTTGTCTTATCGCCTGTTACCCTCAGTTTCTATGCCATGACCTAGAAATAGAATCTTATGGAGTTCTCAAGCAAAGTGAAGGAAGGGTGAGTCTCATGGCCAGCAGCCCAAATAACTTAACTCAGAAAATAAAAATTTGCCTCCATTTAAATTTGAATGCTTCTTATGAATAATTAAATCTAGCCTTGCATGCATAGTGATGGTGCTCCTTCAAATTCTTTTGTATCAGGAAGGATTTGAGCCAGACGAAGCGTTGGAGGGCCTGTCCCCTGCTTGGCAGGTCTGTCAGGGACACAGGCTTTGTATGTTACTCTGGAATTATTCGTTCAAAAGTGCATCCCGTTGAGGTAAAAAATTAAGTAACTGTTCTTATGCACAAGAACATAATTCTGAGCAATAAACACTTAGACAATCTTGATATGATACTTGCTAGTACTGATCCAAAACAGCTAACTCATTTTTCTGCTTAAGAAAAAAAGTTGGGGGGAGGACATGACTCCACAGGTACAAGTTCTTGCTGCAGCAGCCCAAAAAGCTGGGTGAGGTTCCCAGAAGCACATAAAACACCACGTGTGGAGATGTCATGTCTGTGATCTGTCATATTCTGTGTGGCCTGTGTGATGGCCTCTTTCACTCAGCATGCTCCATATCTGCACTGTGGGGGTCTCACATCCCCCATGTCTCCGGGACTGTCAAACCCGCTGGGTTATCAGTGGGTTCCACATGGCAACCACGGCTGTGTTTAGCAGCACTCCCGACACACGGCCATGGCAACAGTAACTGGCTGTCCCTTTCCTTAAACGACCACCCAAGTCACACATCATAGCAATTGTTTCCCCAACATCTCCTGTCAATTTAAATCCCACGGCTGAGTTGGAGATGTAGTTCAGGGGGAAACAGGGATGCTAACACCCCTTTACTAAATTCCCCCCTGCAGAATTGTCTTCCTCAACCACAAACTGAGGGTCCTCTGCTTGCCTGACTTCAAGATCTGTAAGGAGGTGCAGTTCTGTCTGCAAAACACAGGCCAAGGCTGCTACTGTGCTTGGTACTTTTGCACCTTGAGTTTTCGAGATCTATGCATTTCACATGAATGTGGAAATTCTGTAGGAAGCTATACAGTTATTCCAAAGTTACATGGAAAAGTGACTTAATCTTGCTAGGGCTGAGGCAGGGGTGTATCCCTCGGTAGAAGAGTACGTGCTAATAAGCACGCATGAGATACTGGGCTCCATCGCCAGCAGAGAAAAAGAGATTTTTAAAAAATTCTGAATAGCATGCATAGATACTGAATATAGGCTTATTTTGCTTTTTGTATAATTGCAAAAGAAAATCTTTTTGGAGGCACTAAGATTCAAACTCAGAATACCAGCAATGCTAAGCAGATACTTTGAGACTATGGTAAACCCCTTAATTTTATGAATTAAAAACAGGTTTCAACATTTATTCATTTACATATGCATATACCGTGTGTATGTATGGGTGTGGGGGCAGGGTGTGCATGATGGCACATGTGTGGAAGCCAGAAAACAACTGGTGGGAACTGGTTCTCTCTTCTGAGAATCGAACTCAGCTCATCAGGTTTGGCTGCAAGCGCCTCTACCCACTAAGTTATTGCACAGATCCAGGACATTTTTTAAAGAAAGCGATTTTATAAAATAGAAAGAAGTGAAGTCTTGATTATAGCTTTTTACTTATTCTCCTCCGCCTCTTTGTTAAATAACCAAAAGGAGCAGAATGCCATCAAGTTAATAAAGTCAAACACATACATTGTTGAAAAGAATGTGAAAAATGTTGTCAGCAGTTGCTAAAATGGAGGCACACATAAGTTGTGTTGCATAGGCCACGAACTCCTAGATGCCGGTGATTCTCCTGTCCCAGCCTCCAGAGCAGTCCGGTACGGCTCACTGTACCTAACTGAAACAAATGTCTTAATGCATCATTACAGTTAGGGGGAGAATGACAAAATCACTGCCAACTCCTAAATTCACTCCTTCCACGGGGTCTCCACAGCCAGAGCAGCTGCTCTGTGGGCAAGTCAGTCCTTAAGGAAGCGGGTGATTTCATGGTGAGTCTATCACAAGCAAATCTCCAATCCACATTCTTTGCAAACAGCCCACAGGGAAGCTATTCTCACTCAGGACCGTTCTTCTTGTGCTACTTATTTTTTAGCCAAGTTGTCAGCTTGACAAATTACACTACTTCGTCTTGCAGCTATGGAAACAGATCGGGTGGGTGGGTCCAGAGCTACTGCTGGGGACAGAGGCAGAACACAGACCCAGTCTCTTGAATTGTGTGGGGCATGTGCACCAGGCCATCCCGCTGGCCAGAGCCAGGATGCAGGGAGCTGGCCCCTCGCTGGAGTCCCTGTGCCTAGCAGGGATGAGAGGGCACTAATGGCTGGCACGGGCATCTTCATTCCACATGTTCTGCATCCGAATAGAAGGTCCTCTGGGGAGAGGGAAAATGCATAAATAACTGTGAAAAAATTCTAGGGCTCTTGCTTTTCAAAACAGCCAAATATTATCTTTGGGAAGTAGACAATCAAGTTCTTACTCTGGTGGAAGGAGCACAGCCGTGGTGCAGGGTGGGTGCAATTTCCATTCATGCCAGTAAACAAGCGGCCAACTATTTTTAAATGTTCCTAGTTCATCTAATGATCAGGGGAATCAAAGCCTGCTCCTCTGAGGACAGAAGGAGGCTGTTCTCCCTTGCTATGCACCGAATCCTCCTGTAATGCTGTGCTTCTAAAAGGAATTAGATGAAGCTGCTCTCATCTCGGGTGACGGTGTATTTCACAGGAGCTGACGCCTTCTACAACACCTTGATTAGGAGGGGTTCAGAAAGGGCTATCACCTGCTAATGTGTGTCATTCCTAGTACTACAACACTCACAATGTATATGTGTGTGTGTGTGTGTGCTTTTATGTGTGTGTGTGTGTGTGAGAGAGAGAGAGAGAGAGAGAGAGAGAGAGAAAGCACAAGAGTGTGTCAGAGAGTGCATGTGTGGAGGTCAGAGTTTGACAAACTTGGGCTTCTCTGCCCTGTTTGGACATGGTTTCTCTTGTTCTCCACTGGGTAACTGCCTAGCTGGACTGAGAGCTTCCAGAGATTCTCCTGCCTCTTCTGCCCATCTCACCTTACAGGAACATGATTACAGCCGCATACTACTACCGCGCTTGCTTTTTATGTGCTCCTGGGATTTAAACTCCGGTCTTCAAACAATATGATAAGAATATTACCTACTGAGCTGCATCTCGGGTCCGTACACGCTTTGTTTGTTCACTTTCTATGAAAGTGCAGGAAACACACAGATCTGCACCAGCTTTGTGCAAGTCTAACCTTTTGGTCCTACTCGCTTACTATGAATAAAATAAAGCTGAAGGCCGGAGACATTTCACTGTAAGATGGACCATCCACTCTTTCTTCTAACCTTCTCCCGACATGGCCACTATTCTCAATTTGGTGTTTGCCACTCCCACATACATTTTAAAACCATAACTGCAAATATCTGAATCTAGATGTATGTTTCTGAGACTTACTCACACCTCAGACCTTAATATTTGCCAAGGCAGATCCGCCTATTTATGTCTTCACAATTGTATATGATCTTATGACTTCTCTACCATGCTCATTTTTCAAATGATTTGTCAAGTTGCAGGCAAAGTCCTGTTAAGATTCAAGTGGACTAGGTAGAACTTATAAATTAAGCTGGGATCTTTAATTACCTGAATGCATTTATCTAAATTTACCAAATTATTCTTTGTGTGTGAGTGTGTATCATAGGGCCCTTGGTGTCCCTGTGAAGGACCAAGGGTGACCTCAGGAATCACCCTGGATTGCTTCTACCTCCTTTTTGCTTCACTCTGTGATTTCCCAGGCACCACCCATCAGGACCGCAGCCACTTCCACCTGGAGTTTTTTTGTTTGTTTGCTTTTTGTTTTTTTTTGTGGGACTCCAACTCAGGAACTTCTGTTTGCAAGGCGGAGTCTTAACCCCTGAACCATTTCTCCAGTCCTACCCAAATTTTTTTTTAAACAATAACAATCTAAGAAGCTGAAAGATTTTTTTTAAATCTCTGTCATGGTTTGAATAGGAGTTGTCCCTCACAGACTCATGTGTTTGAATCCTTAGCTCCATGTTGATGTTTGGGAAGGTCATGGCAACTTTGGGAAGTAGAGCCTTGATGGAGGAAGCATGTCACAGGAGGCGGGCCTGAGGTTGGCCAGCCCCGCCCTGCTTCCTCTATAACTCTAGCAGTTTGTCTTTTGTGCCCTCTCCCTCCATCACCATGATGGCTGTGGCCTGAGCCCCTCTAGCTTCTGCCACAGCCAGGCTTTGTCTGCCTCAATGGACTATATCCCTTCTGGAACCACAAGCCACATAAATCTTCCTCCCTCCCTTAAATTGTGTGTGCGCATTGTCTCGCATAGGCAGAAAGAAAGATAAAGACAACAACCTCCCAAACCAAAATCACCTTATGAATTCTATGTCTCCCACTAAGAGATATACAAATTCTATCACCTGAAACTTGACGAGCTCCTCATTCTACTAGAGATTTCTCTTATGGGAAAATACTCCTACAGGTGGACAAAGCGAGGCAGATGCATAAAATGTGCACTGCGGCATCACTCACCGTGGTAAAACAGACTGACTTAGTTGTCAATAACACAGGACTATTCCACAGTAAAACACCCAGTGACAAGAAGGAAACCAACTAAACAACTGGTTCTAAAACCTTTTTATAGCAATAGTAAAAATGCTTCCTTACTTGACAGCCTGAAGTGATAAAGGTAGGATCTCAATTGTTTGTATCAGTACAGCTAAAGGAAAACCACACACACATACACACACACACACACACACACACACACACACACACACACACACACGTAAATAAAACTGACTAGAATGCTTATAGCAATCAGGCTAGAAGTGTGAGAGCACAGATTAGATTTTCCTGTCCATATATGCAAATCTGCTGTTTAAAGGTTCTAGGAGGCAATTTTATTCCTCCTTCTAGCAATTAAAAAAAAAAGTAGAGAAAAATCCCTATTTCTGAGTCAGTAAGTAACCAGTAGAGCAGCCCTGGGTGCCGGGAGCATCTTCAGACTTCCTGTAGGCTCCGGAGAGGAAACCAAGGCAGCATAAAGGACTCAGAGTTTAGCTCAGTCTCGGGTCGCTTTGACTCCTTTACCAGTGAGAGGGAAGAGGAGTTGTTCTCGTGAGAATGTGGGGACTGGGACCTCCACAGCGCATAGCTTCACTGGGTCTTTCCGCTCTTTGTTTCTGGGGAAGTTCGAGAGGCCTTTGCCATGCAGGGCAAACCCTGTTCATTTGCCGATGGATTTTAATTGGAAGATGACTGTTTAATCTTACTGTGAGCAGCGGGTGGCAGACCTTCTGAGGATGGGTCAGCTTATTGCAGACATGGAGTTTCCCTGATTTCCCTAATTGCAGTGCTCAAGTAATGCCCTTATGCAACTAAATGAGTGGGAGAATGCAGTCTATAAATAAATACTGAAAAAGCCTAAGTATTTAGAGGTGCAGAATAGTTAGCAAATCTTTTATAAATAAGTGAGCATTCGTTAAAATAGTTCTGGGCTGCCCAGCTTGACAACCTGAGTTTGATCCCATGATGGGTGAGAAAACAACTTCCACTGTCTTCTGATCTGCACATGCACACTGCAGAACATGTGTGCACATACGATGAATGAATAAATTTGTAAAAAAAAAAAAAAAGATGGCTATAAAACTTCACCTAGATTTGGAGAACACAAAGATGAACTTTCTCTCAAGTACCAAACAAGCTCCAAGCAGGGAGCGAATATGAAGCTGGGGTGGGGAGGAGGGAGAGTGGGGGGGACTACCCTTACCTTAAAGACATGAAAGGCTTCGAACTGAATGTTGGGGCTTTTGTCCCGAAGGAGGTTCATCATCAGCTTCAGGTTCTCTGGCTTGCTGATGTACTTGGTCATGATGGCAAAATTGTGGCGGTCCAGGATAAGCTCGCCCAGCAGCTGCGAGAAACCACAAAGCCAGAGCCTTATGGGTTACACAGTCACCGGCTATTCAACAATGTTTTGCAAAAACATAAAATATAAGCATACCAAGAATATTACAAAAAAAAAAACTCAGAGAGTTGACAAGTTCATTTTAATGAACAGGTGCAAACCAGACACATTGGCACCTGCTACAGCCCAGATACTCAGAAAGCTGAGGCAGGAGGATCTTGTGAACCCATGAGCCCCAGACCAGCCTGGGCAGCACAGTGAGACCTCCACCATGAACCCAACAAACAAACCAGGAATGAAATCATGCTCACTATTACATCTGCTTTTTTATTATTATTATTCAATTGTGTGTGTGTGTGTGTGTGTGTCTGTGTGTGTGCAGAACCACGGATGAATTCGGGAACCACCATGGACGCCTCCACCTCCTTGTTTACTCTGCCCCGGGATTCACAGGCTCCACCCTTCCAGGACCAGACGCCCGCTTCCGCCTGGCGTCTATACGTGGGATCTGGAATCTGAACTCAGGACCTTCCACTTGCAAGGCAGAGGCTTAACCCCTGAGCCACCTCTCCAGCCCTACATATGCTTTTTAAGCAGTTTTGCTAACGTTATTACTTAATGTGTTTATATTTTTCAGCTACTCCCTGCTGCAGTAGCTCACCAAGAGTCAGCCAGATACAAATCTGTCTTCACGGATTATATTTTCAATTTTGCTTCCAAGCAACGTACTGCTCCACAGGCGTTCAGGGATGGTAGGAACAACAAAGCCAACCCTATAATCTTCTCTCCCTCCCCTGAATGGATGCACCCTACTAGTTTACTGCAAAGTTTTATGTTAAGTGACCCTTTATCTTTGGCTTCTATTATAAAATCTGTTCTAAAGTCAGGAAAAAATCGCTGACTCTGACTTTATACCAAGACTTTAGATGCAGGAAGTTTTTACTATTACAAAAAAAAGAAAAAAGAAAGAAAGCAGGGCTGGACAAATGGCTAGGGGCTAAGCCTCTGCCTCGAAAGCAGAGGGAACCCAGAGCCCATGTAAAAATGCCGGGCAGAAATGGCAGTGGTCTGCACGTGTGGCCCTGGAAGATGGAGCTGGGAAACTCCAGAGAAAAGTAAGAAGGAGGTAGAGCAATCCAGGATGATTCCCAGAGTCATCCTTGGGGCCTCCACATGCACAGGCAGTGCCCTCTGACACACACACACACACACACACAAAGGAAAGCAGGGCTGAGGATATGGCTCAGCGCTTGAGTGCTTGCCTAGCATGTGAGAGGTCCTAGATTCAATCTCTAGCAATGGAAAAAAAGAAAAGAAAAGGTAAAACAGTTTATGATGATAAATCAATAGTTTTCAAAATACAGCATTACTCTGGAACAGAATTAAAACACCCAAAGGGAAAACAGTTGAAGATACTGTAGTAGCAAGAGCAGAATGTGATGCTGCCTTCAACCCTTGGCCTCACAGTTGCCACAGAAACTGCTACAGCTTCAGTCACCAGGTAGTTAAGAAATATGTTCGCATAATTTTACATGTAATATATTCTTCTCATTGACTAGAGCTTTTGGAAAACAACACACTGCATGGATGGTAGGAGAATCTTAGATGGGAACAGAATGGTCAGCGAACTGGAGGTAGCTGCCAATCAGTGGAATCCTAGACAGGCTATCAGCAGAATCCCATGTATACAAAGGTCTGTCTGTCTGTCTGTCTGTCTGGAAAGAAGCACTTTGCTTATGTTACATCTTTTTGCACTCTTCTGGTTTCCCACCTGTCACAGCCTGTTCCTTGCTGCCCCCTGAGCCTCACCTTAGGGTCTCTTACCTTTCCTCTCTTGGTGGTCTCACTGTATCTGTGGCACAGTTTAACAATGAGAAATATGTTTCCTGAATCTATACTTCTAGTCTCAACATGTGCCCTAAGTTCTGTACCCACAATTCCAGCTGTCTGCTGCACAGTCTCACTTGTATGTATTGCTGGCCATATACTTAATGTCTTTTAAACTATATTCTCCTCTTCTTTTGCCTAATGACATTAACCCTGCCAGCTCCCTAGGCAGAGAGTCGAAGTCTTCCTCAGTTCATTCTCCCTTGCTCCTTCTTGCCTCAGATGGCTGTCTGAGACCTACAAAACTCCTGTTGGTTTGTTTTTCCAGTGTCCCTTAGCTGCCAGTTTCCTCCTCCAGATCCTCACTTTCTGTTATGGGAATAATTCCAAAGTCATGCAAATGTTCTTCATCAATCCAATCCACTTTACAATAAGAGCAAAAGCTATTTGTTGCCAATTCCCCTTACTACGTGAATAAACCAACACACGCTTCCTTCCAGGGATTTGGGGGCAACTCTACTCCACTGGGATGGCATGGAAGCCTACAGGGCTGAGGATCATCTTGGCAGCTTCCTTCGCGCTCTCACAGTCTTCCTCATCCCGTAGATTCCGGCTCCTCTGGCTCTGATGTCTAAGAAGTGCTCTCCCCTCCTGTCTGCTGCCTGTTCAGACCATCTCTATCCTCCAGGACTAGCAGTGCCGAGCTCGCCACGCCTCCCTCCTGCTGGGTCTCCAGCACCTGCTTCTGGGCTCCTTGTTTGTTCCCACTTAAGTTCAGCTTGGCTGCTGTGCACCGTTTCTGTGATCCTGTTTTGAGTGTCAAACTTATCTTGGGTCTGTGCCCGTATAACCTGTGGTATACAGACATCGCAACTGGAGAAGGATCCAAGCGACATGGAGCTCCCCTCTTCCCAAAGCGCAGAAAAGAAAGCCACTTCATTTCTGAATAAGCAGAAGCCTGTAGGTAACCTGTGAAAAAGGACTCCAAAGGCACACAGCTCACTGATCACGGCCAGTCAGTTACAATCCACTACATCTCTCAAAGTGAAGAGTAACCTACTCTGTGGAAGAAGTCACAGCACTATTTCTGTGAACCCCCTGGTTCACCCTAAACTCACTGGTAACTGAAGGAGCTGGTTGTTTCCACAAATTGTTCCATCTGGATAATTAACCTTTTTTTTAATCTCTCTGACAAGCAAATGGTTATTACAAGCTTGGAGAAAAGGTCTCTGGACAGATTCCCCATGGACAGCAAGACAGGAATGTTAACATCCTGGATGTTCAATTTGGTTCAAAATAAAACGTTTCTGAGTCAGAGAGCAAGCAAGAGGCCTGCTTAAGGGCTAAAAATACCTGCCTATCTGCCCGATATCAAGCAAACATAACAAACAAACATAACAAAATACTGTTAAAAATAACAAAAGCTTGTGACCAAAGGAAACTTCATGTTCTAATTTATCTTTAACTGTGGGAGTTTATTTCTTGGTCCTCTATTTTGTTCTTCCGATCTACAGGTCTGTCTCATGAGCCACTACCACGGTAATGGTGTTACTATAGCTTGGATCAGATATGGTAATTTCTCTAGCACTGCTCTTTTGGCTATTTGGAATCTTGTGATTCCATATAGATTTTTAGGATTTTTTTTTTCTATTTCTGTGAAGAATGAAGAAAATGTAGTATCATGTACATAACTGTGTTTTTTCTATATGTGTTTTGAGACAGTGTCTCCTGTAGCCCAGGCTGGTTAAAAACTCACTGCACACTCAAAATGTAGCTAAGGATAACCTTGGATTCCCAGTATTCCTGAATTTACATCCCAAGTGCTGGGATGAGAGGTGTGCGCTACAATGCTTGGTTTATGTAGTTTTGGGAATGGAACCCAGAGCTTCATGCATAGTAGGTAAGCTCTCTACCAACAGAGCTACATCCCCAGGCCCACAGTGGAGTTTTGATTAGCTAAAGGTTTGCTTCTCATCAGGTATTTTTGTTACAACAACAAAATAAGCTATTGAAAATACATCAAAAAATTTTTAATAAAAATTTATAAACATATACATACACTCTTCAATAAGTATTTGTTGAAGTTGACATTTATGAGTTCAATTCAGATTGTCACTTCAGTATATGGGTAAACCTTTTTTGGAATAGGAACTCTATCCAATTTATCTTTTGCTCATCCAATTTCACAACTTTAGCCAGAAGTGGTGGTGTGTATCTCCAATGCCAGCTGTGAAGGTGTGATGCAAGTTCAAGGGTAGCCTAAGTTATATGACAAGACTGCGTCTAGAAAAATGAACGGTGGAAGCAGCAGCTAAATGGTAGAATTCCTGCATTGCATATTCAAGCTCTGGCCTCAATCCCTAGAACCACACATTCACACATTTATAAAAAAATTATCTTCCTCATAAAATTAATTGTTGTTACATAAGTTGATGCACACTGTGTCTATTAGCCATGAAGCGAGGCAGGGGCTCTTTGGCGTAAGTTCTTAGGTAAATACCCCTTCAAAGTGTCTTTTCCTTTTCTTCAGCTCAACACTGACAAAAGTTGAGTGTGCTCAGAAGTATTCCTGCCTGCCATATTTGTGATGACCATTGAGCATGTCCAAGTGCTCCTATCACTATTTTAGCCCTTTGACCATGGAGTCAACAACCCTGACTTAAGCATGCTTCCCAAATGTGATTTTCTTTCTTGAACTAACACCTTAAACTATCTACATTCAGGAATGTACTCTTTAGTTTGGCATGTTCATTAATGTGCCCACTCTTAAAATGCTTTGCTATATGAATATGCAATAGTTCCCCAAATAAAATCTCCATGTTTATTTAATGTAATAGGGATTGCTTTGGAAACAATTCCTGTATTTTCCTTATTGTGTAATAAGTCTTTATTCTCGGGCTGGAGAGATGGCTCAGGGATTAAGTCTTTGCCTCAAAAGCAGAAGGACCTGAGTTCAGATTTCAGATCCCATGTTAAAAAAAGTGCCAGGCAAAAAAGAATCCAGGATGATTCTCAAAGTCACCCTTGGGTCTCCACAGGTACACACAGTACCATCTCATACACATATAACAAATAGATAAATTTTAAAAATAAGTATTCTTAAAAAATAAGTCTTTATTCTTTTATTTTATGGCCATACTTATTTTGAGTTTGCATTCACCAAGATGCAAACAATGTGTTTCAAGTCTTTGGGCCATTAATTTTAATTAATTGTGACAATAAAAAAAGCATTATTGCATCAGAATATGAAACAATATAAAGCAATATTGCTCTAGGTAGGTGGGAAAGTTCACATTTTACTTATTTAACTATCATTACTTTATGTGTCTTACAATAGCAATAAAAACATCCAGCAAGTATAACTAAGAAGCCCCCCCAAAAAACACATACATAACTCGGTGTTGTTTTGATGAAACTGACCAGAGCCAAGAATCTACAGAAGTTCTTTGAAATTATAATCTTTCTTGTTAATAATTAGATTCCAGGTCTCTAAAGAAGAAATAAATTCCTAAGCGCTGCCACATGAGGACAAGAAATTTCTCTGTTAATTATCTTTTGTTGGGATTACAAATCTAAGCACCCTAAGACCAAGAAAGTCAAGGAAAATTTAGACTATAATGAACAAAAGGCAGCAGGGAGCAAATACTTTGAAATCAGAAAGCAGTCTAGTACTACAGCCAGTTTCTTATACTTACAAAGTTATTCCCTATTTTAAGTATTGAACCTCTTATTTTCTACGGTGACCATGGATCTAACTCCCCAAAGGATCAAAAGCAGAGATGTTGCTCAAATGCTCTTGTATCACCTTATCCCCCTGAGGGAATGAAAAGGCAGATGACTGAATTGGTCCACATATAAACATCAAGCTCATTTATCTTGCTGTCTTTTTCTTCCTATCTTAAAACATTGCTCTGGGGAACATTGCTGATGCAATTTTTTTTTTTTTTTTGATCCTTTGGTAGGTCTGGGGGAAATGGAGAATAAGAAAGATGCCTCATGGGTAGACAGAGATGTCTGTAAAAAAAAAAAGTAGGAAACATAATGAGCAGAGAGGGAGAGTTCTAAGGCACTGCTACACAGGGACAGGGTCTGCTGCAGCCCTGCGCGGAGGAAGAACACAGGAAGGGGGAGGGAGGCGGGGCAACAGGCAGCAGTGAGCAAGGAGGCCCTTCTGGTCATGTGCAAGTCACCTCCAAACTGCCCAGAGGCTCTGTTCTCACATGCTGGCAGGAACTTTTCTCATCCATCCCTTAGGACTATGTATTTACTTAAGAATAGACCAAACCCCCTTTTTCCTTGGGGAAAATGAATTTTGGAGACAATGACTGGTACTATTTACTTAGAGAATTTAGTTTGATTCATTAAACAAACATCAAGAGTCTATAATTCTGGGCTCAATAGTAATTACCTAACATGAATGAAGGAAGCCCTGGGTCCCATCTTCAGTAACCCAAAATAAAAATAATAAATGAATACGTAAAAATAGCCAGTAGTTCTCATCATAAGCACGGCACTATCGTAACCACTTCACAATCTGTGAACAGGGGAAGAAGACAAGGGGGGACGGGAGCCAGCTAGAGAAGATGGACAGCATGTGGGTAGCAGAAGGCAGCAGGACAGTGAGAAAGGAAGGGCAGAGAGGTCAGAAGGAGGGAGTCCAGCTATGTGACCTTGCTGAAGGTCTTGCAGACAGCTGATCACAAGGAAAAAATGGTCTCAAGTTCTTACCATTGCTGAAAATTTAGAATAACTTCTAAAGACCACATTTTAGCTTTCTGTCTCCCTATTTGGTTGGCACGCCTTTGTTTACACGACTCTCTACTCTGGTTCAGTATCTAGCAGGCGCATACAGAAGATATCTAAGGCATTTCTCATACGCTGGCCCCTAAGAGCGCCAGCCCCTCAGCTTACTACTCCAAGACAACCTCCCCTCCAGGGCCACTCTCTTGTAACACAGACAAGCCCCCTCTTCCAGCTGACCCTGTGTCCATTCTGCAGGTCCATAGCTGCGTCCAGGGGACACGGCCCTTGCTCACCTGCTCTCTGTGCACTCTCTGGACACAGGTAAGTACAATGTGGAGGTCACAGCCCCTGCCTGGAGGTCAGTTTGATGCAGCACTCGGCCTCAATGTGACAAATCCTGGGCAGCTCAGGGCTTCTCTCCCAGCTTACCTTGAGTGGCTTTTCGCCCAAGGGGAACCTCAATAACAAGTGTTGATGGACCGGTTGAAAACTGACCTGTCTATTAATGAGAAGCTGGGGCACGTGGCCAAGTTGATGCAAAATCACTGGTGAGATAAATGAAATGTCAAAACACCCTGCAGAAAACAGATGATTTATTGCCTTGACTTAAATCTGTGTCCAATATCCAGACACACCCTGTCCCACTCACGCCACCATCCTGACGTCACCAGGAGGCTGGCTAGCAACTGAAGGTCACAACCAGCAGGTTGAATGAAATAAGAATGTCAGGAGAAAACAGTCTGAGTGACTTGGTGGGAGTTTTAGAGCCCAGGAGCCCCTCAAGGCCACCGCCAGGACATCCAACCTGCTCTTGGGCAAAAAGCTGTTGCCGGGCACCCAGCACCCCAGAGTGCAGCCTTCAAGGAGGTAGGGGCCTTGCTCTGGTGGGGTCCTAGACAAGTCCACCAAAATTTCACAGAAGATATCATTTCAGACAGCAAATGCTCTCCGGTTTCACATGTGCTTGTTACACACACACACACACACACACACACACACACACACTCATTTTAAGTTAAGCCATGGGAGAGGCCTGGATGCCACTCCAGCTATACACGCCTTTCCCCTCGCTCATCACATCCTTCTCATCTTTAAAAACTCTCGGCTGGATACATCCGTGATACCATTTAAGTTAGATTGGATTTTGTTTCCTTCCTTAGCAGAAATATTTCTTTTTTTTTTTCTTTTCTTATTTATTCATTCATTTATTTTTTTTACTTTAGCATGTCCCCCTATCTTGCGCAACCTTTCTTTTCAGCACTTACAGTATGAAAACCAACTATCCTGAACTTTAGCTACTATTGTTCCTAGCAGAACATGAAGGTCATAGAGCTGGATGTGGTTACCATCATATGGCTATAGCATTAGCAGGTAAATATTTGCTGATGGAATGAATGTCCTGTTACCTTCCTACACTACTTCCCCCAACACTTTACCCACCATTTATGGCTGATTGGGTGTTTCTTTTCTTCCTTAATGAACTATAGTTTCTTTTAACCACTTTTCAGGTTCCTGGCAGTTTTTGGTTTTAAATTAAATTTCTATTTATTTGATTATACAGTCTGCTTGCATATTCATTTGCTACCTCCCCTAACTAGTGATGCTGAGCATCAAATCCAGAACCTTGTGCATGGCAGTCAAGTGCTTCACTACTGAACTATATCTCCAGCCTGGTTGATTTTTTTTAAAAAAAATTTTGCATGCATGTGTGTGTGTGTGTGTGTGTGTGTGTGTGTGACTGTGTATGAGAGATCACTGTGTAACTGTGTCCCTGTGGAGGCCCAAGGGTAATTTTGAGAATCACCCCGGATTGCTCTACTTCCTTTTTTGTATTGCGCTGGGATTTTCCAAGCTCCATCTCCCAGGGCTGGAAGTGCAGGCCACCACCATTTCTACCTGGCATTTTTATGTGGGATCTGGGATCTGAACTCTGGTCCTCCTGCCTGTGAGGAAGAGGCTTAACCCCCGAGCTCTCTCTCCAGCCCCTAGACTGGCCGATTTTTGAAAATATGACTTGGATTCTTAGGGAATGAATGACTATGTCTCTTCTTTCTGAACTTTGGTTGTAAATGGCATTTGAGTATGTCAAGTTCAATGGTTGAGGTAACACCGGCTCATGAGAGTGCACAGGGAATGGAGCTTGGCAACGAGATGTTGTCCAAGAATGTTCTTTAGGAAAATATGCTGCAAGTCTGGGAGAGAAATGCTTCCCCTAAAATAGAAGTCCACAACATTCCAGCCCTATAGCACCATGTCACCATTAACAGTGGCTTTCCATTTACTGTCCCTGTTCTTCCCTGACTCTAGTTCACAGAGACGTGGGAGACGGGATCTTTCTGTTTCAAGCTCCTGAAGAGAGTTCCAGGCGCCTTGCTGAGCCTCCTGAATGGCTTCTGCCTCCACTTCTGTCTGACTAGTTCCTTTTCATCTCTAAAAATATCCCCTAGGAGAGAACTGGGTTTCTGCTGGAATTGGCTCAGGTCTGATCTTCTTCCCTAAGAGAAATATTCCAAACTCTGTGTCACCATGCCCTTCTCCTTTATACTGTCGCTTCCCTCAAAGTGTTTGAGGCAGGATGCTGCAAAGCCTAATCAGAACATAAAGTGTACTTTTCAAGCTAGTTCTCAAGTTATCGCATTCTTTAACTTCTTTTTGTATTGACTTGCTCAGAATAGGTATCCTTAGCTAAGGAGGTATCAACTTAAGAAATTTGCTATTACCTTTAAAGATTGTCTCTTTGTCACATAATTCTCAGACTGAAGCAGTTTCTCGTAGTCTTCAAAAATCTACCAGAGAGAAAGCAAGATGTAAAAGCAGTCGTGTGCCCTCTATGTCAGGTGAACTCATTCTCAGGACCCCTATTTTGAAGCCCATGTCCTCCTAAAAATGGTTTTTACTTACCGTGTCATAATTTTGTTCTAAGAAGTCTGCTACCAACACTTTATGTCTGGTTAGTAAATCCTAGAAAGAAAACAAACAATACAATTTAAAAATACCATTATCATGACTAGTAAATTTTATAATTAAAATGTAAAAGTCACACTTTTCTTTTAAGGTTTGATAAACCCACTCATTCGAAATACATAACACTTTCAAAAAACATTTTCATTTATACCACAGAATTATTTCCATTCCTGGAGTTGGTGATATGGCTTAACAGGTAAAGTGAATGTGTGCACACCTGGCCACCTGAGTTTGATCCCAGGAGTCCACATGGTGGAAGGAGAAAATCAACTTCCAAAAGTTGTGCTTTGACCTGCACGCTTCGGCTGTGGCATAGTGTGCCTGCTCTCTCTCTTTCTCTCCCCCTCCCTCTTTTTTGAATAAATAAATTCAATATTAAAACATTCCGTTCCTACTTTAAGATGAGAATACGAGTTTGTTTCAGGCTGGAACCAACAATAAAATACTGGGTATTGGAGTTTAAACAGCAGAGATAATCTCAATGGTACAATGTGACTCCTAGGAGGTTAGTCTTTCACGCATCTCTCCATCCATTATTTTCCTAACCACTCTGAACTGGAGGTGGCTGGAGTCTGGAGCCACAGGAATGGCATTTCCTTGGGTCTCTACTCTCCTGCTCTCTGGCCAGTGGGTTAGGAGACGCTACAAGTTACTAAGTAGTACAAAGCAACCTTTCAAAGTTTCAGAGAACCAGCACTATCTTATTTAGATATAAACTTCCAGAAAACGGAAAAAAAAAAAGCACAAGGGAAACTCAGGCTGTTTTCACCTCACACCTAAGCCGTATCCTTATTTCACCTTAGTGTTGCAAAGAAAATAAAGTTAATAAGCTTCACCTGATCTATCAAACATTGTGTAGAGGCCAAACGCCCTGCTCTGGTATTGTGCACAACTTAATTAAAAGAAAAACTTTAAGGTTTTCCAAAATAAAATCTAATACTTTAATACATATTTAATTAAAATTTCTTCCAAACATGCAGGTGATGGAGAACATAATCTTATAGAGAGAAGGAGGGCAAAATCACGGTATAAAACACCTGAGAAAAGGTAAAACATTCACAGCATTTTTGCACAAATGTTTTTGAACCTTTAAACCTGGAAACGTGTTTATTATGCAAAGACGAGAGTGTGCCCTATATTAATGAGGGTCAGAAATCAGGCCTCACTGTGTTGCTTGGATTCAGGCTGGTATTGAACTCGTAGTTCAAAGCGATCCTTGGAATCTCCAGGCCTACAGGGGTGTATTCATCTGATGCTCAGGCGGTGGAACCTTTAAGAGGAGGCCCAGAGGAGGTAGTGAGCAACAGGAGGTGTGACTTGAGAGGGACAGTGGACTCTGCTCTCCTGCTTCTCCTTGCTTCCTGGCCTCTGTAAAGGGAGCAGCTCCATCACACCCTCTCGGCCACAGGCTCTGCCTTGCCACAAGCCTGAAGCAACCGGCCACACCAACTACAGCTAAAACCTCCAAAACAGTGCATCGAAATAACTTCAAGTTCTTTATCTCAGGTATTTTGTCACATAGCTATGTCTGACTTGTTCTGGCTACTTAGCACCTGCATTACCTAACATACTTAACGTTTTTTTGTAGTGAGAACAAAAATATGCCCTTAGTGCTTTTCAGACTCAAAACAATGTCATTAATGAGGGTCAACATGCTGGACAATAAACCTTTTGAATTCTCTTCCTACCTAATTGAAGATTTGTATCCTTTGACCAACCTCTCCATCCCCACCCCAAGCAGAGGTCATTCTGCTCTCTGCTTCTCCTAGTTTGATGATCTCAGATTCCATCTATAAATGACAGCATGAGGCATCTGTCCTCCTTGTCCTACGCCAGGCTGCCTGAGGTCTCACTCTAACTAGTTTCTACATCGGGAGATCCTAGGGAGAATAAGGTAGTTCCACAGCATTTGGTGTAATCCCTAGGAGGATATTTGATACCTCCTGTTTTTTAACTACTCCTTTTTAGTCTTGTAAGACTCCCCCTTGAGGGGTATGGAGGGTTTCCCCAGCTGGCCAAGGGCAGAAGAGATTGTTATTGGCATAAGGCCTGGGCTCTTCTACAGCTACCAGAGAGCACTTGGCAGACTGTTGATGCCTGGAAGGTCCTTATATATCTGTAATAATCCAAAGACAGCAGTGTTCAGAGGCAGTTTCTGTAAAAACCAGAATTTCAAATTCTAAAGCTTATAAATTGTAATAACTAATGAAGTCCAATAATAAGAAAAAATAGTATGTCAGAGCAGAACACATGTGGTCCAGCTGTGAATGATGCCTCTCCCTCACACACATCGGATCTTGTGTATGATCATACACGTAGATACACTTTCAAACTCATGTATACAGTAGACTATGCACACGCGTACATATGCATAATGCTAGACAAATATAATTGTTGCTTTATTATAAATCATAAACCTGAATGGGAAAAAAATGTAAAACCTTAGAGCTCGGCTCCTAACTAATAAAAAAAAAAGTAGAAAACTGCAAAGTAAAAACAAAACAAAAAAACAGGTCAAATTTGGAAGATTTTTGATTTAAAAAAAAAAATCAAAGTGAATTCTTTCATCTTTCCTCTTAATGACCTGCTTTAACAGGCCAGAGTTCTACAGAATTTCAATGTCATGTTGAAAAATCTAATATTGACATGAGCAATAATTGTTTGGGAGAAACTTGAGTAGAATAACAGAGACACTTGTCTAGAGGGATACAAGGTTGATAGGCCAGAGGTGGATGCCACTGCCTGAGGGCACTCTGGGTGCTGGGGGCTACCATGTCCCTGAGGTGGAGAATGCAGCTCAATGGCTCAAGGACACACAGTGAACCTGGTGGCAGGAGAGCATCAAGGACACACAGCTAGCCTGGTGGCAGAGGGAGAAGGAACCAAAGCGCTTCAATTACATAGCTTCTTGCAGGGAAGAAAGTTGCAGGGAGCTTACTCTGCAGACAGTACACTGGGAAAATGGCATTTGAGACCATACCATGGGGGAAAACACAAGCTGCCAATGTCAAGCTGGGAATGGTTAAAATGGACAATAGTCTACTTTAGAGCAAAACAAAAGGTGAATCCAAGGTTAAAAAAACAAAGCCAAAATAAAACTCAAACAAACAAATAGGCCCTCTGAGACCAGCTATTTAAAAGAAAGAAAAAAGAAGAAGAAGAAGAAAAAAGACATGGGGGTCATCATCACATCAACCACAAGCATTTTTGTAAAAAACAGAAAATTGGTGTTTTCAGTAGTGACATCATGCTAGCAAGCTTTTATATATTTGGATTTTCAAGGAATTGACCCAAGAAATTCAATGGAAAAACAGGCTGAGACTCAATGTTACCGAAAATTAACTTGGGCTAAATATTCTAGAGCAAAAAATTTATCAAATACATTTTGTTTCCTTTCTTTTTCCCTCCCTCCCTCCCTCTTTCCCTCCTTCCTTTTCTGTACTGGGAATCGAATCCAGGATCTCAAGCATGCTAGCTAAGAGCTTTGCTATTGAATTAACTCCCAAACCTAGATATATTTTTTTCTGTTAAATACTGAAGTGTTTTCGAAAATATTTTCACAACCACAATGGCTACTTGCCTCATGTCCCCATTAGAGTTCATCTTGTTTATAATTATGTGAAGTTTTCCTTATGGCATTTTAAAAGGGGAATTAACTAGTTTCTATTACACCAAAAAGTCATCTAATAGAAAGGGTGGATGGGACTACATCGTCTATTACTATAAAATACCTCCTCCATTTTTTGGAAAACAGAGTTTAGCCACAAATGGACATCCTTCATACTGGATGCACGAGGCCCATCTCTAGGTGGGCTCTGGATGTCCTTTCTGAAGGGCATCTGCAGCCACAGTGAGACTGTGAAGCCAAAAGGTTGTGGGGTCTCATGGTCTCATGTCTTTTCTCCCTTGTACCCGTCTTCGCTGCTCTCGCTAGTTTGCTCTTTCCTTTCTTCGTGTCTCTCCTCCCCTCACAGTCTCAGTCTTCCCTGCAGGGATCAAGTTCAACGTGGCTACAGACGTCTTGGTGTAACTACTGCCTTAGGTTCCAAGTGACACCATGAGTGTCTCAAACCCAGTAGGGTAAACGAAATTGTTAAGACTGTCCGGCCAGGGCTTTCGTGCTGGCCTCTGGCGCCTGGACTGTTTCTTAACTGATGTTTGACAAGTTCATCGTTTTTGAGAAAGGCCAGGCACCTTCCAGCTGGTCACGGCCTGTATATAAACATCTTCTTCTTGCCTTGGGCACGGGAATCCTTTCCTACTGCCCCCTAAGCCTCCTTTTACCCATGAGTCCCTAGTCAGCTTCACATTGCGGTTCTAGATTGGCCTTTGACCTTTCAGCAGCGTCTACTTTTGGTGGCCAACTGTCACATACTAGGGCGAAGTTGGTCTGAAACTCTCCTCCCTTCTCTTTCTTGCCAAGACTTCCTGGCATGGGCTCTTCCCTCACCCTGCTTTACTCATGCAGGATGGTTGGAATCCTGTGCACCCCTGTGAGGGCTGTGCTCATCCTGCCTTCAACACCCTTCCAGTGCCATGCTAGTCTTCTGACTGGGCCATGACAGGCTTGTGTGTGCCTCCTTCTCTTTCTCTCTCAACTAAATGAAATATTTTAAAAAGAGTATAAACTATAACAATATTGCTGAATGATGAATTTAAAATAATGTATAAAAACTAAAAATCATGGGCTAGCACAGTTTTGCTAAAAAATGCTGTTTAGGCCTGAGGAGATGGCTCAGAGGTTAAAGCCTTTGCCTCACTGCAAGAGGACCTGATCTCAGCTCCTCAGATCCCACGTAAAAATACTGGGCAGATACGATGGTGGCTTGGGATTCTGTCCCTGGAAGGCAGAGACTGGGAAAATCAGGAGCAAAGCAATATGGTAAAAGAACAATCCAGGACGATTCCTGATGTCACCCTTGGGCCTTCATAGGTGCGCACATTGAAGTGCCCTCTTGTATAAATATCCACATACACATGTACACTCACCCACATGTAAACACACACACACACACACACACACACACACACAGAGGCACCCCATACAAATATATATGAAAAGAAAAAAAAAAGATTTATCTTTGGTCTTTATAATCTTGTTATTACCCAAAACAAAAACAGCTGTAGCTGAGATGATCACTTGCCTGGCACGTGAACTTGGGCATCGATAGTTTTTTGTTTCCACAGCTCTTATCTGCCCTTGAAGGGCAAAGATTTTCCATTTGTGTAAAATGAGCATGCCACCGCCTTTAACACAATCTCAAAATGTGTTAGACAGTAGCGGGACCAGAAGCATGAGCAGATGACTTTCCAAAACAGAATCCCTGAAGGTGACCCATGAGCTGCAAGTGTACGCTCTGGTGGTTTCATTTTCAAGTGAGCTAAACTATTTTCTGACGTGCTCTCGGAACATCTTTTTGATGGTAAAACAGAAACAGGAAATCACTATCAGGGACCAGAGGGAGGAGAAAAATGTTGCTTAAGGGGACTAGAGTTTTAATTTTGCAAGATGAAATATGCCTGGAGATTGGATATTCGAGAACACAAATATACTTAGGCCAATCAAGCTACACATTAAAAAAACTAATTTTATAATCATTATACCATGATACACTTGTAAATTAAAAAATTAAGTTAATTTAAGTGTATTTCCCACTTAATGACGTTGATGATAGATGATAAAAACATAGGTGATAAAGATTACACTATCACAGTGTAAATAAAAACATAAACATATATAGATTGTGTGCTAAGATTTCAAGAAAATCAGTCACACTTAGCCCAAATACATATTAATATTTTGTGTTTCACCCTGTTGAAATTTTAAAAATACACTGGTAAGGTGACAGCTTTCATATCTCAAGATGGCATTCTCCATCCTCCCTTGCCCAACTCTTCTCCCTACAGGTAACTTCTGCAACTGCTTTCTATACATCTGCCCAGAGCTATTCTGTGCACATGAGCTTCATAAGGGAAGCTAATTTCCTCTAACCTACTTTTAATGTAGACAGCAGCATACTCTATAGAGTGGCATATTCCTTTTGTCCTGTAGTTTTATCAACTCCACTAAGCCTGTGTTAAGCATTCTGACTTATCTGCAATGTGACAGGCTGGCCTCACAGACTAAATTTCTGTTTACTGATACGTCTTAGGGTGTACCTCATCTGTCCTTATTCAGGCCTAAGGACCTGCCTCTTGGGAAGCCAACCGGCTATAATTTATTTTACTTTATTTCCCTAGTTTTCAAGCACATTGAGTACTTATCCCTGCTTCTCTCTATTTCCCCTCCCTCCAATTCATTTCCCTTCCCTTCATCAATCCATCCTACTCCCTCCAACCCTCCTGCTTGTCTGCTTCTGTGGATCCTAAGGGTCCCTATGACTTGTCTACTCCTGTGGGGTCCAGGCCTCTTGTGGCATACCAAGTTGTCTCTCTTTGGGCCACACCACTGTTAGGGGCATTTCGCTTCACTCATCCAGCTTTAGTCCCCAAGGTTTTTACTCTATGTTCCCATTTCTCTTGAGTTCCTAGGTAGTCTATGGGGCATGTTGGGTGTCCTGGTAAGGACAAGTCTCACTGGACTGAGTCTCATTGTACTGAGTTCCTGGATGTAGCAGTCCAGACCTCAATAGAAAGAATGTCTTTGTCCAATGGTGAACCTTCCCATCTTTATGCTCTTACAATCTCACTGTCCCGTCTTCCGCGAGGTTCCCAAAGCCTTAGGATAGAGGGAGATTAGGATAGACGGCCTGATCCAGGTAAGCCGATACTCTGCATTGTGGTGGCTGTTGCTGTCCACTTCGCTGCTCTTCCACTGGCCTAGGCTGCGTCCTGTCAGGGTGTTGAGATCTTCTATCTCTGTTGTGGAAGACTTCTAGGCTGAATGATAAGTGTTCTTCAAATCTATCAACCGGCTATTATTAAATGACCTCTCTGATTAAGGAAAAAGTAATTTTGGGTGTTTTTCTTTTTTACCTTAAAAGTAGCAAAGGCATCTGAAGCAATATCAAATGTTGACAACTCCACATATTTAAAGAAATCTCTGAATTGATTAGAAAAGAGGATGATTTTGGCAAGTGGTTCATGTCGAATACATTCTCTCAGCATAATTCCACAACGTAAGGCAATCTGTGGGGCTTCATATCTAAAGCACAAACAAGAGAGCAACAGAGAACTGTTATCCCATTAACAAAACAATATCAAAAGAACCATTTCAGGGCTAACTGAGACACAGATACCATTTATCATGGTTCATTCAAACACCATTCATTCAACCCACTGACTGCTATGTGCCAGGCACAATTCCAAAAACTGGGGATACAACAGTAAAAGGGCAAGGTTACCGCCTGCAGCCTTGGCGTTTTAATGAGGATGTGTCTATTGGGAAGAGGAGGCAGAATAGAAACAATGTCAAGATAATTTCCTATACTCAGAAGTGCTCTGAAAAACTGAAGACAATAACTAGGACAATACAGAAAGAAGTGACTACTTAAGTGTGTGCATTAATCTGTGATAGCAAGAGATTGCTCTAATTTTAGGTGAAAGAGAAGGATCAGGCAAAGGTTCCAAGGCAAAAACAAGCTTAGAGGAGAGAAAATACCACCAGAGTGCTGGAATGTGGGAGGAGTAGAGGGCAGGAGAGAGAGGAGGCAACAGCAGAGAACTGGGCAGGACCAGGTCATGCCTGGCTTTGTATCCAAGGTAAACAGTATAATTTAAGTGTGACAATATGCAAGAAATTAACAGTATAATTTAAGCTTTAAAAAGATTGCCGTGGGATTGGGATGTGGTGCACCCCCCCCTCCGCCGCCCCATGCCCATGTAGTAGAGCAATTGTCTAGCTTACTTTGGCCCTAGGTTGAAAGAAAGAAAAGGCCTGGCTACTTCTGTATAGGTATCATAAAGAGCAAGAAGTGTGTTGGGAAGCTGGAGCAGAGGCAGGAGCATTGGGAAGGATGGGAACAGATGTGGGCAACAACAATGGAACATAGAGCTTTGGGCAGATGTTGGACGTTGGAGGAAGAACCAGCAAGACTTGCTGATGTGTGTGTGTGGGGGGGGATCTAAACTGAGGATTCATGAATGATTCCTATAATTTTAGCTTAAATAATTAGGTGGATGGTACTGCCATTTACTAAGAAGAAAAAATCAGTAGAGAAATGAGTTAGTGAAGAAAAAGAAATTGAGGCTCATTATCAATATTAGTTGAGGATGGCTGACATTTAAGCAGTAGTGTCCCCTTGGCATGACTGAATACCCATTTCAAATTCAGAAAAGACATTGGAGCAGTATATGTAAATATGACCTGCAAATAACAGATGACTGTGAAGAACTATATATTGATTGGCTTCCTGATATCATGAACTGAAATTGCAGATTGCAGGACAACTAGAATACAAAAACCATATCTACTGCAGGAACAGATAAAGACTGTAACACCAGATCTGCCCCACTTCTAATCGACACATGTCTCAAATGTCAAATTCAATATCTAAATTAGCCAGGTCTGAATTACATTCCATTGTGTGCTAAGATTTCAAGAAAATGAGCAATACTTAGCTCAAAATAAGACAAGCCCTGTTTTGAAATGATACAATGGACAATTGTGTGGGAAGTGCAGGGAGAAAAGGGCAAAGGGAGACACAGTTGTAAGACACTGAAAAGAAGCATGAAGTCAAAAAAAGAACTGAAAAGAGAAAGATTCTGACCATTCTTTTTCTGCATGTGAATTCATGTGTTTTGTACACAAGCATAGGCATTACAAGATGGCACTTGAATGTGTGTACCTGTGGAGGTACAAGGATGGCACCAGAATCATCCTAGATTGCTCCATCTTATTATTGCTTTGCTCTGGGGTATCCCAGCCTCTGCCTACCAAGGCTGGAAACTTAAGTTGCCATCACATTTGCCTGGCATCTGACCAAGTTTTTAAACTTAATTTTATGTATATATGTATGAGTGAGTGCACACATATCATGGTGCACATAAAGAGGTCAGAGAATGACTTTTAGGAGTGAGTTCTCTCCTTCCTTCCATCTGATGGATTTCAGGGATGGAAGACAGGTGGTCAGATTTTTGTGGTATGTGCATGGACCTGCTGAGTCACCTTGCTGGTGGAAGTTTTTAAACAGATTATGTCACTTTTCATTTCAATTAAATAAAACACTGGCTTTTTAATGGATTTCAGTACAAGGTCTGTTGACAAAAATAACTTTAAATGTCTCAGTTCTTGAAAAGGTGCTCTAATCTAATATTGCTTGAGAAAAGAAGAAAAATGGTATCTAAAAAGGGAATATGCTATTTTTCAAACTTACTATGAATTATGAAAAATGACAACATAACTTTTATGGCAAAAATAGATGAGAAATAATCAAATATCTGAAAAGTAAAATCAAATATTTTTACATAAAAGTCAGTTTATTAAAACTTATCAACTGCTGGGGAAATTTTGTTGAACTATACAATATTCTTCTTCACATGATCATACATACTATTTACATGAAATTCAGAGTCAAGAACAATATCCCTTTTCCCAGTCTAGGAAATAGGCTACTTTACAATGTCAGTTTACGAAAACATCAGGAGAAATAGCAAACAAAGTCATCCTGGTGGTGCCAATTCACTTTTATTTGTGCTAAAATAATATTCATCATTCAATATTGTCTGAATACTCTGTGAATAGCTCAGAGAAACACTAGATGTTAATATATTTTGATAGACTTAATTCTTCACAGAATGTAAGGACTGGCAACTTATAATGTTAGCGATTTTTTTTTATTAAAATGACTTGAAAATTAGCTTCCTGGAACACACAGAAGTTTGATACAAGATGAGCTATTATTAAAAATTAAATGCCAAGGAGAGAAACACTGTCAATTACAGACAGAGTATTAAAGAGGCTGTAACACAAAAGCTCTTGGCCTTGAGAAAGAACCTAGGGGAAGATTCATTATTAGTAAGATATTCATGGATGTGCATAACTTGGCTCAAGGTTAATTTCTCAGTTTTGCCTACCAGCACATTCCCACCTCCCTAGAGAACACCATTCTCTTGGGTAGAATGTCCTTCATATGCTGGCACACCAAGACTCATCTTTCAGTGCTTAGTTCAATGCCCTCTCCTTGAAGTCTTTTGTAACGCCCACTACTCAGGATCATTCTCTCCCTCCTTCCTACTCCCACACAGCCGCCTGCAATTTCACTTCAGCACTTTTCTCATTGTGTATTATGTTACACGGCAATGAGCGGCTATAAATCTGGTTCTTTTGCTCCTTCCAAATAGCCTTGTTACCAGGGATATGCTTTACTCCCTCTAGTCCTCCCTCCTCTCCTCTCTACTCCCATCCCCAGCTGGTGTCCATGTCTTACTTATTATTATTTCTCCCATCCCCACTGTGAGCCTCCCAGTGCCTAGCATACTATTTCAGCATAGACAAATGATGAATTTAATGAACTTCCAGCTAACACAGAATTTCCTAATACTAGAAGAAGAATCTAATGAGAGTCAAACTCTGGGGTATACAAAGGCCGAATGATCCCCAGCCAACAGCTCCCATTTTTGAATCCAGTTTCCAGGCTGAGACCATCTATAAAAGTTTCCACTCCCAGTTTTGGATATAATTAGTTCTATTTTCCTTTCATTTGCTGAGCTTTATTGGAACCATCTGTGACACACTGATGATGTGTTCTTGAGAACCGAGAGAACATTTTAAAAAGTTCTCCTCTGGGGAAGAACACATACCACTTCATTCCAGAGTTTGTCCCCAACCGTGGAAATGTCATTCTCTGACAAGGCAACTATTTCTAAAAGTTAGGACTACATTGGGGTTTTTAGGGAATTTTCTAATTTTCCTCAACAGCCTCTAAGGGATCTATAATTTGTATATATCACTTCATCTACCCTCTTGTTAGGCTATTGCTTACTGTTGCCCACTAAAAGAGGGTTCTATAAATCAAGACTGTCTTAAGTTCCAAGTCCCTCAAGCATGAATATCCTTAGGTCTGCTATGCAATCAGCATTTCTCCTACCCAATGATTCTACTCTCCAATAAGCTTCCTAGTGGCAGAGCCCATGACTAATCAGTCTGTATTTCCATAATAGCCAACTAAGGTAGGTTACCAATAAAACTTGATTAGTATTTTACAGAATCAAACTGTATCTTCCTTTCTGATTAATAATTTAGATAATATGGTCTGAACTTTGACTATGTCACTGTGGAGAAAACGTGCTGCTATATTTGCATGTTCATTCGGATAGCAGCAGCATATCAGAAGATGCCTCTTAAGTGCAATGAAAGCTGAAATTCAAGAACAATTGTCTCAATTAGGATTAAGCCTCAGTAATCATTATACAGAAAAAGACTAAAAGAAAGATCTTGTGCAAGAACATCTCAAGAACAAAGATTCTATTATGTAAGGGAAAATGACTTGCTGCTGTTGTTGGGAGCAAACAATGCCATGTGATGGCTCTTGGAAAACTTTTGAAAAAAGAATGCCATTCACCAAACACTTGTGCCTACTCAATTAGGTCTGCTTTTAATCTAGAAGCTTTTGAATCCTTTAAAAAATAATTAATTAACAACTTTGCCTGCTGTAAAGTTCTAGAAGCAATAATAATTCGATATCAATAGTAGCCCTAGAATCTAGACTGCAGTCTCTAAAGAGTCATTCCTTGCCTAAAGAACCAAGTCCTTGTCAGGAAATGGGCCTGATCTATCCTCTCACATCAGAAAGCAAAGCTCTTAGGAAATATTGTGTTGATTTTGACAGATATCCAGAAAGCATCACAGATGCTCAAATTGATGTTAAGAAAAAACTGTGTAAAATTAAGTGCAGTTTGTGGAGAACATTGAATCAATTAGTAATAAGGATTCAAAAGGGTGTGCCTGTGAGTGTAAGAGAGAGAGAGACAGGGAGGGAAGAAGGGGATTCATTGGATACTGATACAAGTTCCTAGGAAAATAACTTATTATTCTCTAGGTTGATAATGAAAGAAAGGTATTAGGCATTTAGTTTGCCTCTGATATGGATAAGCTTCACAGGAATCTAATAGTTAAAGAGGACAAAGGAAAGTTATTCTTGATAAGCCTAATCTATTTAACAAATATGTAATAAATATATGTGAAAATTACCTTCCTGAAACCTTATAAAATAACTGGATCACACAACTGGATCCACTCACCAGTGGATGATAGACAAGTCAAATGTAAGGTTGATAGAAAACTTTACATTGGATTAGACCTTATCATTTGTAGCCAGTACATTCACGGAATTATTGAAAGGATCAGCCCTGATATGATGGGATGTCAGCCACACAGAGTTACCTAAGAAATATTACAACCCAAATAAAAAAAATCAACTTGAGTCTAATCAAGTCCTTAAATATAAACTCTAGCCTAGAACCTGACAGCAGTGTGGCAAGCCCACAGTGGACACTGTGCAGGGCAACTCACAGTAACTTAATGCTTGAGTTGTCAAAAAGCAAATATGAAACTTGGGGAAGTGGTTTGCCTTTGCTATTGCTTTGGCAATCGAGGAAATTTGAGTGTAGGCTGCATATTAGTTATCAGAGAATTATTACCAATTTTAAGTATAATAATGACATTATATAAAATTATCTTACTCTCTGAGGCATTTTTTGAAGTCCTCAGGGATGTGATTTAAAATATCTCAATTAAAACACCTTGGGGGTGGGGTGCCTTGAGGAGCAAGAGGAAGCACACGAGCAAAATGACCGCTACAGGTGGGTGATGCGGGCACAGAGGATCTCTTGTATTTTTTACTTTTCTTCAGATGTCTGAATTTTAATAATGAACTTTTACAAAATAAGATTATTGAGAGATATGATTTTAACATTAGACTAATAAAACATCTACCAGCCACGATTCTTTATGGATCACTGAGGAAGGCTCAGTAATCTTATCCTCAATTTCCCTTGGGACCTTGGCTGCTATCTTTTTGAGCCACAACAGAAACTATAGGATGAAAAGGTCCTTTACATAAGCCTTTTTCATAAAAAGTTGGCCTTTAAATTTCTTCCATGATAATGCGTATCACATACTCAGATGGTTCTCTCCTTGATAGACGAGTGTCAATTTCTTTTGCTTCACAATACTTATGGTTAGACTTGGGTTTAATACAGAACATTAATCCTAAAATAACATTACTATTTGACATAGAAATCGACCAATCAAGTTATGGCCTAAGTTTTCAAAGACTTTCACCAGAGATAATTTAGTTAAATATCACAACCTTTAGCAGTGAGAATTCTTGCTATTTGCCCTGATATTTAAACTACATGTTATACAGCATTTGAACACACCTGGATGTTTACAAACATATGAGAGGAGTGGCTCACAGCTAAGATAAGTGTGAATCCACAGCATGGAAAGCAGGAAAAAGAACTGTGCTGGTCAGAGGTAGTGGAATAGAAAGATAGGGCAGGGAGGAAGAAGATGACCAACGTCCACAAGCCCCGCTGCATCCGGATTGCCAGGCTTGAGGATGCGGTGTAGCCTCAACATGCGTCAAGACACATGTGTAAGCAAGGACACATAATAAGCAGCCAGGGGTTCTATTTTGTTGCTATTTGCTGGTGTGACTTCACTTTTTGTCTCCTTTACAACTCTGTATACACAACAGTACATATACACAAGTGTGTCAGCTTAGTAGCTGCTTACTGCTAAAAGAATCCTTTCTCTTATTATTTGAGTTTGCAGAACGTGTGTGTGTCTGTGTGTGTGTTGAGAGGACAAAATACCATGGAAAAAGAAATAGAACTGGGTAGTTGGGAATAGGGCAGAAGCAATATCTTAGGAAGCAAAAGCAGTGTCAGATACGAAGAGAGCGAGACAGCGGAAAGGTAGAGGAGAAAGAAATAGGGAATGCAAACTGCATTCAGGAGACAAAGTGTGAAGAAGGAGTCACCGTGGCCTAAGCTGCCTTGGAGACAAATCTGAAGGCAGCTCTCAAGTGCACACATAGCTCTGCCAGTCCCAATGAGGGAGTGTGAGGTACTTTTAATGTCCATTTTAAACTCAAACTTACTCTGAGGGAGGCCAGGCACCTACCCTTTGAGGAGCATAAACAGAATGTGAGGATGGGCGCTGATGTACTCCACGGTAGGGCTCCGAGCGCCTATCTGTCTTCTCAGGATGTTGTTAAATATCTGGGTCACATCCTTTTTTCCCTGTTAAAGACACAAGTTACCATTAAATGGTACACTTTAAATGGATAAACTGCATTGTCTCTCTCTCTCTCTCTCTCACACACACACACACACACACACACACACACTGGTGCCATCCTTTAAAGAATGCATGCACATTAATTTAAAGAATGCATTATTAATAATTAAATTAATTAAAATTATTAATTAATTTAATTAAAATAATTAAAATAATTAAATTAATAATTTAAAGAATGCATAAATTAATAATTTAAAGAATGCATGCACAAGATGGAAGCAACTCCTTCCCGTGGGATTTGTGTGCTGGGAAATTTGATGGGTGGAAAGTCCATCCACATAGTAGTAATACAATAGCACAGAGAGAGGCAAAGCAAATTTGAAAGAATGGAATTCTCCAAGCATTTCCGCCTTTTCAAGAAGAAAACTGTGACTACCATTTTTATGTCTCCATAAATGAGAGGAAATAGGTGAAAATAAAAGATTTTAGTAAAATGTGAGTTAGAGACAACTTCTTTTTTCTTACATCTACTTCCTGGTAATATTGACCTCTTACTTTACCTACTCTTCTGCTCTAGTGCCTCAATATTTAAAAATGAGATGCAAGAAAAGGGAACCCACAGAATGGGAGAAAATCTTCACTAACCACATATCTGATAGAGCTCTATTATCCAGAGTGTACGGAGAACTTAGAAAACTAAACACCAAGGAAATAAATGGCCAAATTAAAAAACGGGCCTGGGAACTCAAAAGAAACTTTACCAAGGATGAAACTGAAATGTCTAACAAATATCTTAAAAAATGCTCCACATCCTTAGCCATCAGGGAAATGCAAATCAAAACCTCCCTGAGATATCACCTCACCCCAGTCAGGATGGCAAAAATCCACAATACAAACAACACCAAATGCTGGAGAGGAGGTGGAGAGAGGGGAACTCTCCTACATTGCTGGTGGGAATGAAGGCTTATACAACCACTCTGGCAATCAGTCTGATGATTTTTTAAAAAGTTAAAGATCAAAATGCCATATGACCCTGCTATTCCACTTTTGGGAATAATCCCCCATAAAGCAAAAATTCACCTCAATGGCACCAGCACGACCATGTTCATAGCAGCACTATTTACAATAGCAAAGTCATGGAATCAACCCAAATGCTCAACAATTGATGAGTGGATAAGGAAAATGTGGTACATTTATACCATGGAATAATATTCAGTCATCAAAAAAGATGAATTAATGAAATTTGCTGGGAAATGGATGAAATTAAAAAAATTATATTGAGTGAAGTATCCCAGAAACAGAAAATAAAGCGACGTATGTACTCCCTAATAGGTGGATCCTAGTACCAAACCCATTTAGTGACATATACAAAGACAAATCTCTGTAATACCTACAGTAATTGCAAAAATTATAAACAGGAGGGAAGGGGAAGAAGGGCCCCTCCCCAGAAACAAGGAGAGAGGGGATCAGGCTACAGCAGAGAAAATAGGTCACTAACAAGTACTGCAAGTAAGTAGTGAGACATCTGGTTAAGCTCACTCACTTTCCTTCCTGGTCACTTGCAACTGTGCGGGTTTGATCTCACCAGTCAGGGAGGGCATAGAGTCTGGCAGATAGATGGTAACCATCCTGCAAATGGGAGACTAACCCCCCCCCACACACACACACCGGTCTCCTGCTCTTATTCTGTCTACCTTTGAATCTACTCTTATAGTAAGACTCTATTTTAACAGTCTTTTATCTCTGGCTAGGAGGTGACATCCAATACCAATCAGGATGGAGCCAAGGGCGGTGCAGGAACAGCAAAACTGAAAATAACAACAAACCATAATTCAGAATATCAGAGACCCTACATTAATCACCTGGAACCAGACCAGCCAAATCTCCCCCCATCCTAAAGCTCAGGGAAATCTGCAGAAGAGGAGGAGGTAAGATTGTAAGAGCCTAAAGATGGGGAGGAGTAAAATATGCAAGGTACTCCACACAAGTTAGGGCCGAAGTAACCATAATAGGACTCTGCATGACCTGTGCGATGACTGACATATCAATGATTCCCCCAAAGTCTAGCATGGATCCCAGGCACTAGGTTCCTTAGAGGCAAGGGATTAACAGTCACAACAGTGTTCCCATACTAAAGGGGAGCACAAGAAAGGGCTCTAGGCAATGCTACTGAGTCCTTACACTTCATTAGAATGGAGGACGCAGAGAGAAGTTTGACATTCACACTAAAGAATGCTCCAGGGATTGGGGGGGGGGCACCGGCTGAAGGGGGGTGAAAGAAAGGGGAAAAGGGAGGAGGGTGCAAGGGGGTCTGGGGAGGGGTGGAGGGAGGGGACGGGATACCTATTAAGTTTGTATGAGTGGGAAAATAAAAAATAAATAATAAAAAAATAAGATGCAAGTTAAAATGTAGCCTTCCCTTACGTGAACATATTTTACTTTAGGGAAGGTAAGTAGCCTGACTGGCCTAGAAAAGCAATGGGACTGTTCAGTCCTGCTTGCCTGAGTTAGAGAACCCAAGGCTTCCGCAGATGGCCTCTGAGTGTCCTCACAGACAGGACACTGGTATCTAGTGTATGTAAGGAACCATCAATGCTTAGTAGAGTAACACAAACAAAACAACAGGAAAGACACTTCACCACCAAAGAAGCTGTACAGACAAAAACAGGCACATGAAAGGCACTCAATAGCACTGTCCTTCAGGAAGGACAAATTGAAACTGCAGTGAGATATTACTGTGTATCCACTGGAATATCTAAAGTAAAAAGTAGAGTCAACAAGAAGTGCTGGTAAGAATGAAGAAACATCACATTTTTCATATATTGCAGGAGAAATGCAAAACAGTATATAATAAACTCGAAGACATTTTGGCATGTTCTTAAAAAAGTGCCACATTAGAGCAATTTTACTCTCAATATTTACCATGAAACTGAAAACGCTCATTACCTGTCCGTGGCATCCATACAACAATATTTGTAGTAACCCAAAACTAGAAACAACCCAGAAATTCTTCAGCAGGCAAATGGTTGGGGAAAAAAAACTGGAAAAAAAAAAAGGACTATTAAGTAATCAGTAACAAAAAGTTCTGTATTTTAATGTATTCAAAAATAGGATAGATCTTGGTGAATTATGATGAATATTATTAAGAAGTCAGTTCTAAAAGGTTACTTATGGCTGGAGAGATAGCTCAGGGTTAAGACTGTCTTACAAGCAAGAAGATCCTGAGTTTGGATCTCAGGTCTCATATAAAAAATGCCAGTAGGAGGGTTGGGGATTGAGCTCAGTGCTAAAGTGCTTGCCTAGCAAGCACAAGGCCCTGGGTTCGGTCCCCAGCACTGAAAAAAAAAAAAATGCCAGTAGGAAACAACAGTGGCCTGCACTTCTGGCACTGTTAGGCAGAGTTTGGGAAATCTTGCAAAACCAAAAAGAGGTAGAAACAATCTACGACATCCTTTGCCCTCCACAGGGACACACAGTGACCTCTGATACACACACACAACACAAATAAATAAAGTTTAAAAAAAGAGATTCAGATTTATTTCAGCTGTGATGATAAAGAGTTGGTCATTTGTTGGGCCCGTTTAGTAATAACGGCCTGGCATAGCTAAGCACATGGGTCCAAAGATGGTGCTGAGAGCTAGAGTCCTGGGTGTAACCCTGATCACATTACAGAGAGCCCTAATTGGCTTATAGGAGTCGACCTGTCTTCCTTACAGAAATACATTGAGTCTGTAAAGCTTGCATGCTGTGTTGACCTTTAACATAATTGGCTGCCCATTTCGCGCCCTGTGGTCTTTTGTCTATATAAGCTATTTTATTGTTCCCAATAAACAAGTCTTGCCTTGACAAACTCCCTGCAGTGTTCAGTAGTCCCCTGGGGTTGGGGGACGGAGGGCCTGCAGCCAACTTACCTCTCTTCGTCCTGACGGCCAGGAGTTGTCCTCTAGTATGTGTGTGTGTGTGTGTGTGTGTGTGTGGTGTGTGGAGAAACCACAGTCATCTATGGTCCCAACAGTCAGAAGACTGAGACAGAACTACTGTCATGAGTTAAAGGTTAGCCTGGGCTATATAATGAGTCCCAGACCATCCTGGGCTATAGAGTAAGACCTTGTGTCTCAAAAGACTCCAAAACATCAAGGAAAGGGTTCTGGGATATGCCCCTGGGTCCTTGCACTTCATCGGAGAGGAGGACCCAGAGAAGAGTTTGGCATGCACAGTAAAGGATACTCTGGGGATTGGGGGGAGGGAGGCACTGAGGGATGGGGAGGGAGGGAGAGGGGAGGGGGGGAGCAGGGGGGTCAGGGGGAGGTGGAGGGAGGGAGGGGACCAGTGTACCTGTTAAGTTTGTATGAGCAGAAATAATAATAATAAAAAAATCAAAAGAGTAACATTAAAATGTTGGGTTCTAGTCAAGCGCCAGATAGATACACAGCTCAGTTGGTAAGGGTCACTTTCTGCTATACTCAGCAACATGAAACACATGTAGTGGAAGGAGATAAACTCCAGCAAGTGGTGTGTTGACCTCCACATGCATGCTGTGGCATATGTGTATATGCTCATGCATGCACATACATACACACATGATCAATGAATACAGAAAAGAAAGTATGACCTAACTGACTAGTAAAAAAAAGATACTGCAACATCAAATTCTGAAATAATTAAATATACAAGAAACATCTACAGCATTACTTTCCTTTATTTCACAGAGAAATGTGATTGAGAGGGCTGGAAAAAATGTAAGAAGAGAAAGGGAAAGTGAAAAAGAAATGAAAGAGAAGAAATCACAGAAGAACTTAGGGGGAGAGGAGATAGAGAAATAAAGTAACAGGCAACAGACACAAAAAGAAATGAAAGCAAGAGGGATGGGAAGAAGAAAAAGGAGGGGATGAGATCAGGTAGTTAGAGTGAAAATGACATAAATTCTTTGCATTCATGTGTGAAACTGCCAAAGAATAAAAATTAATTTAAAAAGGATGGATTATAGGAAAACAAATTATGTCTTCCTTTAAAGTAAAATCCAATTTTTAAATAAAAAAACCCTCAGAAGTAAATCTTGTGATTATTGTCATGTAGCCTTTGCCTGGCATATTTGAGACATTGAGTTCTATTCCCAGTATTGTGGTGAAGGTACTTTAGAATCTATTGTTCCTGTAATTTCCAAATCCTAAAAAATATTCATAGTGTGTGAATTTCATCTAGAAATTCATCCTGGAAATATAAATGAATCCTGAAATGAAAGCACTTCTCTGCTGAGTTCAAATAATTCTGGACTCCAGAGTGTAACATGCAGAGTGAATTCCACCCCTCTCTGAAATGTCATAAGAACATGCTTTTCATACCTTCTGGCAAAATGTCACAAGAACATTTCCATAAGGCATTCCAATGGACAGCAGTAATGAGGCTCCACAGAACTCAATCCAACTTTTACACAGAGGAAACATTCTTCTAGTCCACTAGCAAATGTGTGCAGAGGCAAAAGAAGCCCTTGTGGGTAACACAAATAATCCCCACTACCAGCAATCACTTCCCAAACCAGGCCGGAGGGGCAGAATGGGAAGGAACACAGAAAAACGGAAACCTTGCACAAGTCTGTGAATAATGATCTCTACACTACATGTAACCTTTGCATATGTTCAGTCCTTACAGTACGTGAGTGAAGCCTTGATGATCTCAGCCTTCAACTCCTGCCTGCAGGATCTCAAGACCTGGGTCCAGAAATGACCAGAGAAAAACAAATCAAGAAATCCCCAAAAACCTTTGATTAGAAAGAAGCTACATCTAGAAGTGACCCCAAAATTAACTAGGAAATTGCAGATTATGAATCATGTGACTGAGCAGACCTTTGGCCTGGAGAAGCACTTGCTGGCTACAAATTCACAGAAGGGGAGTTATGAATGAATGGCATGTATCAGCTGAAATCAAACATGGAAATGGAAAGGAGGGACCAGCATAGAAGTGGCTGCTGGTAATTGCACCCTCACTGATGGCAGAGACAGAAATGGCAAAGGAGAGAGAAAAAGCATTTTAGACAATACCTACTTAAAACTATAGCCATTAACTTGTATACTAAAAATATATAAAGAATTGCTAAAATTCAACAACCAAATTTAAAAAAGGACAAAGAACCTGAATTTATACTCTGTAATAAAAGATGGATGATAGTAAATATGCACAGAAAAAGAACCTCAAACCTTAAAGAAACACAAAGTAAAATGATAGTGATTTGCACATGAGCACCAGACTAGTTGGAAGTAAAAGAAAGAGCAAAAAATCGACACCAAACATCCTATTGTAGGTATTTGTCTAAGAAAAACGAAAATCTATTTTTGTATTTTTAAAAAACTGTACGCAAACGGCCTGGTCTGTAAATGACAAAAACTAGAAATACAGCAACCATTTCCCTGTGTTGGGAATGGATAAATGACCTGTGCTACATACAAATAAAAAGAAACAATAAAAAGGAACACCCTTCTGGTGCATGACTGACTACAAGTCCATCCTGCTAAGGAAAAGAGGCCAGACTCAAAGGGCCACTTATCGTGTTTCTGTGGACATGATTTTTTTCTTTTCTTGCAAAGGTAAAAATACAGATGTGTGTGTGTGTGTGTGTGTGTGTGTGTGTGTGTGTGTGTGTGTGTGTAGAAAACAGATCACTGGCTGCCAGCGATGGGGGATTAAGAATAGGAGCTGATTAGAAAGGGACATGGAAGACCCTTTGGGGAGTGTTAGAACTATTCTATATCATAGAAATATATGGTTAAAAAAAAAAAAGGAAATGCTACTGTTGTACTTTATAGCTGCCATAGTTTGTCCCCACCAAGTCCATATTGAGGCTTGGTCCCCAAGTGGTGGGTGATGAGAGGTGGGATGTGGTAGAGATGTGAGTCTTGAGAACAAAGTCCTTACAGATGGGCTAACGCTCTTTCGACAGTATTAGCTTAGCCATCCTAAGACCTAGGCTCCCTGTCTTAAAAGAGAGCTAGAGAGATGGCTCACAAGCAAAAGGACCTGAGATTGGATCCCCAGATACCACGTAAAATGCCAGGGAGAAGTGGTGGCAGCCTCTACATCTGGCTCTGGAAGGCAGAGTCTGGGAAACATATATACATATGTATACATATGGGTTTATTTTGGCTCAGAGTTGAAGGGCACAGTCTACTATGGCAGGGAAGTCAAGATGGCAAGCCTGGAGCATTAAGAAGGTCAAAGTAAAACAGCCATAGTTTTGAACTTATTATAATCAACAAGTTTCACTTTTGATTAAAATTAAAAGCCTGATGTGGAATACTAGCTTTGATCATGGATTAAAAAAATGTTTCTCTATAGGATAAAGACTTGCGAAGCTTTATTTTAAGAAGACAACACAGTGACAACTGGATCCTATTTATTGTGGTACAGTATTTCCTCACCTGAGTTTGTATGCTATTTAATTTTGTTTAAAGACATGAACAAAATGTGTAACTAATCAATGGCCTACATACACAGCAATTTCAATTGCTAAACAAGGAAGCATAGGGAAGGCTTTATGATTTTGGTCTCATTTCCACAGTAATAAAACCCACAGCAAAGGAACACTTGATAATCAAGGGTAGGAAATAAGAAAAGACCTTTAGAGGACAAAAACTCTCAGAAACATAAGAATACAGAACTGCTTAACTAGAAAGGGATTGAGTGGGTTTTTTGTTTTTTGTTGTTGTTTTTGTTGTCGTTGTTGTTTGCTAATCTTTCTAACAGGGTGAGAACTTAAGTAAAGACAGAGGGTCTGGAAAGTCCTATTGTGTCTGATAGACACGGGTTAAGAGATGGCAGCCACATTCTCCAGGACCGCAAACGCTCATGCTCAAGCTGAATTTGTCCTTTATCTTGGTTACCTCTGCGCTACTCATTTTGATTCTATGCAGACATGCTGACATCATGAGGATGATACACAGCTTGGGACTTGCCTTCTTCCTACTCGTCACTGGCTCTTGCTTCGAAGATGGAATCTCATTGGGTGAGGCCCGTCAAGGCTTGTGCTGCTTTTGTGAATCAATGCAACAGCACCAACCAGTTTGCTGGAGCCCTTTTGGTTCTGACTCCCCATGTGCCGTTCGGAGCACTTACTCTGGGCAGCGGAGTACGTGTTTTCCAAGGAGCCGATCGTATTCTTGGCTTGGAATTCCTCAAACGCTCCTGAGTGAGGTGCTATGCTCAGGCTGACAGCGGCAATCGCCAGAGCTCAGTTGTTAGAGAAGCCTTCTGTTTCTTTGGGCCGTTTTCTTGCTCAGCTTGGACACCTGATTTCCCATCGCTCTTGTTTTGCAAGGCACACATGCCTTGAAACTGAAGGCACCAATCCTTAGGTACAATATGTTTTTATCCCTTGATCTCTTACTTAGAACTGTGTGTTGTGGGCACCCTAGCTCCTCATGGTACTCAAGGTTCCATGAGTTCTTTTTCCAGCTATCTATTTCTCATGAGTTCTCCAGGGCATCCTAGCCCCTCGAGACACTTCACGTCATCTGGAGTCCTCATGAGTTCCGACCTTTCTCTCCTCTAATAAACTCTACCTTAATCCTCAAAAAAAAAAAAAAAAAAAAAAAGAACTGTGTTTTGTGAAACAAAAGGATCTAAAGCTGTGTCTTGTCAGATCTTAGACACAGATCTGAGTTTAATCCTGAGCTCACAAAATCAAAAACCTTGCCATTTCAATCTAAGTCTTTTTTTTTTTAAGTTTCTGTTTTACTCTGGTATTGGAGGAAAACAAACAAACAAACAAACAAACAAACCAGCTATACAACTGCATTATTCTGTTGTTTCTCCAAGGGAAAAACAGAGTTTTAGTTGTCTTTACCAAGGTTCTGGATCATCATGCAGATGGACTGCTGCTGCTGGACCCTGGGCGCTATAAGGAGATGGCAGGAAGCAGTTACGGAACGGACATGGAAAAGTCATGGTCTAGGACTGGTACCTAGACAGTTCAGATTCCTCCACAATGCTTCAGGGGTCCACTTAAGCCCACTAAGGAAAAGGGGAAAGCCATAGTCGTGTGACTAACATGTAGGACGCACATGCGATACGCATGGACAGCAGGTCAACAGCAGCATCATAGCGAGCACCTACAGGTCACTGTGCACCCCAGGATCCTGTGCAAAGCATCTCCACAAGGATAAAATAGGGGTTTGCTCCTACTTTCTTGTTGCCCTTACAAATAGTCCAATATAAGTCTTGTAAAATTACTGGAGTATGGAAACCTGTTTTTCCAACCCTTTACGCCCTCTGGTTGAGATATTGGGAAGCTGCTCTGGATGTTACTCTGAGATGCCCTACGGTACACTTCATGCTCAACTACCTCCCATTCTGTTCCCACAGAAAGGCCCTGACCTCCCAGTTACTCCATTATCTAACGGGATGACTTGAGGGCTTTCTTGGCTTCCTTTCTCCTTTTTCAGTACCAGGGTGTTTAACATTAGGTTTACCCCCTTTTCCTCCTGAGCTGTTTCCTGGGACTCTTTCCACTGCAGCTCCAGGGCTTATTCCAAATTAGTCAGGAGCAGAGCTTATTATGTCCGAATGGGACCCACCAGGGTCTAGCTGTGCTGGAGGAAGGAACTGTGTTGGCTCCGTTGGCTCCAGGCACTCTGAGTCCAGTGGAGCTCTTAGCCTCTTTTTTGACCTTGTAATATTCTTACCTTTTTCTTTTCTGCCAGCAATTTTAAGGCTTATAGGATTAGATAGAAAAAAATTGTAGCTGAGTAATTACATTTCTATTTTAAACTCAGATATCTGCCGCCTAACTAACTCTTATTCACTGAAAGCAGAATTCCCAAATATTGCTCCCATCCCAATATGCCGATCTTGAAGGAGAGGTGGACTTGTCACCAGAGACCCAAGTTTGTCCCTGCCAATCTAAAGTCACTGTGCTCCCCAACCACTGCTTCTGTCAGCATGGGGTTTGGAGCCCTTGCTCCCAGCTTTCAACATCTATATAAAGATGCTTTATAGAGGTATTTTCTTAAGATGCCATGTGTAGAAACTACCCAGTCTCCTTTGGTCAACATATATTATTCATATACAGATGGGAAAACAAAGGTTCAAGGCTACCAAAGGTAAAGACTTCATATAACTTCCTGTGAATCTTTGGTATCACTACAACTCAAAGTTCTTCAGCCTGCCTGAATGACCATCCTTCAGTTGTGGTGTGAAGTCTTTTCTTTCCCCATTCCAAATGCTTCTTTTTTGTTTCCTACCCCATCAGTCGTCTGCCAAAGAAGGCATGTCTCATATTTCTATTACTGTACTCTGCAGAGGGAATCTAAGCCCTATGCTTTCCTTCCAGACTGTCTATGGACTTCATCCTTTTACAATTAGCAACAATAATAACAAAAAACTCACAAAGAGCACCCTAAACAAAAGTTCACATGGGGGGATATTTATTTCTCACTGTAACGAATTCTCCAATCTTTAGCCCATCCCTAAACAATAACTTCCCTCCCAGTAATGAAAACATAACAGAAATTCTCTGGGCTCCTCAAAAAGCATAGTGAGATGGCATCATTACTCAAAATAGCATGAACTGTCTTCATTGCTTCTAAACGGTTTATTAATTCCTCAAGAAAAAAATGGCATTTTGATGTGTGTGTGTGTGTGTGTGTGTGTGTGTGTGTGTGTGTGTGTGTGTATGTGTGAAGCCTTGCCTTTCTACTTTGTTTGAGATTGGGTCTCTTCACCACTGCTATGCCAGCCAAACAGGCTGCCCAAGAGCTTCTGGAGATCCCAGGCCTCTGCAGCCCAATTTCTGTAGGTGCTCTGGGATTATAGGCACTTATGCTCTCCCCCCACCCCCGCCCCCAGCCCCGGATTTTGCTTAACATGGAGGATCCAAATTCAGGTCTTTGGTCACCTCCCAGCCTTCCTCCTCCTCCCTAAAAGTCCATCCCCCTCCCAGACAGAACCCTGCCTCATCTGGCCTGGAACTGCTGATCATCCTTCTGCTGTTCATCGCCCCCAGGGTTGGGGGCTACAGGTGTGCACCACCCCACCTGGCTAAACTACCTTCATGTTTAAATCTGGTTCCTTTACCTCTGCTTGCATCTCTCATTCTCATTCCTACACTCAACCAACAAACCAGCATGTAAGAACAGGTGTGGGAAACACAGTCTTAGACCCCAGGTAGAGTCAGGACAAAGGGGGCTTCCCAAGGCTACCTGTGAACCAAGAGGCAGCATGTGGAGGCTCTGCATGGTTAGAGAAGGCTTTGAAGCCATGAAAAATCATGAAGAGCTGTTATTAGCTGAAGCAGATATTTTGGTCTTAAGGAAGTAGCTGCCTGGGGACTAATCGCCCTGTCTGCAGTTCACAGCGATACATAACACATTTAAGCAAATATGATAAGGATAATTGCTGATGTCTCTTTCCTGAAAACACTCTATGTAGCTGATGCTCAAGCTCAAACTCTACTAAAATTTTACTGCTTTTCATTCATTTGAACAGCAACTGTTTACAGGACAACTATATATGCTGAGTATCTCATTCATTCATAATTATGTTCTAGGCATTACATTGCTATCACCTGAATACATAGCTAAGAACTGCCTGGTGTTTTATTACAACAATAACAGATCTTCATAATGATATCTGCTTTGTTTTTTTTTTTCTTCTCTTTTTCAGACGGGGTCTTGCTATACAACAGGCTGGCCTGGGACTTATTACATATCCCAAACTGGTGTTATTGCCTTTGCCTCCCAGGTGCTGGAACTACAAGATTGCACTACCACACCTAACATAAGAATGTTGTTTTGCTTTTTCCTATTTTAAAAAATTGTCAATCAATTTTTAATGTGTGTGTGTATGACATGTGTATGTGTATGACATGTGTGAGAGTATAGGTACACATGTGCCATGACATGCATGACACATGTCCAGAGGTGAGAGGGAGATTTTGGGGAGTCAGTTCTCTCTACCTTGTTTTTAAGACAGTCATTCTTATTTCTGCCTCAGCACGCTCCAGGCTAATCTGCTCATGAACCTCAGGGCAATTCCCCTGTGTCTACCTCCCATCTCATTGCAAGAGTTCTGGAATTACAGATGTGTGCCACCATAATCAGATTTCTTTTTTATTAAATATTTATTTGCATCTCTGTATGTGTGGACATGTCACAGCTTGTGTGTAGAGGTGAGAGGATGATTTGCATGAGTAGGTTCTCTCCCACTGCCATGTGAGTTGTGGGGATGGAAATCAGATTGTCAAGCTTGGCAGCAAGTGCCTTTACCTGCTAAGCCATCTTGGCAGCATTTTCTTTTCTTTTCTTTTTCAGTAATGAGAATTTGGAGCATCAGTAAAAACTTACTATATCTAATATATTACTCTGGAGGGGAGCAAAGGATATATAATATGACCTATTCTAAAAGGTAAGGTAATGCACAGAAGTAATTAATTTAGTCTTTGCTTTTGAAGACTTAATCTCCAATTGTAATGAAAATTCACACAGCGAGGAAGACTTCTTTTCCCCAAGGATTCCAGAGCAAGAGTCTACTAGGTAATACAGGAATGAAGTTTTAGATAAATGAATGTCTAATCCTCAAATAACCTGAAATGAACTTCCTCTCTAAAGTTTACATTTATTGTCAGTACATGTGTACGAGAAGGGAAACTTGCATAACTATTTTTGTCTCTACTGTTCCACTTCTGTTATTGAAGCAAGGCTAAACAAAGATGTGAGGTACCTGGTTTTCTTTGGTGAGCCTTCCTTAACCCCCGTCATCATAGAGCACAGTGAAGCTGCAAATACATCGCTGCTTAAGGCTTCACTTCACTCCCTAGTCTTCTTCAAAACACAATCATCCTTGGTAGTCTTTCCAGTATCCAACTACGAACTGCACTAACCTCATAAACTTACTTCAGTGAGCATATGAATCATTGGTGACAGCTTCCTGTGCAAATACGCAAAACAATAATAAAGGTATAGACATATAATTGTCATCCAATAATGGGGCTTCTCTTATTCAAATTCACTTTGTCAACCTGAATCTAAAATGAAAGCCCAAGAGTTACAAGAACAATTCAGTTCATACTACATTTTAGTTGGAGAGGAAATGAAAAACGTTAACATTTGTAAGTACTTTTCATCTATATTTAATCCTTTTATATCACCTAACATATTTTTTAATCTACCTTACTACTTACAAAAATGCTGTGCGTTCATATTGATGCTTATGTAGAAGGAAAGAGTTAGACTGGAAGAGGTGAACTTACTGCTGTCCATTCAACAGCAGCGACTGGATCTAGACCAAACTGCAGCTCTGGGTCCAATGTTTTTCCACTATGCAAAGCTTCATAAATTAGTTATGATATCTAATGTTAAATGAAATAAAAGAAACACAAAAAGTATATGAATGCAGGAAAAAGAAATGTGGGACATGAGATGAGGCAGTGGCAAGCCAAGCACAGGGAAGAAGAGAGAGACTCAAAGACAAGGAACTAAAACACAGGACAGAAGGAGACAGGTCCATCTGAAAGGAAGGTGTGTTGGGGTCCTCACTCAGCACAGCTGACCACATGGCCTCAGAGCAGTGGCGCTATGCATTCCTTGTCCCTCCAGCCACTTGAAACGCTTCCCCGGTCTGCCCCAGGAGCCCTGGTTAGTGTTTCCACAGCTCCCTGGAGCCCTGACCTTATCTCAGCCCAATCACTGTAATCACTGTAATTAGTTTTCCTTTCATTTGCTTAGTGAACAAAAGCAATTTGTTTGAGAGATCTGCATACCTGCTCTATCTCTGGAATTTCAATGAGAATCAAGCTTTTACTTGACACTACCAAGTCTACTGGTAGAAAGACAGCAAGAAACAAAAAACTAGGATGGCAGCTACCTATAGCAATGGCCACCACCTAGTCAATACCAAAGCCCATGTCCACATTATTTACTGAAATAAAACCCACTCTTCTGTAAGCTATACAATAAATAATAAAATATGGAATAAAATGCCTAAATATATTTACTATTTTTATTTCTAAGCTTTTTAAATTTAATTATTTAGGCAATTAGTTAAATTGCTTTCAAAATGAAATAAAACATATTATCTTACCAACATTTTGTACTGGCATGATATTTTAATATGAGCTGGCTTGAAAAATACTGTTTTAGCTCTTAATAAATGAAAGACTTTGGGAAGACTACTTAAAAACTTTCAATCTGATGTTATTTATTTGTAAAATGGGATGAATAAAAGGCAAGTGGTTCAGGGGAAAAAGAAGGGACAAAGGTTTCACGCAGTTATGAACACTGCAAGCTACAACAACTTGTAAGAATCCAGGGGAACAACAGTAGTACGTAAGACCAATTACTCTCTGATTGTCAGGGAACTCATACCTGATACTGTGAATCACAGTAGAAAGGAAGAAAATAGACACTAGATAGAAACAGATGTTTTAAAGCTAACTATGAAAACTTAATAGTAAACCACCATCTAAACACTTCTTATTTAACCTTTAGATAAGAACAGCTCTCAGAGATCAGTCAAGATGCACCATATTACAATGGAAAACGAGTGAGGCAGAAAATCACAACTAGCCAGAGTGCAGAATATCTGAGACCTTGGAATGCTCAGCCCCAAACAAGTCATCAAAATCTTTCCCTACACGAAGGCACAGGGAACCTTGTAGGAGAGGGAGCAGTAAGATTGTGGGTGTGGTGTACTTCTCACTAACACTCTCCAGCTACAACAGGAGCTCACTGCAATGAAATGTCTACTACCAGAGCTACACAAGAGCTGGAGTATCAACTTCTCCCAAGGGTTAGTGAGAATCTCAGAAGAAACAACTGCACTCGGGGAGCGTCTATGGGGCAAGTACCGGAGAAGGCAAGAGGAACCTCCCCACTTAGGCTTTTGTCCACCAACAGCCACATATACTCCAACAGATACGTGACTCTCTTACCAACACAGGCACTCCAAAGAGAGTCTTGTGATCCACATGTGCAGAGGAACAGGCGCATGGATTGAAGAGGGGAAGGGAGGGTGGAAGAGAAGGGAGGTGGTGGGGAGGGGGCGTCAGCACAATGACATAAACTCATTTTGTTTGTACATGAAATTTTTTCAATAAAATAAATAAAATGGGATGAATAATATAGTATTTATCATAAAAGGTAGTTTAAAGAATTAAACTAGCTGTATGCTTGAAATTGTGCTTCATACATAGTAAACACTTTGCCAATGCCATTTCTAGTAGTAGCAGTCATTAACCTAGCTGTACAAAACTTAACTATAATATTCTGCTTTGCTTTTCTAATAAGTATCATAAAGTTTATGAAACCTTATGAATACCACTTACGGGCAGCAATCACATTTTACAAGTCAAATAAGGGGCTGGGAGATGGCTTACAGGTTAAAGGACCTGAGTTCAGATCCCCGGATCCCCCAGTAAAAACACTGGGTGGAAATGGCTGCTGTCTGCAGTTCTAGCCCTTGAAGGCAGAGCCTGGGAAACCCCCGAGGAAAGCAATAAGAATGAATAAGGAGGTAGAGCAATCAATCCAGGATGACTCCCAATGTCACCATTGGGCATCCACAGGCACGCACACACACACACACAACCACTCACACACACACATACACACATCTGCAAAAAAAAAAGTGAAATATAGACACTCATGCACATTGAAACAGACAGGCAGAAGGGACGTGTGTTCATGGACAGCTCACCTCAAAATCTATCAGCTGCAGGTCGGCGATGAGCGTCACCAGAAGCCCGCTGTTGTAGAGTTCCTGTGCGAGCTGCGCCACTGCTTCCGTCGGGGGCTCCTTGTCATTTGTACCACACAGAATTTCTTTCATTGCTTGCAGTGATTTTGACACTTCTTCTGAAGCCTAGTGACCGAAAAATATGCTAATAATTAAAAAGAATAGAAGCTTCATCTGGGAGCTCACAGCTGTGGGACTTGCCCTGCCCAGACCTGCATAATGACTGACATACCAACACGCCCCCACAGCCTACCTAGGAACTCAGAAAAGATGGGAACTTAGAGTGAAATCTTTACCAAGAACTACCAGTCTTTATTTAAACCTTACGCTAAGGTCTTTCAAGGGAGATCTCTTGATCTTTTAGTGGGTCAAGTTACAACTAAGTTCTCAAGACTCATAAACTTTTTTCAGTCCACTTATCCCTCATATGCAGCTATCTTTTTTTTTTTTTTTTTTTTTTTTTTTGCTATTAGTGAAACTTAAAGCAATTCAGTATAGTTGAAGAATCACAGAAAATCCATAAAGGCAGAAAGCAGGTCAGCAGGTGTCAAGAGACCTGGCTAGAGGAACAGGAGAAATGACTATTAATGGGGTTTCTTTGGAGGAAGGTGGAAATATCCTAGAATTAGATGGTGTCATGGTTTAAAATGTGAGTTCTCTAAAGGCACTAGGATCCTTAGAAGCAAGGGATTAACAGCCACAATAGTGTTCCTATACTAAAGGGGAACACAAGAAAGAGTTTCTAGGAAATGCCACTGAGTCCTTACACCTCATCAGAGAGGAGGATCCAGAGGAAAATTTGACATACACATTAAAGGATGCTCCAGGGATGGGGGCAGGAGGCACTGGGAGAAAGGGAGGGATGGGAAAAGGAAAGGGAAAAAGGGGGAGGGAACAGGGAGGTCCAGGGAAGGGGGTACCTATTATGCTTGCATGAGTGAAAAAATAAATAAATAAATAAACAAATAAATAAAATGTGAGTTCTCCCCCACAGGCTCCTGAGTTTGAATCTTTAGTTTGGGAAAGTCATGGCACCTTTAGCAGGTGCAGCCTTGCTGCAAGTCACAGGGGGTGGGACTTGAGGTAGGTTCGTCTTGCTCTACTGGAGTGAGTGAGTCTGCTCTGGAGCTTGCAGAAGCAGCTCTCAGTCTCCATGATGTTTGCAGTGACCTAGACCACGACTAGCTTCTGCTGCCAGAGCCACGCCTTTCCTGCCATAACGGACTGTATGTCCCTTGGGAACAGCAAGCTGAATAAATCTCCCTTTCTCCCTTCAAGTTGTTTGAGCCTCACTGGTGTCTCATAGCAACAGAAAAGAGTAACCGGTACAGATGGTGATGATGGGTGTTTGTCTTGTGCATGTAAAACCCCCTGAACTGGACCTTTTAAATGGGGAGTAACACAGTATGAGAACTGAATCTTCGAGAAATCCCAGTAAACTACAGATGACAAAGGAAAGGCTAAATTAGTTAGCAATTTGACTTTCTGAATATTTCAAAAGAACTAGTTTTAAGACTCTCAATTATAACACCACAGTCATCATAAATGAAAATGAGTAGATAAAGGCAAAAAATTGCATAAAAATAACTCGTGGCAGCATGATGCTGATTTAAAAATGGCATTTTCCAGATACCTTAAGGGCTTAAGAATAATTACAAAGAAATCTCTTTGTGATCACGACCCAGTTCAAGAGACAGAACATTCTCAGCACCCAAGTCACTGATTATTCTTTTTTTATTTTTATGTCTTTCTGACAGAGCTACAGCTTAGATCTTAAGTGCCCCCAGGGGCCTATGTCGTAAAGATTCAGTGGTGCTACTGGGAGGTGACAGGGCCTAGTGGGAACCTCTCCTGCCCCCTGGGGATGTGGTGACACAGTCTCTCTCCTCCCTCTTCTTTCCCATTCCCACCACAAAGTCAACAGCTTTACCGTGCGACATGCTCCCGCCATGATGCGCTGGCTCCATCAGAGGCCTCAAAAGCACCGACGAGAACAACTACAGACTGTGAAACCTCTGAAACTTTGAGCCTTTTAAACTTGTCCTTTGTGTAAGAAAATTGTCTAGGGTATTTTGCTAAAGTGACAGCTCACTACTATAACCATCATAGCTGTTCTTTTCTTGTTAGTTTTCTTACCAACATGTGCAATTCAAATCACACAGCTGTAGTCCCTTTCATTTTGAACTTTACAGGACAAGATTTGAGCTCTTTCATGCTTTGTTTCTTTCACTTAGCATTACATTGGTAAGATTCACCTCTGCTGCTAATGTAGTCACAATCTAGCTTTCCATGAAGACTATGATACTATTTCTTTCTTGCTTCTATTCTTCATGGATTTGGGATTGTTTTTACTTGAGACGCTATGGACAACAATGTACATTCCAACATGATTTCTCTTTTTCTGGTGGACATGCTCAACAATATTTCTAATAACTCGCACTGAAACAGCAGGATTTGAGCATATGAGCATCTTCCTATTCAACGGGTATTACAAAACTTCCAAAGCAGCTACAGCAATGTACATTTTACCACTCATGGTGAGCAAAAGTTCTCATGGCTGTGTCTCTTTCTCAATACTTAATAGCATCATTTGTCATTTAGATGTACATATTCTTTGTGAAGATCATTTTTGTTTCTGGTTGAGCTGATACTTTGCTTAATAGTACAAAGAACACCAAAACTACATATATTTCTCTATCCCCAGAGAGCTTCCAGTTGTACCACATACTGGGACAGAAAAGCACTGTAAACATAAGGGTGCATATTTGACAGCAGCTATCGTGAACCTTGAATAACCCAGTCACTCCAGAGAGAAGTCAAATGTATGAGACTTGACATCCCTTCAGTGTAATAATTAAAATTCCAAAAGACCTGACCTACAAGGAAGTCTTGCTTAGTTGGACCATAAAGCAATATGAAATGAGCTTTCACTGTAACAGAAACTGTCAATCTTTAAATAAAGCCTGTTTTCTCTTTATTGTCACTATAACGTGACACCTCAGAGTAACACCGAAGATCCTCAAACTCTACAGTCTACTGGGACTCTCTGGTGGCTTAGAGGCTGGGAACAGTGCACCAAGGCTACAGTACAACAGATTGAACAATTACCAATTGCACAAAATCTGTCACTAATTTAATTTATTTCCAGGGACCTTATGAGAACAACACAGACCGTAGCATTTATAATTTGTCACTGTTTTTACATTGGGTTTTAGCTTGGAATACAAGTATATTATTTATTTACTATTTATTATTTATTAATTTATTGAACTGTTTACTTTGGCTCATACCTTGTCAGTCTTTTTGTCTTGCTTTTCCAAAATGGCCAGGTTGTCTTTCAAAATTTTCACAATTTCTGCTGGATTTTTGTGTGATTTACTAAACAAAGGCATTTTTCTTCATGTGCAAAAATCTCTTCTTCCAATATGGAATGCTAAAAACAAATAAGCAAAGGAAAAAAGTCAACCATAACTTTCATTTTTATCAGGCTTAAATTGTTACATGAAGATGTCTTGTAAGTCTACAATGATATCTGTTCAATAATTTGGAAAATCAAAAGTAAGCAAACAGGCTGGAAAGGTGGCTCAGGGGTTAAGCCTCTGCCTTGCAGGCAGAAAGTCCTGAGTTCGGATCCTAGACCCCATGTATAGAAGCCAGGCAGAATCCGGGGCGGTTTCTGGTCCTGGTAGGGTGGGGCCTGTGAATCCCAGGGCAGAGTAAACAAGGAGGTGGAGGCGATCCATGGTGGTTCCCGAATTCGTCTGTGGTTCTACACACACATGCACACACACACACACGCATACACAAACTGCACACACACTGCACAATTGAATAAAAAAAAAGTAAGCAAACTGAATTTCAAGTTTGATATCAAATTTAAATACATATAAATGTTTTAAAAAAGATATTTCAGGGCTGGAGAAATAACTCAGGAGTTAAGACTCTGCCTTGAAAGCAGAGTTTGGATTCCAGGTTCCACATAAAAAACACCAGGGAGAAACTGCAGTTGCCTGCATGTCCAGCCTTGGTGGACAGAGTCTGGGAAATCCCAGAGTAAAGCAATAAGGAGGTAGAAACAACCCAGAATGATTCCTGAAGTCACGTCACCCTTGGTCCTTTACAGGGACATACAATGCCCTCTGAAGTATGCACGCAGGACACACACACACACACACACACACACACACACACACACACACGCAAACAAACAAACAAACAAATAAATAACATTAAGAAAAATATACTACATGGGCTGGAGACTGGCTCAGGGCTTAAGATTCCACCTTGAAATCAAAAGGACATGAGTTCTGATCCCTGATCCCATGTAAAAATGTCAGATGGAAAAGGCAGTGAGTGGCCTGTACTTCCTGGTCTAGAAGGGGGAGCCTGGGAAATGCCAGAGTGAAGTAGAAAGGAGGTAGAAGTAATCCAAGATAATTCTTGAAGTCACCTGAAGTCCCTCTATAAGGAAACACAGTGGCCTCCAATACACATACACGCATGCACACACACATACACACATATAAAAAATTTAAAAGATCTTAAAAAAGACAATGCATTTGTCAGTTATCCTTTATGTAACCCAACCACATCAAGAGCAAAAAATAAAACTATAAAGAATTTCAAATAAGATGTTTCTGATATTAAAATAGCACAAATTATTATATGGTATGATAGGTATGGCTTATCCAGTAGTTATTTACTCCTGGTTCTCACTGTATCAATATAATTCTAATGTTATTATGATAAAATTTCAATCATTTTCAGGATATCTAGCTTTTTCTGATTATTCTAGATTATTTCTGATTCTCCCAGCTTTTCTCGTGCCCATTGGTGCATTCATTTATTCACTAAATAGACAATCTGATTTTCATTTGTAGATACTAGAGACACATATAACCATACTTAAGAGTTATGTGTGTGCATGCATGCACACATATAAAATGAATGCAGAATGTGTGTGCATGCATGCACACATATAAAATGAATGCAGAAAGAAGACTGAGAGAAGGAAGATTATTGAGAAGGGAAGTGGGAGATGGAGAAAGGAAAAGGCATTTATATATAACCAAAGCACATATTTCATAGAAATCATTTTTATGAAACATAGTATAATGAATACATGCCAATCAAAAGTGAAATAAAGTCACTCCTCCCAAGTCCAAAGCAAACAAACAACGAACATTTATTAGAAAATTTCTGGGCAAGTGCTAAGTACAATAACCTTGCTTAGTAGCAAGGAATAAGTCATGAACAAGGAAAATACCCCCAAGTCTTCACAACTGAGTATTAAGTAGAAAGCAATCCAGGTAGCTTTAAGGTACAATACCACACAGTGTCTCTTAATACAGTATTCTTTGAAATGTTTTCATATTTTAAATGTAATACTGTAATAAGTACAATGCTGGATTCTTGCAATAACATTTTAACATTGCATAGCATCATTATGTTTCAATTCTGTGATCTAGACTTTGATGATAAACAAGACACTTCCTAAACGATGCAGCTCCAGCCATCGCAACTCCAGAAAACTAAGACGTTTCTGGTTTGCCCAGTTCTCAGAATGAGCAGCTTCATCCATTTGTACACAGAGCACCTTCTCTATCGCCCACAAACTCAGAGGCTAGTCTGGCTCTCTTGAACAACTGTGCCAATCATTGTACATGCTGAGTCTAAATTGCCCAATCATACCACTTACCCGGTTATGAGTTAAGAAACCAGCTGACTAGAACTCATCTGCTACACAAATATAAGTTTAGGCTAGGATATGACTTAGCCACAGAGCACTTATTTGCTTAGCATGTTCAAGGGCTTGGGTTCTATCTCCTGCACAGCCAAAAAACAAACAAACAAATAATAAATTTGAGTTCCCCTCTAGTTTTGATAGATAGATTAGATTCAGAAATGATCATTCCTGACTATCATTTCTTCTGCTTCAAAAGAAAAAGGTTCTTAAGACAGAGTGCTTTATCTTAAAATTAGGCAATAAATTGTGGGCTCTGGATTATTCAGCATGGTTTCACATTCATTGCCAAGTCTTTCACTCCTAGCATCAATCATGCAAAGGCAAAGTCCTTACCTTAGAAACTAAAAGAATGAAGGAATCTTGACAGTGATGCCTTTCTTTCTCACAAGGGCTACCTGGTATCTGAACTCTATTCCTTTTGCTTGCAAAGCAAAGGATTTAACCCCTGAGCCATCTCTCCAGACTCCATAATGGCCTTTTAAAAAAGCAACAGCCAAAAAAGAAAAAAAATCAGGTTGTCTTTGGGTTTGCAGGAAACTGAATGCCAAAGAACCACAGGGGAAATCTACAGTTTGGAGCAGAAAAGTGTGTAACTTCATAATTAAGTCTCTAGTTAACATAGCATTTATATGTGAGCAGATTAAATATATAATCTTGCTAAAAAGTTAAGAAAAAGATAAGATGGAATCAAGCCCCAAAGAGCTCAACAAAATTAATGTGAAAGATCAGAAATAGTTCTTGAAAGGAAGCCTTTCTATTGTTGGTAGGACACGTGGGAGGGCAGGAATCTACAATTATAATCCATTCATATGGGAACAAAAATAAACAATAAGCAAAGGAGTTAAAAAGGAAACCCCTGGAAAGTTTCCAAGAAAAAGATAGAGATAGCAAGGACAGAAGTAGAAATAATGGAATCAGAGAAGTAAAAGAAAAAGAAGAAAATCTCTGGAGCTAATTGGTCTGTTTCTTCTGGTGACAGTTCTGTCTGCCCTCCATCCCACCCCATCCCATCAAGGCTGGAACACAACTGGGTGTGGTCAGAGTACCCCACCACCCAGACTGCAGCAGTTAAGGTGCAAATGGATAGGACACAAGATCGTTAAAACAGAAAGCAATGAAAGAGAAGTGTTGGTGAGGATATGAACAGAAAGGGACTCCCCTGTATTGGTGATGGGATGGATGTAACTGGTATAGTCATCATAGAAATGCCAAGAGGATCCTCAAACAATGACAACTACCACTCAGGAGATATATCCATAGGAACAGAAAGCAACACGTTGAAGGAACCTCAGCATTTCCATGCTCACTGCAGCAATATGGAATCAGCCTTCATGTCCGTCAGTGGGCACAGACACAGTAAAATGCTGGTTAGTCTTAAAAGGAGAGGGGAGAATCACATCATTTGTGACACTAGTAAGTTGCTGAAATAAGTCAAGCATAAAAAGATAAACATTGTATAATGATTGAATTCACAGGAATGGAGAGTACCAGGATGGTTGACAGAGGCTGGGTTAGAAAGGAGGGGATAATAAGATTGGTTCAAAGAAGGGGAAGAGGCTTCAAGATCTGCCATAATAAGCCGACTAAAATCAAGAATGCATTCGAGATGCTAAAATAAGAGTCAATTTCAAATGCTTTACCACAGAAAATAGCAAGAAGCAAAATAATAGATGTGTTAATTAGCTTCATTTGCACATTATGAACGTATCTCCTACATTACTGTACCCTACAAATGCACACAATTGCAACATCAGTTAACAATAATATAAATTGGGGTTAGGGAAATGGCTCAGGGGTTGAAGCCTTTGCCATGCAAGCAAAATGGTCTGAGTTCCGATCTCAGATCCCATGTAAAAATGCGGGGTGGAAAAGGCAACAGCCTGCAATTCTGGCCCTAAGAGATGGAGCCTAGGAAACCTCAGAGCAGAGCAATAAGGAGGTAGAGAGATTCAGGATGATTCCTGATATCATTCTTGGGCCCCCACAGGCACATACACTCAGTTGTTCTCTTGTACATTTAGATACACATGCATACACAAAAAAGTAATATAAATTAAAACTTCAAAGGACTTTCCTTTATTGGTATATAATTTATACCAATACCTTTATTGGTAATAATTTATTCTAACCTAATAAAATGGTTAATTTAGTATAATAATCAAAAATATGAAATATTACATTTATTTTTAATGTTCAGTGTGTGTGCATGTGTGTATATGTGTGGGCATGCACAGAACACAGTGCACATGAAAAGCTGTGAGTTCTCGCCTTCTACTGTGTGGCTAACAGGGATTAAACTTATGTCAACAGGCGAGTGACAAGTATCTTTACCCACTGAGCTAGCTACCTTGCCAGCCCCAAGATAGGAAATTTTAATGATTTAAATAAAATTGTTAGACAAAGAGTAACATAAGTAAAATATTTTTTAAAAGAAGTAGAAACAATGCCTAAACTTCTTGCACATTTATTATCCTACTTGAAAATATGGAGCACCGGGGGTGAGCTGCTTGGGACATTCATGTATAACTACGCTACAACTTACGGACCTGTTCACCAGCTTTCATTGCTGCCACATGTTCCCTGTTACAAACACTATTGCAAATACTTAGTCTCTTGCATATCTGCATGTGTGTGTGTGTGTGTGTGTGTGTGTGTGTGTGTGTGTTTTGTGTTAGTTTCTTCAGAGCAATGGTTTCAAATTTTTTCCTGTACAGAAATTCTGAACCTCATTAAAATGCCAACTATTCCTAAAATTCATGGTTTGATAGAGTTATAAACATAGGTTCAGAAAAAAAGTTTGTAACAAAATTTATAATGAATAGACAATAAAAAAGAAAAGTAATTTTTTAATTTTGTTTTTGCACTGTCTTTGAGATTGTGGAATTTGAATCCAGAGCTCTGAGTATGCTAAGCATCTGTTATACCATGAGCTCTCCCTTAGCTCAGTTTACAAATTTTAGAAAATTTATCTATTAGGGAGTAAAATGAAAAGTACAATGAAATTACCATAAATAAAAGTACAATCAGAAAATAGATAAATAGAACAAAATATCATATACAAATGATAATATAGATACAAATGATAATATAGATAATATAGTTCCTATAATTTTAGAAGAGATGAAATAAATCTGAAATAAAAGGGCCAGAAGTATAAATCAGAGATACACAGTGTTTGCCTAAACCACTCCAAAGCACAGTAAAAAGCAAATAATATAATAATATAATAAAATAATATAAAGAAAAAGAATGACAAGTCAAATTATTATAATTACAAGTACAAATTTTTGAAAATTTGATAAAATACTTTGAGAAAATTAAAATAACGGTCTCTTCGTACACTATCATACAAACATTATGTAGAAAATACTGCAATGTTTCTAATTATAATAGTGAAAAGAAGACTGATTTGCACACCTCAGAAAGAAAAATAATGTTTAAAGTGTTGATACACTCATTTTCCATACTGGCAATGTATGTCACAGATTTTTTTTCCACTTTTAACAAATTTATTTTTTCTTTGCTAACACATCTAACAGAAAGGTGTATCTTATGATTGGCAGAATACTGGACTGGCAGAGTTGATTTTCATTTTTGCTTTTCTTTCTTAGTGATAAAACAGCCATGTCCCTTGAAACCAACAGCTTCTCAGATATGATTAAACAAGTTTTATAACTATAAAAATGTCGAATGTCCAGAAGAATGGAAATGTTAGAAACAATATTGTTATTTCCATGTTAGTGAGCACAGTTATAACTATATAACATAAACAGAAATACAAAGCCACAAAGTCTATGAACATACACACACAAAAAAATACTTTTAAAAAGCTAATAGCTGGGCTGGGGAGATGGCTCAGTCCATGAAGTCCTTGTGCACAGGCACGAAGAACTTAGTTCAATCCCCAGGAAGCATCTACAAAGCCAGGCTTAGAATCTTGGGGAGGGGGGAGGGAGAAGGGGGCAGGCAGAAACAGATGGATCCCTGGAGCTTATGGGCCAGCCAGTGCAATCTAATTGAAGTGTCAGGCTCCACTGGGACACTCCTGCATGGTACACAGAGAGTGAAGAGCCGCAGCCTATGGATGCTTAATTGCCTTAGTCCTACAACAGAGTGTGCAAAGGATTTCATCATGGAAATACCTTCTTTCTCACAGTACTTAAAATTGCTCAACAAATAACCATTTCTTAAAGTTTACACTGTAGACTATCTGATCATCATGCCTTTTCAAAGCATTAGTCAAATGACTTCTTTGGCTATGGAGTTTTATGAATAGTGCAGCACATGGCTCAGACTCACAAGAGGCCAGGGAAGACCACTTAGCTCTGCTCCATGGAGCAGGCCTGCAACTTTGTAGTTGGCTTGGGCAGCATTCCCTTTCCTGATAAACCGTGACATAGTTCATATTCTTAACTTGTGTGTGAGAGCCACGGAAGACAGCCAAGGTCAGTAGCACAAGTGAGCAATTTAAATGGAGAGGAGTGTCTGTCAGAGTGGTACTAGGGATCCTACACAGCACCCGTGTGATCACCCCACTTCAGATATTTCAAATGTCTGTGGGTAGTTAATGAGTATTTCCAGACCTGTGTGTCTCATTTCCAACTGTGCTCAATATTGTGCTCGATTCAAAGATTTCATCAGAAAATCCAAGGGAATGAAAAACTCATATTGAAGTCAAGAGAAATCTCAAGAATTTCACAGTAAAACCATAAGAAGTACTTATATTACCAAATTGTACTCTATGAAAAAAATCGACTAAAAAGTTAACTTTTACCTACACGTTTATTTTGTGATAAACAGTGATTACAGGAAGAATTCCAAATTCTGTCTTATAGGTTTTTGATGCTCAAGGTGTGTGTGTGTGTGAGAGAGAGAGAGAGAGAGAGAGTCTGGGGATTGAGTCTAGGATCTTTTATATTCTAGTACTCTACCACTGAGTTATAACCCCCCAAACTTTTGCAGTGCTGGGGATGAATACAGGCTTCGTGTATTCCCTATCACTCAATTATTTTCCACTGTTCCACATGTGCCTTCTTCAACACCCCACAAATTAATAAATCTATCACTACATTAAAAATTCAGAAAGTGTCATAGTTAGACACAGTGTCAACTTGACAGTTGAGGATTTGAGCTCTGGGCACCTTTGTAGAGAATTAGTGATTGAGTTAAGCCCAGAGCAAACCTGCAGGAGATTGTCTAGCTGATGGGGAAGGCCCAGCCCATGGTGGGTAGGACTGGGCCCTGGAATGAAATACAGAGAATTGGTTGAGAGAGTTGGCATCCTTGTGTACACCTGGCTAGACATGCTGATCTGACAAGTAAAGATCGTCCCTCTCTCAGCCGTTATGTACAGATGGGATGGCCAATTCCTTCAGCCCTGGTGTTGGTGCATGCTCTCTGCCAAGCTGGACTGAGAACTGTAACTGGAAAATCATAACAGAAAATAAGCCCTTTGTTCCCTTAAGCCATTTAATGGTGATTTATCAGCAACTATGCAGGCAAATTACCATAGAAAGGTTCAAGGATTGATATTCCTTTACCCGTATTCCTAAAAGGAGCCAAAAACAGAAATAAATGCAACAAAATGCACCAACTGACAAATGGTTGAACCATTTGATTCATTTTTAGACATTAACAGCATCAAGTTTACACAAGTACATATATCTGTCAACACTATTTAAGCTATTCTTTTTAAATGGATGATTTGATTATATGCAAAATTTTAAAACGAAAACTACACAGAAAAATTCTACAATATCTGCTGTGACAGCTGTGTAATGTGTATCACATACCCAGATATACTATGACATAGGATCTATCAATAAACACTATGTACATCAAAGTATTTCCCATCCAGACTCTTTTTTAATTTTTCAATATATATCTTAATGTAATTAGAAGCCACCAAAATGGAATTTTTTACTTTAAAACCAATAGGCATAAGTGAAAATCAAAAGATAATGATAAGTTATAAAGACCTTCACAGATAATCTCAGTTCAAATGATTAAGCTGGACTTTTTTTTTTTTTCTTTTTCTTTTTCTTTTTTCCGGTTTCATGTAGTCTAACTGGCCTCAACTCAGTATACAATTGAGAATAACTGTGAACTTTTGATTTTCCTGCCTTCACCTCTTGAGTGCTAGGATTGCAGGCAAGTGCCACAAGACTGGTCTGACATTGCTTTTACAAGTTTTATTTAACAGATTGAGGGAGAGTCATTTTCTAAATATTGACAATTTACACAGAAATGGAAAACTTGTAAGAAGCTTTTTATGAATCCTCATTCACATGGATTTTCTGGTTAGACTTATATAAGAATAAAACCCTTTTATAAGAGAGATTCATGTCCCTTAATAGCTACTCTTTAACTCCAATGTACTTTTACAGTAGAATTAATTAATAAAGTCAAGAAAATATAAGGCTGGTAACGTATTTATGTTATTGAAAGGACCAAGTATTGTTCCAGAAAAAAAACTAGAAACTTCATTCATTAGATTCACAGTATTGTTTCTGTTGACAGCTTCAGTCACTTATTGGAGATAAAATTTTCTGTATTTATTAAGTATTAATGATTGTTAATGAGTGAAATTTTTATATTAGAATTTCACAATGTCAGTTTATAACAGAAACCTGAAGCTAGGTCAGTAGTCTCAAAAACTAGTGACTATAATCAAAGCATCCAATCAATAACTCCCAAAGGTAATTATAACAAAATTATCAGGAGAAACTCATAGTCCAGTCTTTCCTCCAAATGCATACACATTACACATTGTATTTTGGTTAGATATTGTGCAATACAATTATCCCATGGCTTCAGTAAACTCTGTGATTATTGACTATCAGTTCATTAAAAAATTAAAATGGAAAGTAGAGATGAAAGTGATTTAGCTGAAGGCATTTCTTATTCTATAGATACCTACAGTTGATTTAGTTTTTCTGACAGGGATATTTAAAACAATCTTTTATTCTTCCAAGTTAGAAGAGACTTGATGAATCTCTATTGGAAAATTTGAGTCATGAAATTGGAATGTATATTTTCTTTTATAGGCAGTAAAGATTTCAGTTTAACCCAATCATTTTAATTATCAATGGAGTACTTAGTATGACCATAAATAATAGGCATGCTAACAGAGTTATAATAGATTTTTTTCTTTGTGAAGAAAATATCTCTAAGTTAATTATAAATATGTGTGTGCATATATATAATAGAAGGTTGTCTGAATCTATCTTAATTTATTCAATAAAGTATTTATTATGCATCTATTAAATGTCATTTAGAACTACTCAAAATCATTACTTTAAATTTTTTTTAATTTTATTTATTCAATTGTGCGTGTGTGCGCGCACGTGTGTGTGTGTGTGTGTGTGTGTGTGTGTGTGTGTAGAACCACGGGCGAATTTGGGAACCACCATGGGCTGCCTCCACCTCCTCCTTGTTTACTCTGCCCGGGAATTCACAGGCTCCGCCCCCGCTTCCGCCCGGTGTCTATACGTGGGGTCTAGGATCCGAACTCAGGACCTTCTGCCTGCAAGGCAGAGGCTCAACCCCTGAGCCACCTCTCCAGCCCCTCAAAATCATTACTTTAGAAATACAATTCAGGATAGAATGAAGAAAGAGCTTCTTGATTCAACAAGCCAAGGTTGAACATCTATTTACATCTATTCGTGATTTGTTTCATTATTTGTTGGTGATGTTACTTTTAAATTTTATATATTTTAGTATTGTCACTTTAAAGAAACTTTCAGAGCCAGTCTATTTAAATTTAACTTGGACAGATTCGATCAAAGAGACCACATGTCTTAATTTTGTTATTAGTAAATACATGACTTCAGTATGCCTCATGTACTCAAGATTCCTAGGAAATAACCGGCCTCTTCTCGTTACCAGCCCCAAATTATACTTCTGTCTTTTTTCTTATAAATAAGAACCATTCTGCTCCCTTTGGCTTTGCTCATATTCATAATTCAATCAGTTCACACCAGACTACCTCATTCTCATAATGAAAGGTGTGTGTGCCTTTAAACTCTTTCACCCTTTTGGATACCTTGGGAAAGCTAACTCATTCCTCTGTGTGTGTGTGTGCGTGTGTGTGTGTGTGTGTGTGCGCACGCATGCACAAGTGCACATGTAAATATATGAGTATTTGTGGAGGCCAGAGATTGATATTGGGGGTCTTCCTCTATTGCTCTCCACCCTATTTATTTGTTTGTTTAAGAAAAGCTGTCTCTCTGAATCTAGAGCTTTCTCATTTAGCAGGCTATTTGGCCAGCAAGCTCCAAGGATCTTCCTGTCTCTGCTTCCCTAGTGCTAGGATTACACATGTATCATGCCTGGCCTTTTACACGAGTGCTGGGGATCTGAACTCAGGTCCTCACATTTGCACAGCAAGAACTTTACCAACTGAGCTATATTCCCAAGCCCCTCCATTCCATTTATGTAAATCCAAGAAGCAAGTAGCAAGTTAGTTCTCAGGTAATATCTCTGATCAGGCCTTGTCTGTGCACTCAACTGTGCTAGGCCTTGGAATCGGTAAGCAGAGAAGCAATACCTAGAAACGTTCTATACCAAGACAAAGAGAAACCATGGACACCAATCTAGATTGAATTTCACGAAAGTTGCAATATCGGAAGTATCTCGAAATCCTATGTATAAGCCTCTTTCCAAAGGTATTCACTGCTTACCAAACTTGCTTTTCTTTCCTTAATATATGGGATACATGCATATGTCTCATACAATTGCTTTATCTTTAGTTTCACCAGTAGAACTGCTGTTTTAATCTCTCAATGATTTTTTTTCTGTAGTATGAATAAATTACATTCTTAGGCTACAATAAAGACATGGCAGCCACTTGATAAATTATTTTCCATGGAAAATGGGCTCTAATCCCCAGCAATCCACAGATGAACTGAAAGAACAAGCATTCGTGAACTGGGGCTGACTTATTCTTTCTTTCTATATTGACATTCCTGTGGGCTTAGGACACAGTGCCATCGCTAAGTAACGTTAGCAAATGACTAAACTAAAAACCATTTGTGAAGATTGCTAGTTTCAATGCAAATTTTCCATCCCTGATGATTGAGTGTGAAATTATACAAAGAAGAGTTTTGACTTGTAGAAGATAGTTGAAAAGTTGAAAAGATAGAAGAAAAATTTCCATAGACCAACGTGAGTTGCTTCTTCTACAGAGATCAACAAACTAGAAGGAAAAAATAACCCACAAAACAAAACCTGTTCCACAGGCTTTTGTACAAATAGAGGAAATATCAGAGAAAATACAGCCATCTTCTATTTAAGGCTACAAACCCTCTTAATGTGTTTGCTTCCTCTCTATAGAAGTTTTCACCTGAGTTTAATTTTTTCTGCCTTCAAAGACTGGCCTGAGTTAATAATTAAAGCATATATATTTTTTGAAGTCACACAGGGCAAAATAGAAACTTAGCTCAGAATGGTATAGTTTTATGGAATGATTAACTTTAGTAATTACAAATATACACTTCCTCTTACATTTCTATACATAGTTTTAAATACAATATCTAGATACTTAAATCTAAATATTTACCTAGCTATAAAGAAAATATAATACAATACATAGAAGATTATACAAATAAAGGTTTTATTGGAATATAAATAAGTATATTATGAATCTATTTTTTCCTTGTTCTTTTATACAAACACACACACACACAAACACACACACACATCTGGTTATAAAAGTTTTTTTTTAACAGAGCAAAATGATTATGTGAGTTTGGAAACATGTATAAGAACAAAATAACTATTCTTTAACTTATATATGTTTATGCATTCATTTTATGTCAATGTTAAATTTTGTAGCTAGGTTATCTAACTTCTTTTTTCCGAACAGAACTCTGGAAAAATTGGGTAACACTTACTGAACTTTTCACTAGTATTCAACATTTAAATCATATATAATTTTAGCTACTGCTAGAAAATTATAATTTGAATTATGATTGAATGATAAAATTTAATACATTTCATAGACCACACATTGCAATGATTACTTTAAATTTACTGACAATATACAGCTTGAATTTTCAAGCACTTGGAACAGAAAAAGGCTATACTGCCACTATTTTATTTTTGGAAACTCTTTGTAAATAAAAACCCATTGCCAAAATAAGATATTCCATGGACACAGAATAGTTGGTAAGAATTCAAATGCCTTAGGCAACAGAGAAGTATTGTTTTGTAGTTGTTGTTTTTCAAGCCTCTCCTAGTAACAGCAGCTCAACATGCAGGGAGAAACAAGGTAACAGGCTAATGTAAAAGGAATATATAAACAATAACTGTAGAATATCAATGAAAAGTGAATTGGACCCGAGTAATTCACTTTCTATAACCCAAGTCACTATCGACAACCTTGTTAATACTCACCAAAGGGTCCAGAAAAGCCAGGTTTGTTTAAGCAGCACAAAGCAGACACATGGTGAGGTGCTGAAAACAGCTCTTGCCTGGGTTGCAAGCACTTTAAACACAGGACTCTTTATCTTCCATTTAAAAGGAGATGCCTCCTTTTACCAAGTGTGGCAGAGGAAAGACCGCGCAACTCTGTCTTGACTTTCTGCCTCTCTCTTTGAAGAGTAACAGCTACCACCGGAAAACGTTAGCAGAAGATGACCACTTGAACACTCACTGAGAGCAGCGGTAAATTTCCACTCTGCTTGCTCTCGGATTCCAAGCCTTGCTTGTCTCTTGATCTGTCACAGGCAGCTCTGTTTCTGGTCAAACCAGCTTGCTTATTCCTCCTCTTCTCTCTCTCAAAGCATGCGGTTTTAGATACACACCACACAGTCACAATTCCCTGTTTCTCCCTCCCTCCTCTATTGTGTAACATCACAAGAATGTCTGTAAGGCAATTAAACAGAGGCAAAATTAATTCTTGAACAAAAAAATAATCTAGGGATAAAAATTTTTTCCATCACCTTTTCTCTCTTAAGTCTTAAGCCTATTCATGTCCAGTAGTTTTGTCATCAGACTTGACTATCTTGCTTTAAAATGTAAATAAAGATTTCCAATAAATGTATATTGATAGTAATAATAAGGGATTTACATGCTAATGTGTTAGCTCCTCCAGGAAGTGTTTCTCTCAATCATAATAAGAAAATGGAATAAGGAAATATGCAGGTACTATGAGTTTAATTTTAGAAAGTTTAAAAAGTAAAGGAGACTTTATAATTTAATTTTAACATGGCAATTTTATGAAAATGTTAATAACTTCTTAATACATAATGTTTTGGAATGTAGATCAACATTTATGATTATAATTAGAAAATTATAAAGAGCAACAAAAATTTAACTAGAGCACTTTAATGATTTATGTGCAAAATAGATGCAATTATTACATTTGGAAAGGTTTTCCTCTAAGTATTACCAGTCAAGTTTTGCTAAATATTCTCAGTAAGAATTAACAAGGCTAAAGCTTACAAAGAATATTTTTTAAATTATCTTAGGCTCATAATTATAGAGTAAAAATCTCTTAGAATTATGGATTTTTCTGCAAAGCGTAGAGATGGAAAAGGGAGGTTGGATGGTGGCTAAGATGGTATTTGTAGGAGTCTTTGGGAGCGAAAAGCAATGTGCAGAGTTTGGAAAGCAAGCTGGCTCTGCATGAAAGCTAGTCAGAGCTGCTTTGCTCTGGACTTACATTCTAGTTCACTAGTTACACAGATGCAAAGATCCTGGGATCTTCTTCTGACAGCAGCTCCATTATTATTATTATTATTATTACTACTACTATTATTATTATTATTAAACTTATTACTCCTACTATGTAGAATGGAGCTCAATGGTTAAAGTTGTTACTTTCTGAGCAAAAGGTACTGAGTTCGGATCCCCAGATCCCACATAAAAAGTGCTAGGCAGATATGGCGATACCCTACAATTTCAGCTGTTAGAAAGCAGAGCCTGGGAAACCCCAGAGCAAAGCAGTTCCACTCTAGAATAATTTCTCAGACACCAATTAAGGTAGAGGAAGAAGAGTTTAATGTTGGTGTCTGTGGAGACTCTTCTCCAAGGATTCTAGCCATGAGTTAGTTTGTAGTGCTGTTTTATACAAAAGCAGGGAAGGGTTGGAGCAAAAGCAGGATTCATAGACACAAACACAATGGTTAATAGTATCAGTGATTTGGACAGACACTGAGACCATCCCTACAGCAGCAGTGCTGTGCAAGCTGGGGGGAGAAGGGTTAAGGTCTCTGAAATGTCTTTAGTGGACTGCCTTTGGGAAATAATTTTCTACCTTAAATTATGTAAAAGCATTAACTCAACAGTTTAAATTTTTCTATTCACAGGCACATATACTTGAGTGCCCTCTTGTACACATGCCCGCACACCTGCACACATCCACATACAAATCACACACACACACCAGCACACACATCTACATACAAATCACACACATGCACACACATACCTGCACACATCCATATTCAAATCACATGCACACGTACACACACACACACCACCACACACACACACACACACACACACCACACATATAACTTGGTTCATTTAAAGTAAAAAGATTCTTTATTTGTTTCTGGCAATGCTCGGGATCAAACCTAGCACCTTGTACATGCTAAGCAAGTGCTCTGTCACTAAACTATATCCCAGCTAAAGTAGTTTTAAATTTTGGGCTGGAGAGGTGGCTCAGGGGTTAAGCCTCCGCCTTGCAGGCGGAAGGTCCCGAGTTCGGATCCCAGATCCCACGTATAGACGCCAGACGGAAGCGGGGGCGGCCTGCGCTTCTGGTCCTGGTAGGGCGGAGCCTGTGAATCCCGGGGCAGAAGGAGGTGGAGGCGTCCATGGTGGTTCGCGAATTCGTCCGTGGTTCTACACACACATACATACACACACAGACACGCGCGCGCACATACACACAGTTGAATAAATAATAATAATAAAAAAAAAAATTTTAAATTTTAATTTATTACATCACTTTACTTGGTTATATCTTAATACCTAAAAAAAATAGGAATTAAAGAAGTCTAGAGATTACTCAGTCAAATATTCCTTGAGTCAGAAGATTATGAAAATGTTTTAATTTTATTTCATGGAGTTTTTCTGTTTTGTTTTTAAGACAGCCTTACTTGCTTAGCCTAGCTTGACCTTGAAATCAGGATCCTCCTACCTTGGCTTTTCCAGTGCTGAGATAATAGGCATGCATCGCCATGCACAGTTTTTATTACTTTTAAAATAGATATCAAATGCAAATTATTCCAAATCAGTAAGGGCCATTAACTGTTTAGTACCTTGGCTATATTTTCGGGACTTTACCATAATCAAAGAAATTCAGAACTTGTAAGTGTGATTCCTAACTTTATGCACTAGGCATCGGATACTTTCTCATGAGTTATTGCTCAGACAGGCTCCTAAGATTCCCAAAAGAATACTGGTTATTATCATTGCTCTTGGTTGCTCACCAGAGCCAGAGAGTAAGACACTGCTGCTGAAGTGCTGTTGTATGACATTTTCCTCTGGCCCAGCTTGACACCATCTTAATCTTTGTCCCAGTCTCAGCAAACAGCCCATTAGGCTCAGGAAGTTCCTGAAACTAATGAGCTAGGAGGGAGGGGGCTCCCTTCAGAAGGTGGAAAAGCAGTAAAGAAAGTAGGGTGTGGAGACTCTTCCTCTGTCAGCCAGGAACCCCAAGCAATGAAGAAGCCTGGAAGAAACTGCTGAACAGCTAAGCAGGCTGCAAGTAGACTGGGCAAGATGCTTTGAAGACGTCACAGCAGTCAAGTCTGGAAGAAACTGCTAAGCAGGCCAGCAAAGAAGTCAGGGAGAGAGGCCAGGGAACAGTCTGGAAGCTGAAGAGACCCTGCAGCAGTCCAGACAGTCTGGAGATAACTTTCCTAGTCATGTAGCAGAAAGCTCTAGGGGTGTGGAGCTTTCAGAGGTGTATAGCTGTCCTTGAGTTGTCCCTACTACTGTTAGTAACACTCATCACTACTCTTTTATTTAACCTCAATAAACTCATGGGTTCATTAAGCAGGAACTTGGCATAATCATTACCTTAGTCTGTCATACAACTCCTATCCTGGGGTCAATAGAGCTGTGTAGCATCTCTCCAGGAAAAGTGTACACACAAGTCACAACACACCTTGGTTGCAGAATACACAGAAATCAAGCTGGACTGACCAGGAAACTGTCTCCCTACTGGCTAGCTTTCACAGTCCACAATGTAGGCTGTTAAGGAAGAAAAGACATCAGTGATCTTACCCAGTGCTGCACCCTGCATGCTATAATGTTGACCTATCAGGCCAAGAGGTGCCCGCTGGTGCAACAGTGGCATGACTGTTATTGGGGTAAACTGGTTTTTTGATGGGACTTAAGGTCTGTTCCACAGGAGAGAATTCATGTCTGACACTGCAATCCTGATTAAGACCACAGTTGGGGAGGTCATAGGCCCTAAAGGGGAACCTATCATTCTTGTTTTACTAAATGAACATATTGTTAAGCTGTCCTCTAAATATTTATGTTCATACCCAGAGATTAGTGCTGATATCAGCTTTGCTCAGAAAAGCTTCCTTCAGAAGTGGTGAGTAGTTAATACATGGAACTGGTCAAAGTGCTAAGAATAGGTAATTATAGAGTGGTCATCCCTAAATAGGAAATGGTATTGTCAGGCAACAGCATGGAAGTAGGGTAAGTGGAAAGACTCTGACAGCCAGAAGATGGGGAAGAGTGCTGTGAAATGGCTGTTTTCTAGCATGTCGTGGTTTTATATTCATGAATTCATACCAGTTGTGGTTACTTGAACAAGGTTCAGCCAGTCAACATTTCCAGTGTGGATGGGGAAGGCAGATGTGAGGTTCCACCCCTACTCAAGGAGCTAATGATAGTTGATGTTCACTGGGGGGAGGGAAAGTTGTTTTTCGTGGTGGGTGTGGTAGGTTGTTCATGCTTCAGTAGGTGCCCCCACACCCAGGCACATCTGGATAGCACTATTAGAACTCAACACACATACATAAGACATGAAAGTGGGAGGCAGAACATGTTGAAAGGACTCAGGATGATTAGGAGGGGAAGTGGGGGTGAATGTGATCAAGATACATTGGTTACATGCAGGAAATTGTCAAAGAATAAATAAAAATATTTACAAAGAGCATTCTTAGGAAAACCAAAAGGTTCTTTTTCTAAGCTCCTTTAAAATGCAAAGACCTTTTATGAATCAAGAATAGATAAAAAAATCATTGTGAAAAGTCACAGAATTTAAGATATGAGGACTAGGGATGATGCTTAATGGTAGATTAATTGCCAAATATACCTAGCATATAGAGGGGTTTAGGACTCAATCACTACCCTATTATTTCAGATAACCCAATGAAATTATACAATAAACAGATAAGTTATTGATAAAATAGCTACAAAATGTGAACTTATGAGGCCAAAAGTAGAAATGGAATTAGTTTCATACTTTGGCCATATAGAAGCTTTTTAAAAATTTTATAGTCAAATTTCCTTTTAAAACATCTATCAATATTTGAAAATTAAAATAAACATTCTTAGAAAAAACTATTTGGACAAAGGAGAATTAAAAGCACAACTATAAGACTTTTGCCTCAGGACGTTGATAGGTAGGGGGGATGGATTTGCTCTTCCATCATACATAGCCAAAGAAACTAAACAACACACACCAAACAATAGTTTTAGAAATAGAAGGAGAAAGTTGGCTCAGTGATCTTTGGTCTCAGTTCTACTGGTGCCTCCTAACAGCTTAAAAATAAACTGTGAAAAGATAAAAACTAATTTAGGTGATCCTTCAGTATTTAAAGACATTCTTAAAATTGTACCGTATAATAAGAGAAAATTCACAATATCTAGCATGTGCTCAAAATAACCAGGCTTGGGGACACAGTCAGTAAAGTACTTGTCTTGCAAGCAGAAGGACCTACTTTAATCTCCAGAATCTTTAAGAAAAGCCACATATGGTGATACTCACTTGTAATCCCAGCACTGGGAGTTGGGGGGGGGGCAGAAACAGGCAGATTCCTGGGGCTCCCTGCCAGCTTAGCCTACTTGGTGGGTTTGAGGCCAGTAAGAAACTCTTGTCCTAAAGGGGGGAGGGGAAGCACACATGAGGAATGACTCCAGAGGTCATCATCTAGCCTCCACACAAATGTGCATACGTATGCATGAAAACATGCATACGTGCACACAAACCACATTGGGCTGGTGAAGTTGCACAGTAGTAGAACTCATGTCTAGTATGTGCCAGGGCCTTGGGTTGGACCTCCGTTAGTGTAAACAAAGACCAGCAACAACCAAAAACAAAATCATCACACACACACTCACACTCACACACACACACACACATACACACACACACACACACACACACACACACACACACACACACCCCTCCAGAGATTGTTAGGGAGAGGTGAAAGATATAGTTAAACAAGAAAAAGATCCAAAGATTCAAATACTATTTCTAGAAATTAAAAAATTTCTGAACTGAAAATGACATCAAGTTGGATCAACAATTCTGCACTCAGAGAAAAAATGGTTAGTAACCCAAAGACATAGCAACAGAAGTTATCAAAATAAAACATTATAAGAGGACACATCATTTAAAAATTGAACAGAGATCATTTTTGAACTATGGAAAACTTCAAGCAACCTAAAGTGTAAATGTGTCATTTGAATCTCAAAAGAATAGAAACAGAAAACAATGCTTAAATAAATAATAGCTGAAAGTTTTAACAAAATGATAATTGCTGGAATCTAAGTATAAACATCTCCATACTATAATTAAATGACTTAAGAACATCTTTAAAGTATTTTAAGAAAAAAGAGTCACATTATAAACAAGGAAGGGAGAGCAGACATCGAAAACAATGTTCTTGAGAAGGCGGCAGAGCAACATTGACTAGCACTGCTAGAAAAAGTGCTGCCGACTTCTTTCAGAAAGAAAGACACAGAAAATTGAACCAGTCACCAAGCTCAAAACCATGAGAAATATTACAGGAGGTCCATTCTTCAGGCAAGAAAAAATATTATAAACAGAAGTCTTCTCAAGCAATGAACATGTAGGTATACATAAAACACCTATTATCTTCATTTTAAAACATTCTTATAGTTTTAAATGATAACACTGAAGATTTGTGATCTCTCTGGAAGAAAATGAGTGATATGATAGAATCTAGGGAACAGAATATGGAAGAACATGCCTGGAGGTGGACTAGACTGTGATAAATTAAGCATATGAACTCTAAAGTAAAAAACAGAGCTGGTGTGATAGCTTGGCAGGTAAGGCACCTCTTTGCAAACCTGGTCACCTGAACTCAACCCCCAGAAGCCCACATAGTGGTAGGAAAATTACCCTCAGAATTCTACTGGTGCTACATGGTATGCATGTATGTACCTTTCTGTCTGTCTGTCTCTTTCTCTTCTCCTTTCTCTCCCTCAATAAATAAAGTATTTTTTAAAAGCAAGCATTAAACAAACAAAACTCAAACACATAAAGTTAATGTCCCAGTAATTAAAGTAGAAGGATGTAAAAAAACTTCTCAACATAACTTACTATAAAAGAAAACAGAAAAGAGGGAAAGGAATACAAAAGGATAAGTAGAAAACAAAGCAAGCTGGTAAACTTAAATTCAACTTTAATACTCACATTACATGTATTCTAAACACCCTGATTACAACCCAAACATTATCAGACAAGATAAAAGGCAAGACTCAACTACATCTTATCTACAATAAACCCACTTTATATATGAAAATACCCATAGGTATAAAGGATGGAGTAGACATATTATGCTCATAGTATTTGAAAGGAAACTACATAGCAACACATGATATTAAAATAGATTTTAGGGCAAAGAAAATTACCAAGGATAAAAAGCATAATTATAAATGAGTTAATTTATTAAGAGGTCATAAGCATTTTAAGTATTTAAGTATCTAGTTACAGAGTTTCAGAAATCATGAAGAATTAGAAAACTAAAATAAGAAAAACGCATATCCACACTATAGCCTGAAATATAAATAGTCCCCTCTCAATAATTCACAGGAAGAGTAATTGGAAAATCAATAGGAATATAAAGACTTGAACAAAAGCAAAACATACATTCTTTCTGAATGTACATGGAATGACTACTAAGACAGATTACACTCTGAGATTAAAAAAAAAAGCTTGAAAATACAGGGACTTGAATCATACAAAACATGCTCTTTAATCATATTACTTAGACATTAGTATTAAAATCTGAGAAATCCTAAAAAGTCCATATGTCAAAGAGGCAAAATAAGGAAATTGGAAAGCACTTTGAGCTGAAGAAAAACAAAAAGAAGACATGTTGCAATCTGTGGGCTGTAAGTAATATTTAGAAAGACCTGCTTCACATTAAACACTGTATTACAAAAGAAGATAGACTTCTAGTGACCCGAACTTCCAAGTGGGGATCTAGAAAGGAATGATAAATTAAAGCCAAAGCAAGAAGAACCAAGAGAACAATAAAGAACAGATATCAGCAAAAGGAAAAATAGAGAATTGGTGAAAGACAAATGGATTTCTTAAAAACAAATTCTAATTTATAAATATTGAACAACCATGACAAAGGAAAAAAAAACCAGAAATAACCAATACCAAGACAGAAACATTAAACCACAAAACAGCTAAGAGAGAATGTAAGTGAGTATTTATCTGATCTTTGGTATTTAAGATAGTTAATTTTCATACTAGACACAACTGAGAATAATGTATTAAATTTGGTTGCCTTCCCACCTGATTTTATATTGATTTACTGAGAATGTTTTTCATGTTTTGCATCATTTAACTTTGACTCTATCCTCTGTATACCCTATGAACAAGCAGCTAGATATAAAAGCATGACAATAGTTAAATGTTTTACCAAGATACTAATATATTGAGATTTTTTTGGTCAAAACAGCTGGTATCTTGAGGAACAAGGTTAGGGATGGTGGTAGACATCCTATCATCAGAGAACATACATCCCCAACAAAATATTATTCAGCCCCAAATGTCAACACTGCTATGGATGAGAAATTCCTCAATTAAAGCCAATTCATCCCCAGCTTAAACAATGTCAGTAGTTTTTGCTTTTTGCATCACTATCTCCTGTGGTATCTGCATTCATAGTTGAGCTGTCTCCACACGGTGACAAAGATCGTCCCTGACAGACTGTATACCTTCGTTCCTCAAAAGCATCTTAGTGACCACGCGAGTCTTTGAAAAATGGTCCTGGTCTTACTAGAACCAGGTAAATACCATGAACTAATGGAGACTATAAGAGATGTTCTATTGATCAGCTTGGTATCTAAGTGTACATGAGTAGCAAGTCCTACAAGGTAGGATAAAGAGACATAAGAGGCTTGTATTGTGTGGCTCTAGACACTGTGGAAAGTGCAATTAAAATCTTTCCACTTCCTTCTAGGCATTGAGATGCTAGGGAGATTACATGATTAACTACAAAGTATACAGTTCCACCCATGCACTTACCTTTCTGTATTATATAAAACTATTCCACAGTCCAACCTAGCTCCCAGCATCCACACCTACCCTTTTCCCACATCTACTTTCAAGAATGATCCTGCCTAACATTAGGTAAGTTTTCCAAATGAGATTAACAGTGTGTTCACCCTTGCTCAAACTTGTTTACCTGTTGAATACGGATCCAAGATCTCTGTTGACTTTCTATGGCTGGATTACAAATTTAGACACCCCCCCCAACATTCAATAAACAAAGCAAAAGAAAAACAGGATACCATAATTATATACTCCCACATGAAAAAGGGAAGTTGAAGAACATATGATATATATTATGTTATTTTTCTGGACAGGGAGGGCAAACTTCCCCACAAGGGAGGAAATGTGTTCCTTAGTTACCAAACAGGCTGCCTAATGTTCTCATCTTCAGCAGATGCTCCTTTACCCATTGTCCTTTGGACTCAGGTTTGTCAGGCCCTGTGGGTGGGTTGTCTGAACTCTCTCTTACCGACTCAGTGGATTTATTCTGCAGTCAGTTTTAGGGACTGTGAGTTGCAAAGGGATGGAGCATCACACAACTTTCTTTCTCAACCTTGAATTTTTTTGAAAATTGGACATCCTTGATTTGCTTTTAGTCATTCTGTCCTTTGTCTTCTAATCAAAGCTAGAAATGAACAAATTTGCTGTTGTGAATTTTTTAAGCAGGCCTAACTATTATATTATTCAAGCTAACAATTTCCATCTCGGGGTCTTCCATGCACATAGACAACCTGCCCCTCGCATCCAAGTTGCCTTAGTTCAAGGTTGACTATCACTTTGGTCTGACCTGGGGAAGTGGAAGGAGACTCTTGGTATTCAGTTTCCAGATCCTAGCAAACCTTACCCTTTCTGTCTCTCTACTTTGGTTCATATCAACTTACTGCATGGTTGTGAAGAAACACATTTAAAAAACAGGCACAAGCAAAAATAGAAAGAAGTTAAGCTCTTGAATTTATTTCCCTTTAGTCACTCTATCTCATTAAGGTCATTCTTTGTCTTGTACTCAAGATTCTTTGACTTAAATTCTACCCAAGTGGAACTTTGCAAACCATCTATTGCCATGCTTCAGATTATGATTCGTTCTATTCCACACATAGCACTCTGGGAGAGCTGGCTGACATGTTAAGTTGTGTGCTTCGGTATTGCTGTGTGGTTTCTGCATGTTGTGTTTCTCACATATGGAACTGCATAAAGGTGCATATGATATCTATATTACATCCTAATTGTTCCCCATGCACCAATCACATTGCAACAACTCTATTTGCAAAACAAGTGTTAAAGCCAGAATGACTGTATTACTTTACATCATAAAATATATGCATGTCATAGAGTACACTAAAAAGTGCAGTGTACCTACTGCTATTATTTTCTAAAATGAATAAACATGTCTTTCTTTTCCCACTGTCTCTCCCAACACTTCTCAATGATGTTTTTTTCTTTTCCTATTTTTTCCCATTCCTAAATATCAGAGTATGAATATAAAATACCACAGACATACCTCCAACGGATCCAGAAATAGTTTTCTAGATTTATCACACAATAGCCTCATACCAAGAAGGGAGCCAACAGAAGAGAAATGACTTACTTCCCGTTTTTCTCCTAGAGATCTCCATGCTGCCCATGCACCATGTACACCTTTTATTATTAATTCCCTTTCAGGCAGAATTAAATATGTAGCCCAAAACATGATAAAAATATTCAATTTGTTTTCATAAAAATCAGACTGTATAGGATTTCTATACAGTGAATGTTTTAGAAGTACCCACAATCATTTCAGCATGGGATTGACAGAATAAAATACACATTACAGTTGTGCATTAGTTATTAACTGGCATCATTAAAAGGTGCAGTGCTTAACACCACCAAGATAACAAAACAACTCCTCTGGATTCTCTCTTGGACTGTTTTGCTCTCCATCTGCCCGTACTTCTGTTAAGTAGGAAAACACAGATTGGCGGAATCAACACAGATTAGGGGTCTGTAATTGACTGTATTTGCAAAATACCACAGAAATCTCTGATGACGAAAATTCCATCTTTTTCTCATTTTTCAGCATTACTGTGGCATCCTGCTCTACTGAGATAGAGAGATATCGGTCTAACCTTGAAGAAGCTATGTATCTGGGACAGACATCTCAACCAGCCAGGGAGTTTGAGAGACCAGAAAAGAATGACAGTGACTAAAGAAACATCGATTACAATGGTGGGCATACCAACATTCCCCCAGGGACCAGCAAAGATATCTCAGGAGAAACGACTACACTTCACAGGATTCCCCCAAGACTATCTCAGAAGAAGAAATATACTCAGTGGGACTCCCAGGGGCAGGCGGCGGACAAGTGAAGACAGTTTCCCCATCTCTGGGCTTACCCACTGAAGGGCCACTTACACTACCACAGAGGACTTGTGCCTTACTAATACAGATGCCCCAAAGAGAGACATGAGGACAGGAGGGACAGGGACAGATATGTGAAGAAGAGGCAGTGGGAGGGGGGCAAGGACAGAAACTCATTTTGTTTGTAAAACGAAAATCTTTTTTGTGGATTAAGGCAAAGTTATTAGAGGAGAGAAAGAACAGAACTCACAGGTGTAAATTTATGAGGGGCAGGAGAGCCCTGAAGAACTCATGGACTCCAGGCATGAAATCCGTGAGAGGTGAGAGAAAAGTCAGATAGGAATTCACTAACTCCAGATGTGGAGTCCCATGAGGGGACTATACTGTCACCATGACCAAATCCAGGTTTTAAGGGCTAGAAATGCTTCCTACTGTCTGCTGGAGAGCTGTGATAAATGACAATCTGACCCTGCAACCTAATACAAGGTAAGGTAATTTAATTCGAAGGTCCTTCAAAGAATCAGTTAGGACAATAGACTTGACATCTTCTTGTATTAACTTTATCTATTTTTCAATTACATTAACTGTGAATTATGAGTTCTCATACCCATTATCTCACTCCCCTCCCCCACACCCCTTCCGACTTTTCTTCCCTCTCCTGCGTCTCCCTACACGTGCAGATGGATTACATCTTAAGTCATATTCCCTAGCTTCCCAAATGGGTAAGTAGATAATCAAAGGAGCAGGTCAAGACAAGAGCACGCTGAGCACAGCTAAGGTGTTAGAGTCCTGCAGGTAGCAGGACGCCACTGCCGTAGATGGGAAGGCAGAAGTTTTGACCACACTTGCTGCAACAAATGGGTCAGGGTGAATGTGCAGAAGTTAAGGGTGAGGGAATGGTGGCACAAGCCTCTGCTATCATTGCCAAAGGTCAGACAAACAACATGAATGACTAATGAGAGGGGCTTTTCCATCAAACTTTACTTTGAATTCTCAATAGATTTGAATGGGACAGCTATGAGAAACAAAAGATGAGAATAATTAACAGGGCAAGATTCTCAAGCCCAAAATGAGACTGAGAATGGTGAAAAGGTTAATCTCTGAGAAGATGATTCACAGTTGTTTTGTTTTGTTTTGTTTTATTAAGACAATCTCATGTAGCACAGGCTGGCTTCCAACTTGCTTCATACCCAAGGTAAACCTTGAAGCCCTGTTCTTCTTGTCTGTATCTCCCAAGTGCTAGGATTACAATCATGCACTATGTCAGTCATCTGAATGCAGATGCTGTCCAGGTAAAAGGAAGCCAGTAAGCACATGTTTGCTTCTATTTTCTGTGAAAAGGAGAACTTGAGATCACAAAATACTTTAAGCAGAATGAAAATTGGCCTCATCAAAATCAAAAACAAAACACATGTATATAGAAAGAAGGAAATCTAAAGTATAACTCATTTATGCTGGATTCTACAACAGCAACAACAATTCCTCCTCATATACCCAAACAACATAACAACACTAAGAATACACACTATGGCTTTCCATCTACTTTTCAATTTCAGAAGTAACAACACAAAACCAGCATTGTAACCAACAAAACAGGTTTGGTGCTATAGCCACAGGCAGACAGTAACAATTCTCGTATTTCTCTAACCTTTCTTGCTGGGTCTGTTTTCTCTACAGTTGTTTAGTTAAGAATACAAAATACCTCTTAATAAAAGAACAGTTCTCGTCCTGTGGAGAACACATAATCTTTTATAAAGTAGTCATATTTCCAAGTTTTTACAAACTGTCACTTTTCTACAAATGATTGAAATGGAACTACCGCAAAAATAATTTATTAGGAAGTCATGTTGCTCCAAGTAAATCTTAACAAGTACAATTTGTGACCAGGCACTCTGCAACCAAGAAGAAAAACAGGGTTTAAAAAAGATACAGAAAAAAGGGATCAAGAAAACATGGAGACTGAAAGAAAGAGCAGAAAATATTGAGGTAAGAACCATTTAGTTTAAAATGTCAAGGGAAACTAGTCTCAAATAAAGTTTTTCTTCCTATGAGGATGGGAAGCTTGCTTTCCTTTTTGGTTGTTTTGTTTTTGCAAGTACATGTGTGGGCCTATGTGTACAAAGATGGTACATGTGGTTCATGTGGAGAGCCAAAGTCGACTTTGGGTTTGGTCTTCAACCACTCCCCACTTTCATTATTAAGAAAGGTCTCTCAGTGGACTCCAGTGCTTGATAGCCTGCTTGACCAAAAGAGATTTCCCTGTCTTTGCCTTCTGAGCTTTGGATTACGCAGGCAGCTGACACACCTGCCTAGATTTTATCTGGGCTCCATACTTATGGGGCAAATGCCTTACCCACCAAACCATCCATCCTCACCACCTTTCTTCCTTCCCTCCCCCAGCCCAGGAGTTTGTTAATAAGGGAACTATTTAGATGACACTTAGTTTTCTGGTGCAAACAAACCGAACATACAATTTACAGTCCTTGAGCTGAAAGATGCCTCTTTGTGCATTTCATCTGAAAGCCAATCATAGTTGAGGGGCAAGGGGCATGACTGCTGATGGGTACTTTTAAAGTATTAGCTGTGCAACACGTGGTAGGATGTTGTGGAGAACTGGGTTCTTTCTCTTGACCAATGCCAGTTGCAGGCATTAGTTTCCAGTGCATCTCACTGACTTGCATGTAACAGTTCTGCTGGGATTCAGAGAGCTATAGTGGGTCAGATCACTAAATAGTGACCTGGACCTTATTTATTTATTTTAAGCCAAGTCTGGCTTTGAGAAGTTGTTTGAAGCTTCTTCAAAACAATCAAAAAGGTGTTCATCACTGGTTGCACATAAAATCGATTTTTCATAACACATACCAATTCTATCAAGAAATGGCTCTTTGTTGCATAGACTAAGAGAAGAGGGTAGTTCAAAATTTTTTTTTAATTTTAGTAAGTTCATAAGGAATCCACTATCAAACCTGTTCAGCTTTCTAATTTGCTTCAAATGACAAACTACCGTGGAATGGTAGACGCTGAGTCCTTGGCATGCTTTTATGTAGCTGTGAGATGATCAGTCCAGACAACTGCTCTCGACAGGTTGTTCTCAACTTCCAAGTGGCCAGCCTATGCTTCTCCTCTTCAAAGTTCTCATTTCTTTTGGAAAACTTCTTGAACCACCACTGCCCTGCAAGTTTGGTAGCAGCACTGGCCAAATGCCTTATGCATGTTATGTGCTATTTCTGTTGCTTTAGGACCCATTTTGAATTTGAGTAAAAAAAAAAAAAGTCACTTGAAATTCTTTTTTTATCTAATATCATTTCCATAGTCCAAATAAATATAAAATAAATATTGAGTGATAAGTCATTAGTAAAAATGTAAAGAGAGAAATGTGCATGAAAATAATGTGTAACACAACCACGTTTATTTAAGCATGTATTCCAATATCAAGTGGCAAATTTCAACAGTTAAAAAAAAATCTAATTACCATTGCGGACTGACCTAATATCATTGTTGTCTTCAAAAATAGTTTAAGCTACTTTTCTATTGCTATGATAAAATACTCTGACTCAAGAAACTTAAAAGAAAAAAAGGGTTTTGTTTTTCAGCGTACAGTACCAGAGAAATAGAGTTCATCACGGCAGGGAAGGCATGGAGGCAGGCAGGAGGCTGACTCACATTGCATCACACTCCGGGATCCAAGAAAGAGAGAACAGGAAGTGGAATTTGGTTATCAAAACTTAAGGCCTTCCTCCAATGATGTACTTCCACTAGCAAGGTTCTACCTCCTAAAGGCTCCATAACTCTCGAACAGCATCACCAGCTGGTGACCAACTAAGTGTTCAAACATGTAAGTCTGTTGGGGACATTTTACATTCAAACCACAAATTGTGTAAGAGCGTTTTAAGTTTTCAGGGCATGTAAATCACTCATCTACATTCCAAGGGTGAGGGCAGAGTTCCCAGTTGGCTGAACGTTCAGTGATGTAACTCAGGCCCATATATTTCCACTCTTGCCTCATCGCCAGTCTCTTGGCTTGTAGCCTGGCAGCAATAGAATTCTGGCACATTAGTTCTTTATCACTACATGACAAATTACCCCAATTTTAATGGTTAACACATCAAATATATACTATCACACACAGCTTCTGTGTTTTAGGAATGTGCATGTTGTGTAGCGAGGTGTTACAGCTCACAGCATCTTGAGGTTGCCATGGGCCTACAGGTCTGCTGGAACTGGAGACCCTCTTCTAGCAATAGCTACCATCTAATATCCTCGGTTCCATCACTCTCTGCCCACCGCTTCTTACAAAAGGGCATCTAGCCTCCTCCAGAGAAAATGATCCACGAGAGAGAAAAGAACCACCAAGGCAGAAGCCATAATGTCACACAACATCACTTCAGAGAGATGCCCTGCCACTTCCCGTCCTGTCAGGCACAGGGTGGAAGGGCACACACAAAAGTACATGCCAAGAGGCAGGGATCATTGGGGATAATGTTGAAAGCTGCCTATAGCTGACTGTCATACACTCATCCTTTCCAAGAACTCTAAAAGATTGTCATGTTGCAGTATTAGTTCAATACACTATCTCATTATTTAACTCAGATCCTTCCAGGGATAAAGTTACTTGTGCGTTTCCTTAGGTACTCCTCAAGAATGGTTTCTTCTGTTCTACAGGGCTGTGAGCTAGACAACAACAGTTGACAAATCATGGCATTGGGGCCAAATCTGGCTCCTGCCATTTCATTTACTACTGTCTACAGTTCCTTTTATACCACAAAGGCAAAGTCTAATAATTGCAGTGAATACCACGTGGCTCATAAAGCAAAAATACTCATTATTTGGCTTTTTACAGGAAAGTTTTCAAATGCCTGAGCTAACAAGATATATTGAATGAGCTAAGAATATTTTGGTCAGCTAGAGATACTTTTTGTTTATTTGTGGGATTTTTTTTTTTTTTTTTTTTTTTGCCTTTCAAAGGAAAGTTTTAATCGAAATTGATTTGAATCTACATGCATCATTGTCAGGACAGGATTGCTACGGAAAGATGAAAGGAGTAAAACCAACTGCCTTGGTGTTGAGCATTCCTCCAACGGGCACTTGGGCTCTTTTCCAGCTTTTCCTCTGCTCCAGACTATTCATTTTGGTTCTTCCTTCTCTGGCTCCCTGGCTAGCTAGCCTGTTGTAATGGTTACTCTTACCTATTGCTGTGAGAGAACACCCAAAGTCAAACAACTTAAGGGAGGAAGGGAGATTTATTCAGTTTACGGTTCCAGAGGGGAGATACAGTCTCTCAAAGCAGAGGCGGCATGGCTGGCTGGCCAAAGCTGGAGGAGGCTACGTCGTTGCAGACATCTTGGAGGCTGAGAGCTGCAAGACTGCTTGCTGCAAAGGCATATTTCTTCTGGAGGCAGGGTGGGACTAATTCACCTCAAGGCCCACCCCTTGTGACTGCCTTCCTCCAGCAAGGCTCCACCTCTCAAGGTGCCATGACCTTGCCAAACACATGAGACTATGGGGGGACACATTTCAAACCATGATATCTGTCTTCCTCCAAGGCCTTAGCCAATCTCTTCCTGGCTTTCTTCACCTTCCTGGTCTGCCTCTGGATGTCAGCATAAGCAACTTGTTGCCTATAGAAGGATGGTAGAAGAGGAAGTCCTGCTGCTGTAATCTCTCTCCAAAGTAGGGATGGATCAGAGGCGAACTCAGAATTCTTCAGCCCTGTTTGACCTTGGGGTTACCTGAACACTCTCAGAGACAACAGTTATAGACACTCTCATTCGAAAGTGGGGGACTGGAGAGATGGGTCAGTGGTTAAGAACACTTGCTGTACAATCATGAGAACCAGAGTTTGGGTCCAGCAGTCCTGGTCACAACAATCATGGGAGCAGAAGGATCATGGGAGTTTGCTAGCTTCCAGCCGCAGAGATGTGAGTGACAAGCTCTCAAGCAGAGACCCTGCCTCAGAGGAGTAAGTGCAACATGACGGAGAAGGACCACCCGGCATGCTCTCTGGCCCCCACATGCGCACATTGGTATACTTGCATACAATCCCACAGATACATATACACAAATAAAAATAAAACTTTAAAAAATGTGAGGGGGTGAAGGTACAGTTCGATCCTAGAATATACATTCAACAAAAAGGAGGTTCCGGGTTCAAGTCCATGGTGTCCCACTCAAAAAAGGGGGGACAGGGACAGAAAAGCAAATAGAACCAGGTCACTGAAATCCAGCCAGGTAACAGTTCCTCCCTTAAGACTCCATTTTATCTTCATAGGGGGCCTTCCCCATTGTCTGAGTCTGTTTCCTGGAGGCTCAGTTCTCTGAGTCATTCTTCCTTCTTCATAACGTTAGCTCACGCTGCCAACTGAACAGCTTTCTCGACCTGTCTCCCGATTACGGAAGTCAGGGAAGAGAGCCCTCTTTTCATACTCCACTCTGGTCCCGTTCAGTTCAGCTTGGCATCAGTCTCCTAACACATAATTCTCTGAAAACTTTACAGGTCTCAGGAATCTCGTCGGTGTTTTTGCCACTAAACAAAAGTCACGGGTACAAATCTCTCTCAGGTAAGTCTCCTTTGCCTTGGGAGTCTGCAGAAATGGCTGAAGAACAATGATCATTTCATTAAGATTCTTAGAAGCCCTTACTGACTATAGGAATCTGTCAGTCACACCAAGTCCTTCTATTTGACAAAAGTCTTCTGAAGCAGGACTTCTCTAAAGTATTAACAAAAGATTTTACAGTCAAACTCTCACCTTTGACCTTAGAACATGTTTTCCTGGCATGTCACCGTGAAGCAGCCATGTCTCCATCACAGGCACGCACCATCACACCTAACTACCAATCCTTTCTTTAGTTTACTTCTCTCACATTTTCTTATAAATAGCAAGAATAACCCAGGTGACACAGTCAATACGGTTGAAAACTGTTTAGCCACATCATCCAGCTCATTATTCTAGTTTCTATATTACTATGAAGACAATGCTATTTTAAGATTTTTGCTAATGCATTAGAAGGATCTCTTTTTCAAAGATTCTCATTAGATTTTTTCCAGCTTCCCTTAAACCCTAATTGGCAACCTCATCAAAGGACATGAGTCTACAGTTAAAAACACTTTAGGCTTTCATTTAAAGTGAATCCACAAAGTCTGTTCATTCACTGCTGATTTCCAAAGCCTCACCCACTACACCAATTAGGGACAGGTATCAACTTGACAAATGAAAATTTTTTTCAGCACACCTAGATGAAGAACTGTTTTGTTAAGTAAGACAAGCCCTGAGCAATCCTGTGGGAGATTATCTAATCGATGTGGGCAGACCTAGTCCATAATGGTATCATGATTTGAATATGGATTTTCCTTTACAGGTTTGTGTGCTTGGATCCTTAATGGATACTGGTGTTAAGAAGGTCTTGGCACCTTTGGGAGATGGAGCTTTACTAGAGGAAGGTGTCCCCAATCTGTGACTGCTAGCAGTGGGCAGCTAGCTTTCTCTGCCTCTGGGATGGATGGGACTTAAGTTACCTCCACCTTCTGCTAGCCAGCCATGCCTTTTCTACCATAATGAACTGTATCTCCCCTCTGGGACTATAAGCCAAGTAAATCTCCCTTTCTCCCTTTAAGTTGCTTAAGTTTAAGTGATGTTACACAGTAGCAGAAAGAGTAACATGCCCCTTTCTTAGCTTTACCTGTGGCTATGGCGTGGCTCTTGAATATTAGCATAAACTCTCTGCCACTATAATGGATTATAACTAAAATTGTAAGCTGTAATAAATCCCTTGTTTGGTAAGCTGTTTGGCTCCTGTATTCATTCATGAATGGGAAGATGAAAATAACATACCTAATTTAAAAATTACTTATTATGACAGCACCTGCCTTATTTTGTTTTGAAGGACTAACTAGACCGGGAGGCTTGTAAACATTTCTATTAAAATCCTAGATCAAGGACCCAGCAAATTCAATGGCTGGCGAGAACCTATTACTGGTTCATTAGAGTCATCTGACCCTTACTGTATTCTCACACACCAGAGGGTTGAGCAAGCTCTCTTAAGACTTGCTTAAGGGTGCTAATTCTATACCTCCTCCCAAAAGCATTGTGATAGTTAATCCTGGGTGTCAACTTGAACACACCTAGCATTAACTAAGATCATCCCTCAGACTACTTGAAGAGATTACCCAGATCAATACATTACAATACAAAGACAAGCCCTAGATCGAACTGGAACTTCCCAGTAGCAGACCAGATAAAAGGAACCATAGAACAGAAGACTTTGAAGAGACTCTCCAAAGCTGTACTAGAAACTCTCTTCCTTTCTGCCGCCTGGATTCTTTGACCCTCCAGCCCTCCAACACTCCAAGTCTCCAACGTGATTAAAGACTCTCCAGGAATCCTCCAGCCTTCAGCCGTCACCCACTGGCCTACTGGACTGACAGGTACTAGCAGCTATTGTTGGACTACCTCAGCCATATCTAGTAAATCAATTCAATAAATTCCCTTTTTAAATATTCATTCTGTTGATTCTGTGATTCTAGAGAACCCTGATTAATAAAGGCATCTACCTCCAAATAACATCTCTGAAGATTAGGCTTTAGAATGTGAATTTGGGGACATACACAGAGTCTAGAGTAGCACTCAACCTAGCGACCAACATCAATATTAATCTACTACATAACAATTGTCCTCAATCTGTAAGTTAAAAACATTAAGCTTGAGATTTATTAGCTCACATGTTTTCTGAAAATCAGGAATCCTAGAGTCATAGCTGAATGGTTCTGGTTAAGATATCAACCTCAGGCTTAGTGTGATCTGAAAAATAAAAGAACTTTCTCAAGAGTTATATAGTTTCTCAAGAGGGAGTTAAGTTCCTTGCTATATGAGCCTTGCTACGGTTTGGATATGTAAAGTGTCCCCCAAAGAGGTCAATCAATGTGTTGAAAACTTGATTCCCTTGTGAATCTAATTACGGATTAGTGACGGGATCTGACCTAAAGAATGGACTAATCCATTGACAGGTTTCTAGTAAGATGGCATTGTTGGGAAATGGCAGAAAAAGAAAGGTGGGGCCTAGATACAGGAATTAGATCCATGGGGCCATGCCCTGGTCATGCCATCATGAAGAGAGCATTTCTGATTCATCACACTCTTCCACCATAGTTCTCTGCCTTATCATAGACCCAAATAGAGTCAGTTAACCACAGGATGAAACCTCTGCCAGTGTGAGCAAAACTAATCAGTTCTGCCTTTTAAGATGATTTCCTCCAGTATTTGTTACAGAAAAAAAAAAACAAAAAAAAAAAAAAAAAAAAAAAAACCAAAAAACCCTCTGACTAGCAAAGAGCTTTCCAAAGATATGCTCACAATATGGCCAACTTCCCTAGAGCAATTGATCAGAAAAGTATGATAAAGAACCTGCAATGTCTTTTATAACCTGTTCTTAGAAGAAATGTTTAAGGGCTGGAGAGGTGGTTCAGGGGTTAAGCCTCTGCCTTGCAGGCAGAAGGTCCTGAGTTCAAATCCTAGACCCCATGTATAGATGTCGGGCCGAAGCGGGAGCGGCCTGCATTTCTGGTCCTGGTAGGGCAGAGCCTATGAATCCCTAAGCAGAGTAACCAAGGAGGAGGTGGAGGTGGTCCATGGTGGTTCCCAAATTCGCCCGTGGTTCTACACACACACGCACAATTGAATAAACTATAAAAAATTTAAAAAAAAAGAAGAAACGTTCAATTGTTTTAGTCATGTAGACTAACTCTGTTGCAAAGTAAAAAAGAGAGAGACCACACAAGGACACAAATACCAGAACATGGCAAAGGCATCTTAGAAGCTGGATGTTTACTGAGAACTTGACAACTACAGGTATAGTCTCATGTAAAGCATCATAATATGAACAGAAGGAATGAATAGGAAAATGAAACTGGATTTTCTTCAAATACTTCTATTATAGGGAAACAAAAGAACAAACCACTGTTCAGGAAATCTTAACAAATTTCTATATCTCACTGACCTGAATAAGGTAACAACCATTATTCCTAAGTGAAAGGAGTCTACAAAACTAGTTTCAGCCATAACAATAGGAAGAAAGCAGGAAAATGCAAGATTCAACATAACTTTACACAGACAACCAATATTCTGTCACAAAAGATAGTCAAAAACAATAGCAAAGATTTAAGAGTAAGAGTTTGTAACTACATATTCTGAATATATATTTATAAATTCCAACAAGTAGTTACCTAAAAATGTTGAAAATTTGTTTTAAGGCACACATTTAAGCCAAAAATCCTAATATTTATTATGATGATAACATATCATTTTGAAACATGCAAATAATGCTCACATATTTACTCTATCGACAGCCTTGAAAGGAAAAAAAGGCAAATATTAATGGAGTAGTTTCACTAAATAGATAAGAAACATGAAGACAGATAAGGAATATGAACCCAATATTACTTATTAATTATATATTTATTATAATAGCCTCAGATAAGGGAAATGGGGCTCAGGGAAGCTAAACAACTTAAGCTAATGTCAACAACTAGTAGATGGTATTACCAGGAACAAATCTAAAGGCATTGGTTCTAGTACCAGTCATCTAGTTCTGCATAGCAGTATTATTTAAAATAATATTTGATTAATTATAATTTCAGAAATATCATAATTTTTATTTTTCAAAATTAAAAATCTCAGAAGAGATTATTTTGTAAAGATGTGCCATAAAAATATTTTCTGAATAGATGGGGTTACAAATAATTTTGACTCATTTGTCAACTACCACAAAGAAGAATTTTGATATAATTATTCAAAGATATAATTTTAGTAACCACTTTTCTGATAAAAAAGAGGGATTCTATGAGTCCCTTGAATAAAAATAACCCCTTTACTTAGACTTCTTCCTATTGCCCTTGCTATTCATTATATTCTATATTCATACTTGATTCTGTTAACTATACATTCACAAAATCATAATTTCAAGACTTTTCATATTTTACAAGTATTATTTTTATTTAAAATATTTTCTTTCTTGGTTAGTGAGTTACAAATGATTATTTTTATTAATATAAACCATCAAAGTCTTTGGTTAAAATGAGAAAGTGGAAAGAAAGCCTGGGACTTTTCATTGGAAAAGATCACTGTCACAAAATTTTTCTTCCCAAACTATTTACTTCTACTGATGAGTGCATGGATTAAAATAATATTTTATGATCCTCTGTAGAATATTTTATAAATGTATAATCAAATTGTGAATGTCAACTACATATAGATTTTAAAAATACACTCAAATAAAAATATTTAAGCTTAAATATATATATTTTTTTTTACCTGAATCATTTAATACTGGGACACTGCACTCGTTCAGATGCTCCGAGGCCACCCACAGGAGAACGGTCACTGTTCCCACCAGACCAGCCGCTCCCACACTGGTGGCGGCCTCTAGGCGACCCCGGCAGTCCGCAAGTCTCGGCCGGCTGGGCCCTTAGGGAAGCAGCCCGGCTCGAATCTGGAAGGCCAGGCCGTCCCCTCTGGTGGCTTGCTTGTGCGTCCCGTCTCGGGGTCCACCACTTTGCGAATGATGCTCTGCCGGGCGTCCCACTCCTCCTTGGTCATGGGCTTCATGGCCTGGATGCGGGACTTCTGCTCATTGGTCAGGACTGGGCCGTTGTCATCCTCCCCGGCTGAGTGGTTCCACTGGTCCAGTGACGGGATAGGAAGAGCGTCGTCCTGCTGCACAACCACCTTTTCTTTGCCTCTTTTCTTCAGCTTCTTCTTCCTTTTCCTCTTCTTCCTCCTCTTATCCTTGTGCTTGCCCCGCTTTTTCCGGTGGTGACCATCATTGGAGGAGGAGGAGGAAGAAGAGGAGGAGGAGGGCGAGGAGGAAGAAGAGGAGCTAGAAGAACTGGAAGAAGAGGAGGAAAAGCTGGATCTCCGTCTCTTGCAGGCCTTGTGTCTGCTTCTCTCCTCTGCCCCGGAGCAGCTGCTGGCCTTGTGACTTTGGGACTTCGAAGTCCAGCAGTTCCTGGAGGCTGGACTGCTCTTCTTCCTCCGCTTTTCTGGCCCTCGCCCCCGGGACCGACTGCGACTTCTCGAGTGCTTGCGAGAGCCCACGTGAGGCATCGTGGCACGGGCTCCCGCCCACACCACGTCTCAGCTCGGGGAAACGGCTGCCAGGCTTAAGCTTAAATATTTTTATTCATGTCATTACATACATAAATGACATGAATATGATATGTATACAACTAGGAGAAAAAATTTAAATTCTTTCATAAAATGATAAATTTATCAAATGCTATTGCAGTCAGCCTACATGGTTGCTGATAAATAACCATCAAATGGCTTAAGGGAATAAGGATTTATTTTTTCTTACGATTCCTGGTTACAGCTTGACAGTAGATTACGCACCAACACCGGGGCTGAGGGAACTGGCCACACCATCACCACATAACAGCTGAGAGATGGACAATCCTTACTTGCCAGACCAGCATGTCTGGCCAGGTGAACAGAAGGATGCCTACTCTCTCAACCAGCTCTCTGTGATTTATTCCAGGGCCTAATCCCACCCATCATGGGCTGGACCTTGCCCATCAGGTAGACAATCTTTTGCAGGTTTGCTCTGGGCATAACTCAACTACTAATTCTCCACAAATGTGCCCAGAGCTCAAACCCTCAACAGTCAAGTTGACACCTGTGCCTAGCTATGACAAATGCAGATATTTGGACATACCAACATCTTACATAGCATCAGTAACAATGTACATACTCTAAAGTTCAATCTCCTTTCTCTCCTATTGGTTCTGTCCTATCTTCCCCACCCCCACATCTTGACACTCTCAAATTTCCTAATATAAAGAGCTTCTTCCATTTATCTAGCATGTCAGAGCTATTTACTCTTTTGCATTATTTTAGGTCCAGGTCGGGGTCACCTGGTGTTGCAGTCAGCCTACATAGTTGCTGATAAATGACCATCAAATGGTTTAAGGGAACAAGAGATTTATTTCTTTACAAGTCTGGTTACAGTTCTTAGTCCAACATGCACGAACACCAGGGCCAAGGGAACCGGCCACACCATCTCTACATAAGGGCTAAGAGAGGGATGATCCTTATTTGCCAGACCAGCATGTCTGGCCAAGTGCACAAAAGGATGCCAACTCTCTCAACCAGCTCTCCGTGATTTATTACAGGGCCTAATCCCACCCACCATAGGCTGGATCTTCCCCATCAGCTAGACAATCTCCTGCAGGTTCGCTCTGGGCTTAACTCAATTACTAATTCTCCACAAATGTGGCCAGAGCTCAAACCCTCAACAGTCAAGTTGACACTGTGCCCAACTATGACACCTGTGTTTCTCCCCCATTTTCCAAGTCATTTCTGCATGTTCCTCCAGTTGCCCTTGACAACAAATGCAGCTGTTGAGTTTTTATTTCAAAACAACATTTGCTGAGAGACATCTATGTAGCTAAGTTATGAATCCTTGGTGCTAAAAGACACAATTCTTTTTTTTTTTCAGTGCTTGTCCTGAAGATTTTAATTACCCATTTTCAGTTATAACAATCTATTTTGGATTATTCAATTTAGTTTCCAAAGTTCCATAAAATTTGCCCTATTATCTAAGTTTTCTTCTCTCTGATACAACTGTTTCCATAAAATTGCATCTTTGTACACTGCATGTTCATTAATACATACTTAAGGTTATCCAAAATCCAATTGTCTTGTAAATCACACAGGGAAACAAAATCTGATTTTTGCAAGGTGCATTTTAGTTATCTTTAGCATTCACGGTAGTAGTAACCATTCCTGGGATTCTCCCTTCTTGCAGAATAGAATTCTTGTCCTGTGTCCTCTCATTTCAGTTTGAAAAGATTCTCTTTAGCATTTGTCTATGGAAAGACAAACTTTTTGTCTGATGGCAAAAAGTTTTTTGTTTGTTTTTAATCAAGAAATCTCATTTGTAAAGCACGTTTTTCTTATATAGAAAATTCTTGGCTGTTACTCCTTTTCTTTAAGTATTCTATATTTTTCTTTCATTGAAATCTAGCTTTTATTGCTTTTTTTAATAATACATTTTTTATTATTATTTCAGCTCATACAAACTTAATAGGTACACCAGTTCCCTCCCTCCCTCTTCCTCCCCCCGAACCCCCTGCTCCCCCTCCCCTCACCCCTCCCTCCCCAACCCCCCGTGCCTCCCGCCCCAATTCCCAGAATCCTTTCTTGTACATGCCTGACTCTCCTCTGGGCCCTCCTCTCCGATGACATATAAGGACCCAGTGGCATTTCCCTGAACCCCTTCCTGTGTTCCCCTTAAGCATAGGAACACTACTGTGGCTGCCAATCCCTTGCCTCCAAGGATCTTGGTGCCTTTAGCAGATGCTAGACTTTGTGAGGTAAAAGACACAATTCTATTCAGAGAATGGCTTATTAAAGTGATTCTCTCCATTATTCCACATGCTCCTCTGCATTAAGCACAAATCTTAAGACACATCTAAGATTTTGCTGGGCAGAATCATAAAGCTGGTTTAACAAGCATGATTTAAGTTACTTTATATCATAAATAATGCCATATATATCCCCTAAGTAGGTTTAGGCATAGATTTATGATGAATTTCTTTCAAACTGAGTCCATGTATGAATTAAGTCTGAAAGACTATGCCTAGATATTCACTCTCTTCTTCTACATCTTCAACTTGAGACATTCCTGATTTACATTCCACCACACTACCTCTAGCCACCTGCATTCTTCTTACATTAGTTCATGGCTCAATTTCTAATACTTGTCTCCATTTACCCTGCAGAGCCTGGATATCATAATAATTCTAGGCTTAAGATTGCCTAGAAAAACAGTCTGCTATGAATTAAATATAAGATTCATTACTATCAAAATGATAGATTTATTGCAGTGCAGGCAATCTCCAACAGAACACCAATTTCAAGTTTGAAAATGATATGAAATCTAGCTTTTTTTTAAATTTGTATGTGTGTGGGGGGGTTCTTGTGTGCGTTTGTGCTTGCATGTGGTTTGGGAGCATGGGCACAGAACAGTGTAGAAGCCCCAGGGCAATATCAGGAATCACCCTTGATTACTCTTCCGCCTTATGGTTTGGGGTCTGGATCACGAAGTAAATCCGAAGTGCACCATAAAGAGGGCCAGTCTGGCCAGCCAGCTTGCTCTGGGGATTCCAAGCTCCACCTTCTGCAGTAGGAATTATAAGTGGATTACCAGGTCACCCAGCATTTTATGTGAGATCTGGGGATCTAAACTCAGTCCTTTTGTTTGTGCAGCAGGCACTTTAACCACTGAGCACTCTCTCCATCCCAGTAACTCTAATTCTGAATTAGTAAGTAGGGGCAAAAAAAATTTTTATATGGAAAAAAGTTTGCTTAAGAAAAAAAAAAAGCTTAGGATTTGGGGGAGACAGAGCTCAGTGATAAAGCACTTGATTCACCTAAGTTAGGCCCTAGGTTCTGTCTCCATCACGGGGAGGAGGAAACACGGGGAGGAAGAGAGAAAAAAGTTAGAAACATAATTGTAAGTTAACTAGGTAACAGTTCTCAATTTTGAAAGCATAACTCAGAAATTTCCAACATACGCACACGCATACACACAAGTGTACATGTGTCTACGTGTGTCAGTGTGCATGTGTGGTGCTCAGCCCCAAATCCAAGCCTTCATGCACTGCTTCACCCTGAGTTATGCCCTCAGCCCTGCAACTGGGAGTGATTTTTTTTATTCCAAAAATAAGTTCCTGGTATATAAAGGCAAGAATCAAATATTAATATTTGGTCATTAAATTCCTTCATTAAATTTTCATTGTATTTAAAGATATACTTCTTTTTATAGCCTAAAAAAGGTTCCATTTTTCTTCCATCTAATGGTTTCAATCACTTCTTATCTATAACAGTCAAAAAATTCAAACACACCAAAGAACAAAACCAGTTTTTAGGTCTGAGGTGCATAACTCAGTGGTAGTGTGCCTGCTAACACATGTAAGGCTCTGGGTCTAGTCCCCTGTCCTGGAGAGAAAGAAGAAGAAAAAAAAGAAAGAAAAACAAACAAATGACATTTTTTAGAATTCAAGGCCCAAAAGATAGCTTATCAAAACTGTAAAGGAAAAAAAGATGTAATGGAGCCTAAAAATAAACATCCATGAACTTCTGTGCCCCTGTAACCTGCTTTCAAGTCTCTCCAGGTTCTTTATTGTCAAGGATCTAATGAACTAAGGATAATACATTTTTTAGTTAAATAAATTTAACTGGATTACATCTATGAAAATGATCTGCATGAACAGATCATCTATACATATATATATTTTTCCCCAAAAGCCTTTAAACTAGAATCACAATACATGCAACTTTGAACCCATAGTATGGAGTGGGAAATGACAGTATCAATCTGAATCAGCCTCATTCTGCTCTAGGGAGAAGGAATTACAAATGGTATAAAATCACACTAATAAAAAATAATTTAAAAAAATAATTAAATAAATAAAATCAAACTAACATGGAATCCTAAATACTTCATTTAATGCCTGTTTTTTAAATTTGTTGTTTCATGCCTGGGGGTCAAATCCAGAACCTCGCACATTATGAGCATTTGATCTACCACTGAGCTGCTCTAAGCTCTAACATGAACTTCTTTCCTCTTTTTTATTTTCTTTTGAATGTGATACTCGGGATTGCACATCCAAAACTCGAATATATCTCCTTAAAATGAAACATAAAAAACATTTACAATATAGTAACTAGTTCTAACAACTAAAATAATTCACTTAAAATGTGAATATAGATTTCAGTTCTCTAGATAGATAGGCATTTATACAGACCTGAATGATTTCATATGAGTATGATAATAACACATATCATTTTAAGTGAGATACGATTTGTTCAGTGAATTTACAAATTAAATTTCAGCACCTGCCCAAGTCAAATCAATGACAATTCTACATGTCAGAAACAGAAAGCTAACACACAAAAGTGGATTTCATTTAAAAGCACAGAAATACTTGAGGATTAATTTTAACTGTGAACCTGGATCAATTATAAGAAAATTATATATTTTTATATGCAAGTCAACAACCACTCATTCAAATAACTTTTAAGATGTATTTTTTCTATTTGAAAATTTGAACAATAGCACATACTATATCTTACCCTGTTAACAGCTTGACTATTTTCTAATATTTTAATTATTCATTTTCATTTAAAAATTTTTTATATATCATTTTTACATGTATGTGTGTGTTTGGGGTGTGTGTATGTATACACATGGAGGCCCTAGGGAGATAGAGAAAATCATCCTCAATCACTCTTCCACCTTATTATTTTGAGGGTCTCTAATTAAATACAGAGCTCACCCATAGGGCCAGCCTGGCCAAACAGTTTGCTTTGGGGATTCCCAATCTTGGCTTTCCCAGACCAGTGGCCAAAATTGCAGGCAGGCTATTTCATGCACCAAGCTGGAAATAAGAATTCCAGTTCTCTTGCTTGTGTGGGAAGCACTTTAACTGTTGATTCACCTTCTTATTACCATGGCATTGTGTGTGTGTGTGTGTGTGTATCTATCTGTATGTGTGTTTTTCACATAATGATAAGAACACTATAAAATTTTACATATTTGCACCATTGGCCATATAAACCACTAGCCACATTTTTAAATGATCATTTAGAAAAAACATCATTTGACAACACATCAGTATATAGCAATTTATTAACCCATTATCATTGATATTCAAGTTTTTACTTGTTTCTCACCCTTCCCAGATATCATGGCAAACTTTTGCAACTTTATTTTCCTTCTCCATGCTTTGGGTATTTTATTAAGACATACTTTTGCAAATACATTTACTGGGTTAAAATATATACATATTCCAATAACCATAATATATATTTTTGGTTTCTAAAAGTAGTTAAATTTAATTTGTTGCATTGGATGTTACCAGCATGAGTATATCATGGAATTCATTAGAATCTCACCATCTCCAAGTACTTATTTGAATTTCTCCTTATTTAGAAAGCAATAAAATAGTCTCTCATAGTTTTAATTTACATTTCTTTGGTTGCATGTAAGAATCCACATTTCCCTTCATGTTTGTTTTTGAATTTTTATGAGAACTAAACTTCACAATCATATTCCATTTATTCACCAGTCTTGAGATAGAAAATGTAATAAGGTATTTCTCAAAGTTATACATCTTTACTTAGCTCAAATTTCTTCTAATTTCTTTAAAATTTGTCTTTATGAACATTTATTCAAACAATGTTTCATGTTATAATTCCCATGAGACTCTTCAGTATTTATATTTTAGCTGCAAAGTTGGGAAGCTATTGGTTACTCAAAAAGTTGATGAATATTAATCAAACGCTTCTGTTCTTCATCAGCCTGCAGTATATTTTAATATATTTATTATAATGATTTATTTTAGGTTACATTTAGTTTTAAAATTAGAAATGTATACTAAACTAGAGCCATGGAGTTCATGGAGTGCTTGGCAAGCACACATGAGGTCCTGGAGTCATTGTCTAGGAACACACAGATCAGATGTGGTAGTGCATGCATATAATCCCAATACTCTGAAGATGGAGAAAGGAGGATCAAGAGTTTAAGGCCATCCTTGCTTCATAGAGTTAGAGGCTAGAGGGTCTGCAGAGATTACTCAGGAGTTAGAACTTTTTTACCTAGCAAGTAAAAGGACTCACTTCAGATCCTAGATCCCACATAAAAATACAAGCAAAAGTGGCAGTGACCTGTGTTTCTGGCTCTGAAAGACAGGGTCTGGGAAACCCTGGGCAGTAAGGAGGTAGAGCAAAAGTCACTCCTGGGCCACAGGGGCACACATTCAGTTGCCCTCTTCTACGCATTTGCATATATGTGCGCACGCATACACACACGCACACATAGATAGATAGATAGATAGATAGATAGATAGATAGATAGATAGATAGATAGATAGACAGACAGACAGATAGATAAAGTTAGAGGCTAGCCTGGGCTATATGAAATCCTGTCTCAAAAAAAAAAAGAGCTGGAGAGGTGGCTCAGGGGTTAAGCCTCTGCCTTGCAGGCAGAAGGTCCTGAGTTCAGATCCTAGACCCCACGTATAGACGCCAGGCAGAAGTGGGGGCGGCCTGTGTTTCTGGTCCTGGTAGGGCGGAGCCTGTGAATCCCAGGGCAGAGTAAACAAGGAGGAGGTGGAAGCGTCCATGGTGGTTCCCAAATTCATCTATGGTTCTACACACACACACACACATACATACACACAAGCACGCACATGCATATATACACAATTGAATAAGTAATAAACAAAAAAAAGAAAAATTTATTCTGAACCCAAGACACTTTTTCCTGATGCCAATTAATTAAAATGGGTAGATTACACTATGGTGTAGATATGTAGGCAGGGAGACTACAATAACCTCCATAATGTAGAATTACCATAATAATATGGATGTTATGAATTTAACCACAAAATTTGCTACAGAAAACCAATAAACATGTAAAACACTATCAAATGCACAAAATGGTTTCCAAGGACCACAGGCACTGAAAGTATTATATATGCATGTTAAAGGATGTATGGGACATTCAGAAGGAACACTGGAAGTTAGCCACTGAAGTGCATTTTGGGAAGATGTACATTTGGCAAGACCCAGTCAAGGGGGTTGGGGATTTAGCTTAGTGGTAGAGCGCTTGCCTAGCAAGCGCGAGGCCCTGGGTTCGGTCCCCAGCACCGAAAAAAAAAAAAAAAAAAAAAAAAAAAGACCCAGTCAAGACATTCTAATACTTCCTAATCCCAACTTCTATTACATTTCTTTTGTAAAGATAAGAGTGGTGCAGATATGGTATCTTTGTCTGATCTTATTAAATATTTGAATCCTAATTAATAAGTCCTGTCAAAAACATCACACTTTTTTCCCCTTTGTATCTTCACTGAATCACAGGAAGAACCTTAAAGATTAAATAATCCTATTAGGAACCACATCTACAGGCCTTTCACACGAACAGTTAACTAGATAGCCCTCAGTGGTGTACTTTATTAACACATTAGGCATCTCTCAATCCAATAAGTTAGTAAGATTAGCTATCACATATATGATAGTATATTTGTTTCTAGTGGCTAAAAACTAGAAAGAAAACATTTTCTATCCCCTAAAAAATGCAAGGACAAACACAATTGTGATATATCTATTAAAAAAAAACCTTACTCTATCAGAAAGAATAAGGAATAAACTGCTGATAAGTATGACAAAATGGATGAACCTCAAAATGACTAAATTGAGTGAAAAAAGCAAAACAAGTACTTAAGCCAAACCTGGTGGCCCACACCTGTACTCCCAGCACTGGGGAGACTGGGGCAGAATTCTCTTGGATGTCAGGCCAGCCCGGGATATACAGCAAGATCCTGTCTCAAAATAAATCAAAATAGGGCTAGAGAGAAAGCTCAGGGTTTAAGAGTCTGCCTCCCCAAACAGAAGGTCCTGAGTTCAGATCCCAGATCCCACACAAAAATGCCGGTAGAAAGGGCAGCTACATGCACTTCCAGCTCTGGTGGGCAGAGCCTAGGAAATTCCAGAATGAAGCAAAGGAGGTAAAGCAATTCAGGATGATTCCTGATCTTCCACAGGGACACACAATGTGCCCCCCTCACTCACACACACACACACACACACACACACACACACACACACACGCACGCACGCACGCACATGCGCATGCACACACACATGCACACACACGCGCACACGCACACGTACACGCATGCACACACACACTATTTGGACTGTGGAATAATGTGTTAGATGTTAGGCACATTAAACATAAAATGGGCTCAAGATGCGCCCCTTCTCCGTCTGATGTATGTCCACATAAAGAACTCTTCACAGTTCCCAGTCTACTTAGATAAGGCAGCTCCATCCTCCCAGGACAGCTCCACAGCCTCCATCCCACTTGCAGCTCTACAGCCTCCACCCCACCTGCAGCTCCACAGCCCCCACCCTGCCTGCAGCTCCACAGCCCCCACCCTGCCTGCAGCTCCACAGCCCCCACCCTGCCTGCAGCTCCACAGCCCCCACCCTGCCTGCAGCTCCACAGCCCCCACCCTGCCTGCAGCTCCACAGCCCCAGTCCACCTGCAACTAAGATAAACTGGCACGATGGTCCAAGGACTTTCACCCACCACATGGTAAGCCCCCTTCCATCCCAGTACTTTTCCAACTACATGCCCCTTGCCTACAGTTACATGCTCTTGCTCCCACGGTTACACACTCTGAAAGGGATGCCAGAGTTAGAGTTTCGTTCTCTGTCTCTCTGCCTGTTTTAAGATAGCCATGCCGCTTGCTGCTTGCCTATTTGTCCTCCTGCTTACTTGCCAACAAATCCGCGGTGGAGCTTGCTGCTTGCCTGCTTGCCATCCTATTTGTCCTCATGCTTGCTTGACAGTAAGTCTCCTGTGTACATCATGTGCTGGTTTTGGTGTGACTTTGCATCTCCAGCCATTCTAACATTTTTTTTTTCCCCTCAAGGCCCCCCACACTTAGCATATGTGAAGTTCAACTTATCATCAAAAGAATAAAAGTAATTATCTATTGACTTCTTTTAAATTACTGTGTTTGGGGGCTGGAAAGATGGCTCACAAACAGAAGTTCCTGAGTTCTGTGCCCAGGTCCCAGTAAGAACACCAGAGCAAATAGGGCAGGTAGCCCTGCACCTCCAGCCCTGATAGGCAGAGCCTGGCAAATCCCAGAGCAAAGCAAGAAGAGGTAGGAGCAATCCAAGATGATTCCCAAAGTCACTCTTGGTCCTCCAAGGGACACAGAGTACCCTCTGACACACACAGACACAGACACACACACACAATAAAAACAAAAAAGAAAATTCTCCTAAATTATAAAAAAAAAATGTTTTTCCTCATTCCATTATTTTCCTTGGATTAGCTTGAAAAGATACATCTTACTTGTCTTCTTTTAGGTGTTACATTTGAAATAGATCTTTACCTATGGTTAACACAGTACATAGACCTCAGACTATACAATTCTAGTCAGTGTCTACAGGCTTATATGACGCTGGAGCTCAGCTCAATATTATTGTTGTACTTTTTGTTGACCACAAATGTGACACTACTAGGGGCTCCTTATCTCAGTATTAGCCTAGATTAGTTCATGCTACCCATTTTCTTTGCTCACAATTTCTTCTTTCTACTTCACATCTTCCTGTTAGAAGTGAACCAAAACAATCAGAACAGTGTTTATAAAGTGTGGGCTGTAATCTACTAGACGCTTTGTGTTTGGCATTCTGCAATTTAACAATGTAGCTTTGTGCTAGGAAATCACTGAGCTCTTTAAATCTAAAGATTTAATATCCTTCCTTGATTCTGGTAAATGTGAGTGGTTAGCAAAAATTGTGTCTTGTGCTATTCCACCTTTTTTTTTCTTTACTTCCTCTCTCTTTCTCTTTTCTCCTTTCTTTTCTTCCTTCCTTCCTTCACTCATCTCCCTCCTTCTCTTTCATTCTTCTCTTTCTTTTTTCTTTCTTTCTTTCTTTCTTTCTTTCTTTCTTTCTTTCTTTCTTTCTTTTCTTTCTTCTTTCTTTTCTTCTTTCTTTCTTTCTTTCTTTCTTTCTGCTTCTTCTTCGTTGCTTTCTTGCTTCTTTCTTGCTTTCTTGCTTTCTTGCTTTCTCTCTGCTCTCTCTCTCTCTCTCTCTCTCTCTCTCTCTCTCTCTCTCTCTCTCTCTCTCTCTCTCTCTCTCTCTCTCTATCTATCTCTCTCTCTGTCTCTATCTCTATCTCACTGTGAGGTCCAGGCTTGCCTGGTTCTTATGATCCTCCCTGCCTTGTCTCTCAAGATCTGGAATCACAGGTATACATTACTACGCATGGTTCCATGTTTTCTTTCTGGAACTCTAATTATATTATTTTACAATCTCTGCTTTATAATTTCTATATTTTTTCCTCTTTTGCAGGAGGTTGTAAATAGTTTCTTTTTTTCTCTGTTGAAATCAGGTTTGTTTGTTTGTTTTGCCTTTAAGCATGACTTTATACTACATTAATCTACACTATAAAAATTTTCAACAAATACAATGAATTTATATTTTCATCCTCTACTACCCAATCGTTCCCCTCTTAACCTAGCATGCTTTTTTTGGCATGTGTTTCTGTGTGTGTGTGTGTGTGTGTGTGTGTGTGTGTGTGTGTGTGTCAGAGAGCACTGTGTGTGCCTGTAGTGGTCCAAGAGTGACTTCAGGAATCACTCTGGATTACTCTACCTCCTCTTTGCTTTGCTCTAAAGTTTCTCAGGCTCCGCCTTCCAGGACTGGAAGTACAGGCCCTCTACCATTTCCACTTGGAGTTTTTACATGGAATCTGGGATCCAAACTCAGGACCTTCTGCTTGTGAGGCAAAGGCTTAACCTCTGAGTCATCTCTCCAGCCCCTACCACTTATTTTTTTTCTCCCATATTTTTTTTTTCTAATCATACAACCTCAATAGGTACCTCCCTCCTCTCCCTCACTTGTCCCCTCCCTAGTCCCCCCTTTAACTCTCCCCCCTTTTCCTCTTCCTTTCACTCCCTTCCCTCCCTCCTCTTCTCCCAGTGCCTCCCCCTTCCTCCCTCCTATCGTCTGGAGCATCCTTTTGGATGAACTCTAAACCTCCCTCTGAGTCCTCCACCCTGGTGAGGGGTAAGGACTCAGTGGCAAAGCCCAGAGTTTTTTCTTGGGCTCCCCGTTACTATGAAAACTCTATTATGACTGTTAATTCCTTGCCTCTAAGGATTCTACTGTCTGAAGCCTCCTTTCTGTGATCCATGCTAGACTTTGGCTGAGTCATTGACATTTCAGCCATTGTGCAGGTCGGGCAAAGTCCATTTCTGGCTGTTATAGCCCTAACATGTGGAGTATCTCTCATATCCTTGGTCCTCCCCATCTTTAGGCTCTTATGATCTTGCTGCTCCCTCTTCTGCAAGGTTCCCTGAGCTTTAGGATAGGGAGAGATTTGACTGGTCTGCTTCCAGGTGGTTAATATAGGGTCTTTGGTGTTCTGAATTATGGTTTGTTGTTGTTTTCAGTTTTGCTTTTCCTGCACGGCCCTTGGCTACATCCTGATTGATATGGAAGGTCACCTCCTAACCAAAGATAAAAGACTGTTTAAATGAAGATCTTAATATAAGAGGAGACTTAAAGGTAGATGGAAGAATAGCAGTAGGACACAGCAGTGAGGAGGTGTCCCTTTGCAGGTCGGTTACAGTCTATCTGCCAGTCCCTATACCTTCCCTGATTGGTCAAACCTCTTCAGTCGCACGTGCAGAGGAAGGGAAGTGAGAGTGAGCTTCACCAGATGTCTCACTACTTACATGCAATAGTTGACAATGACCTATTTTCTCTTCTGAAGCTTGTTCCCCATCTGCTTTTTTTTTGGGGGGGGGCCTCTTTTCCCTTCCCTACTGTTTATAATCTTTGTGATTATAGTAGGTATTAGAAAGATTTACCTTTGAATGTCATTAAGCCTGCCACTTATTCTTAAAGGTTGATTTTAATCCCTATTATCCATCCATTATACAGAGAGCATGACATCAATGGACAGCCAAGGATGCCTGCAAAGTATTCAGAGACTTCAACACCTCTTTATCTCATAATAAACTTGCTTTAGTCCTAGTCCAGAAAGTTTCTCTTATTTTCTTATAGCTTATTCATTCATTTTAATGGACATTTGACATGATTGGTATAGGCAAGACTTCAAGATCTCTTGTGTAGCATACCTCTACAAATGGAATTCTATTACTTGTTTCATAAAATTTTATACTGGAATTTTATATTTAGTCTTGATAACTTCTTAATGTGTTCGGCAGAGTTCAAACATTGTCCAGAGAACAGAGAATCCAGATATTGCTATTCATTTATCATCTTACCTTAAAAATCCTGTGTTATCTGTAAATATCTCAACTTCTTCAGATTTTAACACAGCTTCTGACAAAAGGAAAAGTTTCAGATGCTGAGAATCTTACAACAATGGTTTCCTAGCAAATCTAACTTATTTCCTCACACCTTTCAGGTGCAAAGAATAACAAATTAGATCTACATCCTACCCCAATTACTTCAAGAGGCAAATGCTTCTTAAAGGAGAATTTTGCTGAATCAAAAACATGTTTTGTAATCAAGAGAAACCCATAGAGACATGAAGGGCTGGAGAAGGAGTGGGGTTAAGAACACTGTATTCTCTATCAGAACCCAAATCACAGAAGAAATATAACTTATCTCATACTAAGTACAAACTCTTCCTATGAGAAGTCATAAATTTTTTTTATTCTTATTATTTATTCAATTGTGTGTGTGTGTGTGTGTGTGTGTGTGTGTAGAACCATGGACGAATTTGGGAACCACCATGGACCGCCTCCACCTCCTCCTTGTTTACTCTGCCCTGGGATTCACAGGCTCCGCCCTACCAGGACCGGAAATGCAGGCCGTCTCCCCCCCCCCCCAATTCCGCCTGGCGTCTATACATGGGGTCTAGGATCCGAACTCAGGACTTTCTGCCTGCAAGGCAGAGGCTTAACCCCTGAGCCACCTCTCCAGCTCCGAGAAGTCATAAATTTTATCTTCTTTCATGTTTCTGTCATTTTATAATAGAACAAAACACAGAAGAGCTTTGAAGGGTCACAAAGGGAATCTTTTTTATTTGTTTATCTGTTGTTGTTGTTGTTGTTTTTGACAGCATCATCTAAAACCCATACCTGCTAGTTTTTGTTGTTCTCTGCTTTTATTTAGTTCATACTAATTTACTGACTTCAGTCATGAATGACAGTAAAGATGAGTCTAGGACTTATCTGTAGTATCATGCTCTGGCATCCTCCCATCAGAAATAAGAGAAAACTTACACTTCTCTCCTTCGGCATACTGCTCCCGCATGAAGAACATATAAACCACCACTCTGGAGTCTGCGTCCGCATTTTCTGAGCAGCTGCTACAGGCTTAAACACAACCCTCAGCTCCTGAAGTTCTTTCTTCTTAAAATTTGATATGTATCCTGCAATAATCACAACAGGAAAAGTTTGGGTTTTTGAAATCTCAGCTTCCTACATAGTTCCTATATAAACTGAAGTAAATTACTTGAAAGATTTTCTGAACCTATAAATAAAATAATGGTGCAGCATAAATAGATAAATGCCAGGCTGCCATATAAGCCTCTTCTCCCTACTCTTCCCTGCCCTCCCCTCGTCTCTCTCCAGAGGTTCTTGTTCTGTGGCTGGGCTGGAATTCACCATCTTCCTGCCACCACCTCCCCAGTGCTGAGACAACAGATGGGGGGCACCACTCCTGACTCAAGGGATTACTGTTAGTGTCAGTTGTTCTGTGGAATTTTGTACGTCACTTTTATTTTATTCAATCCTTAGGGTAACTTTTCTTAAGTCACAGCCCTGATAAATTTTGAGGCTTTTAAACAATGATTATCAACATTTTGCAGCACTACTGAACCTATTGTACATGACATACTCTCCAAAGAGCAACACCTACTGATACTATCACAGGCTCTGGGCATGTTGCAGGCGAGTGCACGCTGGCACACATGCGCACGCACATGCACACACACAGAGCACACACAATACTCTCTAAATTGCAACACATCAAAATACCTACTTCAATCCCTGGAACCCACATAGGAAAAAGAAAAGAAGGAATAGCAACCACAAGTTTTCCTGCGACCTCCACAAACATATCTTGCTATGCCCATGCCACACACACATGATAAATATTTAAAAAAGTTTAAAATTTAAAAAGTACCATTACAGAACATTCCATGTCCAAAATCTATGTTCTGAAATGACCAAAAATTGCTTTTGTTTTATGATTATGTTGCCAAAATGCTGTGTAAGTGTGTGTTTGTTTCATTTCTTTTTCAGATTTCTCTATTTCATTCCATGATTTTATTTAATTTTATTTTTGAACATATAAGCATACACACTTTCAAGATCAAAACATAAGCAAGCTACATTTGGAAAAGTCTTTTCTGTCGTTACTATCTTTCTTCTACCTCTAGGTCACGTTCTACATAGTTCTCTGAAGAAAGAGGGTAACGTGGGTGGGAGGCATACACCTAAGGCTGTTCCACAGCTTTACTGCACCACAGTGACATCCAATCAATCTCCTATGCTGGGCGTTCCAAACATTTCCAATATTTTGTTAATACAAGTATGTGATGGTTGCCAACTTGGAGGAATCAGGAATTAACTAAAAGATACAACTCCAGGAAAGGCTGTGGGGGCTTTTCCAGAAAGGATTAACTGAAGAGAGAACATCCTCTTTCAGAGTGGATTGTTCTACCTTCCAATAGGTGGTTCAGAAATAGAGATCAGAGGAAAAAGCTGGTGCCCCCCCCCCTTCACTTCCTGCTCTGGAGCACCCCAGTGGAGGTTAGGGCTGCTGCCGAGCTCTGCTGCCTGCCTTTCCATGTGAACTGAGAACCAGTGACTCTCCCCAACTTCCCGGGCTTTTAGCACTGGACCGGGACTGCTGAGGCATCGAGGTTTGAGGATTGAGTGGCTATCAGATTCCCAACTTCTCTAGCATTTAGACAGCCATTGTCGGCTTACTCAGACCCTTCCATGTCAGCCACTCTAGCGGGCTCCTGTTATAACACACACACACACACACACACATGCACACACACAGTCTGTTGGTTCTATACCTCTATTGAATACTGCCTAATACAAGTGATGGTCTATGATTAACAGAATGCAACTCACAATGCATTTTCAGAGACAAATTCCTGAGAGTTACTGTGTGTACCAAAGGATAAATGCATTCATGGCTGATTATTGCCAAATTCCCTCCTGGGTACTTTATGGTTATCCATCCAGACTTACCAGCCATGTACCATACCAAAATGCCTATTTTCCCAGTCTGAAAATTATATTTTGCAATTTCTGGATTTGAGTGACAAGTATCTTGGAGTAGTGGCTTTAATTCTTTGGCAGAGCTTTAACAAGATTTCTTTTTTTATGACTGAAGCTGGAATATCTTCTACCATCTACAATCCTCATTTCTTTTCCTAAACAGTTTTTCTCAAATCTGTGGCCTATGGCTTATTTGGGTTTTCAGAAAGTCGTTTCACTTAAAATTAGCTCCAATATTTCCCTCTGTTTTGTCATCTGACTTTTGCTCATGATATTTTTTTACTATGTAAACATTTTTTTTTCCATACAGTGGATTTATCATTTTTTTTAAGAACTGAGTCACAGTTATAAAATCCTTGGCTTACACTTTCATAACCTTAACTATGTTCTTCTGTGTGCACTGTTGACAAGTCTGTTGCTAGCCTCTTCCTTCTGCCTGGAAACCCAGAGGAAATTTTCTTCATCATCTTGAAAGTTTCACTAGAATATAACTTGGAGCTTGCCATTCTGGATCAATGCCCCCAGTACACAAAGTCCTCTCTCTCTCTCTCTCTCTCTCTCTTTCTCTGTCTTGATTGGGAGATGGAGACTATCCAGGGTGTTGAGCTTGCTCAGCCACTGCTGTGCCATGAAACTGCAACCCAGTAGAAGTCTTTTCAAAATACACACTCGGGTTTTCTCTTATTTAAAGAATCTTTCATAAAGAAAAGTTTAAATAGTAGTTCTGTTACTTTTTCCTTAGGAACTCTTCATCTTACATGTCCTGGATATTAATCACCTTCTGGACATGAGCATGTGGTTAGAAGCAGAAGAGGCCCTGAAGTCCATCCCTAGCACCGTGTGACCTGTCTCTGTGGATAACGTTTCCTATCTCATTCATTCTCTTGTCTACTGCCATACTTTTTGTACAGGGCTCCAAATGTATCTTTCCTCCCATATTACCTTGGAATTTAGCTTCATTTTTCTTTATTTCCTGAGTTTAGAGGTTCACTTTTACTTTTATTGGGGAGGGGTTACTTTGGATTTCACTCCGGAAGAGGCGCTGGACTATAATTTTCTTTAGTTCTGCAGTTGAATATTTTAAGGAAATTTTATCGTCGGCTGAAATGTCAAACTCCCATTTTGTTTTCTATTTAAAGTAGCATTACATGGATATTGTCTGCCATCTTCTGTTCATTTTGAAGTCTTCTTTTTTCTTTTTTCTAAACCAGAAGAGATTATGTATATGAGAGAGATTTGGGCAACTTACTGAATTTTCTTTTTTAAGTCAATAGTACCTAATGCACCATTGTTGTTGTTGTTGTTGTTTTTAATTTTATTATTATTATTATTATTTATTCAACTGTGCGCATGTGCGTGTGTATGTGTGCGGCATGTGTGTGTGTGTGTGTGTGTGTCTGTGTGTAGAACCATGGACAAACTCGTGAACCAATCCTCCCAGAGATAAGATGGCCAACTTCCCTATGAAGGGATTATGGAGATGAGCTCTCCATATCAAACAACTTGACCTCTAGCCCACATGGGCCCCAAAGCAACTGGGTTGGGCCCCAATGGGAGTTAACCAATGAGAAAAAGCCAGTTTCCCGGGGTTGTCTAGGTGTATAAATATGCCTGGCCCTGACAGCCATCTTTGGCTCCCTAGCCCCTCATGGCTAAGTCTGTTTCTTATTCCTTGCTCCTCATGGATTCCATGCCTACGGTCCATGAGTTCTCTGGTGCCCTAGCCCCTCATGGCACTTGTGCCACAAGTTCTTTCTAGCTTCATGACTGCTTCTCATGGCATTAGTGCCATGAGTCTGTTTCTTGCCTGCTTCTCATGGAGGTGCCCTAGCCCCTCATGGCATTAGTGCCATAAGTTCTATTTTGTGCCTGATCCTCATGCATTCCACGCCAGGCTCCATGAGTTCTCCAGGGCATTCTGCCCCTCATGGCACTCCACATCTGGAGTCCATGAGTTCCAACCTTTCTCTTTCTCTCCTCTAATAAACTCTACCTTAAACCTCTACATGTGCTCTGGTTTCAATCTTTGACTTTGGAACACAAGAACCCTACAACACTGGAGTGGTCGATTCCTGTTCCTGCAACACTTGACACCCCAGGTGTGACAGCCGAAAAGACCGTTTCCCCTGCATCATTTGGCCACCATGAAGGGACTGTCCCGCTTTTCCCACATCAATCTGAAAAGTATTTAACCTAACAGTTATTAGAGAAATGCAGATTAAAGCCACCATGAGATACAGCCCTATCTCTGTAATAGCTAAAATTAGAAATGAACAACCAAGCAAGTCACTATGCTGAATACAAGAGGTGGAGGTTTGAAGGGGGCAGCTGCACATGTTGCAGCACAGTTTCAATCTGGAGTGAGGTCACTAGCATGGGCAACCATCAAAGTAAGCTCCACATGCTTCAGGGTGCATTCCCATCAGCAGGAACAGTCTCCTCCTTGCTTTGCAACTTTTCCTTTTCATTCTCAGAGGTGTTTCTCTAACAATTATTCCACCCATTTTCCATTAAAGACAACATATCTATCATTTTTCCCATGTCCCTACATACCTTTATAAAATTCCTTTCAGAACACAGAAAAAAAATCCCATCACAATGCATGCATTACAATTTGCAAAACTATTCTGCTATAATCACATATTAATTTGCAATTTTTTTCACAAGGATAAAATTTCACTATCATCATAAAGCTTCAGTTCCATTACTTTGGGACTTTTCTAGAAAATGGGCAAAGGACATGATAATTCTGTTGGTTGATGACTCTGACAAACTTTCTTTTATGTGTGTGTGTATGTGTGTGTGTGTGTGTGTGTGTGTGCGCGCCTGTGTGGGTGTGTATACCAGTGGACATGCTTACATGTATGTGCCCATGGAGGCCCAAGGGTGATCTATCTGGAATCATCCTGGATTGCTCCACCTCCTTATTGCTCTGCTCTAGGGTTTCCCAGGTCTGCCATCCAGTACTGGAAATGCCATTTCCATCCAGCATTTTAAGTGGGATCTGGGGATCTGAATTCAGGTCCTTATGCTTGTGAGGCAAAGACTGAGCCATCTTCCCAGCCTCAAACTGCTTCTTAAAATTGATACAGTCACATAACTCCTAACAGGAAGTAAGAATTTTTATCTTCCTATGTCCCGCTCGTATTTATCTGGGAAAAATTCTAAAATTTTTTTACCAATTATTTTCTTAATTTTAGAAGTTCATTTTTATTTGGTGTGTGTGTGTGTGTGTGTGTGTGTGTGTGTGTGTGTGTGTACGCATGTGTGTGTGTACAAGAGGGCACTTGCATGTATATGCCTGTGGAGGCCCAAAGTTGACATTGGGAATCATTCTGGGTTGTTCTATCTCCTTTTGGCCTTGCTCTGGAGTTTCCCAGGCTCTGCCTTTCAGGGCTGGAATTATAGGCCACCACCATTTTTGCCTGGCATTTCTAGTGGGATCTGGGGTTCTGAACTCAGTCCCCTTTTGCTCGTGAGGCAAAGGGGTTCACCTCTGAGCCATCTCTCCAGCACCATTATTTGCTGATTTGTAAGAAAGAAACAGACTCTCTTGAGATGTATGCTATACATGTCATATATGTGTGGCCAACTTCTTGACACTACAATTAGCCATTGTCATCTACACAATTCAAGGTCAAGAACTGTACAGTCTTTTCTGGAAGAAGAAATCCCATAATGTTTTAAGTAGCTTTGCAGTTTTTGATGAGTCGCATACATTCAGAGTTATGCTGAGCCACAGGCTGGACACAACTGACTGGAAAATCTCCCAGGTCTTGCATGCCTTCCCCCATTCTAAGTAAAATAAACTTCAAATTGAGGAGATAATTTAACTTTATTGAATAGCTAGTACAGCTAGGAATGTCCATCTTGTGGAACCATGCCCACCACCCCTCCTGTCCCTCACTTCCCTAGTAGCTCTGGGACATTCATTAGCCATGCCAGACCATAGAAGACTGTGGTTCCACTCATCTTTCTCTTTTACCTTTTGTTTGGTCATGATGCCAAGCCAGGGTGGTATTGTCCTCTCTTAGCCATGTGGTCGCTGCATGGAGGCTCTTTCAGTTGTCTCCTCTATGCTAATGTTCTCCCACCTTAAAGCTATGACTTCCTCCTTGTCTCCCTTGAACCCAGCACCAAAGAGTTTCTTTTCCCTTTTCTCATTTTCAATAAAATCCCTACTTTAATCTCTCAATGTGTACTGGTTTCAATCTTCAGCTCTGAAACACAAACCCCAAAGAAAAAAACCCACAACAAATGAGCAAAGATTCATCAGATGTTGATTAATATGAAATATAGGTTACTCATTATTCTCAGGGTGGAGTCTTGATTGCCTTTCAAGCAGTTCTCACAGGGTTAACTGCAGTGGATGAATCCGGTCTATACTTAGGAGGAGCTGGACATTACAACCAAAGGACCATCTAAATAAACACTCCAGTTTCACTTCTCTCAGTTGACTTCAAAAACAACTCTGAGGAAAGCAGGAAGGGGGAGTGGTAAATATGATCAACCAAACATTGTATACAGATGTGAAATTGTCAAAAAATAGATTTAAAAAACTCACTAGCTTTGTTTAGAAGTGGTGATTTATACCCATAATCCCAGCATTTGGGACATGGAAGCGGGAAGATCTTCAATGCTAAACCAACCTGCACTAAATAGGTAGATTCTATCTCAAAAGCCAACCAAAGAAAGAAAACAACTACTAGGCCTAGTGGAACCACTGTCACCCCAGCACTCAGGAGACTGACAGTCCAGATTGCATAGTGAGATTCTGTAGGAAAACAAACAAAAACGACACTAATTTGAGGCTGTGCGGTCACAGCTAAGCAAGCAGTCTCCCACTAATTTGGCACAGACACTTCTGAATAAATTCACCTAACAGTCTAAGCTTGTTAACGTTTTCTCTTTCCATGTTTTCTAGGACAAGTTGCTTTATGGATACCCCACCTGACTCCTCAGAGTCCTAGTGTATAGATAGCCCACTTGGACCTTGAACTTCTGAGTCTCCAAAGAATCACACTTGCATTGCCTTTTGCTTCTTAGTACTTGCATTTCTTCAAGGTTAGCAACACCTGTGCAAAGGACTTACAAGAATGGGCATCTTAAACATTGCTAATTTCATTCTTTAATTCAAAGTAAAACAGGGGCTAAGAATATAACTCGGTTGGTAAAGCTGCATGTACAGGAGGACTTGTGCTTTATAAGTAAAAAAGTTTAGCTGGCTGATAAGTCATGTGTTTAACCTAACGTGTTATAGAGGCTGGTCTAGGAAAGAGAAGTTGTTGTAACCCAGTAGAAGAGGAAATAAAACCCAGGCCCACTCAACTGGAGACTTCCTGTTCCTTGCCCCCGATTCCCTCTCCCTACACACATTTTCTTCTAAAAGCCTTTTCTTCTTAAAATGATCTTTGCTGGTGGCAGTGCCTCATCTTCTCTGGTTTCTGGCTCCCCAAACCTTTTTTCCTGGCCCCAACAACGTGTGTCCTGGAATCACTGGTCTTTTCAGTGGTAAACAGCCAAGACCTGGGTTCTGTAACAGCATCAATTACATTCAAAGAAGCTTCCGAGGGGGAGCAGTGAGCCCCACCATTACAGAGAGAAATGAAAAATACAGGGTAGGTCTGCAAATAGCAACAGAGTGTTGAGGGACACAGATACCCGTGCCCTACCTCACTGCTGTCCAGTGTAACTGACGGGAATCTCTCGGAACCATCAGGACTATCATGAATCGTGGACACAAAATGCTGCTAATACCACCCATAGGTTCCCCTTCTTCCAAACTCCACATTTAGACAGCAAACCCTACTGGCTGGCCACTGCCCTCTCCCAGTGGTCAGCAGGCACTTATGAAGCCCATCACATACTCAGTGGGACAGGGTCTGTCCTTTACCTTGCCCACATGCCCAGGGATAAAAGTTCCACATTCAGATCCCACGTTTTTCTCCCTGGAGAATTAGTTGCCATGTAATCAATAAACTTTATCCATGGCATGGCTTATTGGGTCTTTTTCTTTTTTTAAAAACTTTATAATCACCGGCAAGTATTTGACTTCTAATACACTCTATCCCTCAATCTAGGCACCTGGGCTAAAATGGAAGGATGTAAATAAAGCTGCCTGCTGGCTCATAAGGGGGAAAGCAGATCATGACTAGCTGCCCAGCAGTGGTGGTGGTGGGCCGCCTGGGCAAATCCTATTTCTTACACAGGAGAGAAAGTTTATCCTTAAAGGCCACATTTACTTTAAAGTTTCTCCATTAAAGAAGCCAAACTATATCTTTACTAAAATACACTCCCTATGAGTTTGGAAGAGCTGGTTTTACTCCTCCACAGAGATAAGGTCACCAACTTCCCCAACCTTCAGTTCATGAAAGGATATGGAGATTAGCTCTTCATTACAGATAAGCTAATTCCTGAAGAAACACCTCTACCAAGAGGTCGGCCACAAGGTCACCTGGGCTGGACTCCACATGAACATACCAAGGAGATGCTGGGGACCAAAAGCTCTGATCAGATTTGCAGAAGCTGGCGCTAACCAACGAAGAAAAGCCACTTCGCACTGCCCACCACCACCACTAAACCACTAAATACCCCTGATCCTGTCATCTGTCTTCGGCTTCCTTGCCCCTCAGGGACTACAGGACCATGAGTTCCATCCTTTCCCTCTTCTAATAAAATCTGTCTTAATCCTCTACATGTTCTGGTTTCAGTCTTTGAATCTAGAACACAAGAATCTGGACATTAAAAACCCTGCAACAGATTGGCATGGTGGATCACCTGCAATTCCAACCCTAGAAAGCAAAGCCTGGGAACTTCTGGGGCTATCTGACTAGCCAGACCAGCCCTACTCTGAGTTCAATTAGAGACCCAGCCTCAAAAACATAAGGTAGACGGCTGATCAAGGATGATTCCAGATAGCAACCTCAGGCCTCCCCATGCACATGTACACACAGGTGCATCTTTGCAAGTGGGCATACACACACACACACACACACACACACACACACACACACACACACGAATACCCCATCACATACACACAAAAAGAAAAGAAGTGAAAAACTGGTTAGATAAAATTCAGAATGCTTGCTACTAGGTAGTTTATACAATCAAATGATACATAGCAAGATTTTTCTAGCATTTTAAAACTAATCTTATTATTATGGGGGGGGGTGTACATGGCAAGGTCAGAAGACAACTTTGTGAAGTCCATTCATTCCTTCCAAACTAAGGTCATTAGACTTGGGCAGTTTTAGAGCAGCCATGCTGGGATGGTCTTGGAAGGTCATCCTCCACTGTAGGGATTACCCTGAAGGAACACATCCTACTGATCCAGGGGAACTGACTCTAATCCTTCACTAAGATAAAGTCACCAACTTAACCAAATCCTGTTTATAAAAGGATAAAGAGATAAGTTCTTCATTGTAGATAAGCTCTACCAAGAGGTCTACTACAAGATTAACTGGGTTTGGCCCATATGAACAGACCAATGAGATGTAGAGGACCAAAAGCTCCAATCCGGTTTGCAGAAACTGGAGCTAACTAATGAGGAAAAGCCAATTTTCATGGACCTGCCTAAGTCTATAAATAATCCCGACCCTGGCAGCCATCTTTGGCTCTTTTGCCCTTATGTCTGAGGTCCATGGATTCTGGCTTCCTTTCCCCTCTCAGACTGCAAATCTGTGTTTCCCTTGCCCCTCGTGGATTCCATGCCTGAAGTCTATGAGTTCTGGGGGCTCTCTTGCCCCTTGCCAGTTCATGTCCATGAGTTCCATTATTCCTCTCCTCTAATACACTCTTGATTCTCTACACATGTTCTGGTTTCAATCTTTGGCTTCCAAACACAAAAACCTGGAGATAACACACAAGACCCCAGAGAAAATCCCGTGCATGGCAATCATCTTTACCCAACACATCTTCACAACCTTAAAAATAATTTGCAAGAGTTGGGAGTGCAACTCAATGATAGAGTATGTCTGTAGCATGCCAAAGACCTTAGGTTCAATACTCAGCAACAAAAATAATAATTTAAAAAGAAATGATTATATATGCAACATGTGATTTAGTTTTTCAATTACTGAATAGAAAAACATCTGTTAATTATATACTAGAGAATGCTAATAATTGCCACAATATCTTTATTTAGATCAAAAGATTTTAATCTGTGTTGTGTCAAAGCACACTCCAGTAATTTAAAAGATGTCAATTTTTTTGGTACACAAATGTATCGCTAGTCAATGGGAAAAATCATCTATACTTGTCCTATGAGATGCACTAAAATCTAATCTCTAACATGACAATATAAGAAATTGTTTTTATTCATTTCCTCAGTTTAAATGTAAAATGCCATTTAAACAAATTTCCAAATATCTTCAGATTATATATTATGAAATCTAGAAAATGGTATTCTCCAAACAAAAATTGGAAGATACTCATTGAGAAATTAATTACTCATTTAACTTTACAGTATATTTATGGAATATAATAAATTTAAAGTTGCAGCATTTTGATTTCAAGTTATGTTTTTTAAAAAACTATAAGGACTAGGCATATGGATCAAGAATTTAGATCTTGCAAAACATATGTAAAGTCCCAGCAATCTCTGACCACCCCCACTTATCCTCCCCCAAAATTTTTAGTATGAGAAATCTAAAACACTGAGGTTACATTTGACATTAATCTACTGAAATTTTGCATGCTTCCAATAAAACTATTGCTATTTGAGGACTTACGTGAATTAAATCTCTTGAGCTGGCAAGATGCTCAGTGGGTAAAAGCACTTGGCACCATATCTGACAATCTGTGTTCAATACATATACACAATAAAATATCAAAAACTGTGTTTCTTAAATTTCACATAAGAAGTGTTTCACATATGAACCAATCCTTAGTATTACTTTTATGCATAAATTGGAAACTACAAATTTAGTCTGAATGAAAAAGTCCTGAGGAGATGCTGGATAAGGTGCTTGCTTGCTCTATGGGCCTGAAGACCTAAGTTTGTACCCCCAAAACCCATACCTCTTGTTGATAGCTAGCATAAGCTATCTTTGCATAGGCAACGTGCAATCTCCAGGACCAATAAGCTAGCCTAACAGGCACACTCTGGCTTCGACTGAGATCATACCCTGCCTTAACAACAAAAACCAAAACTGAGATTGAGCAAAGACACCAGATATCAACTTTGGGCTTTCACAAGAACATGTATATGTGCACCTGTACACACCTATACACACACATGCAAACACTCATGCACACACCTCATGTACATGCAAAAAAAAAAACCAATTAGGCTAACAATTGTGCATCTGTATCTTTATCTCTTCCAAAATATTGTACAATTCATGTTAGGCATTTTAGTAAGCGCAGGAGATTATTTGAGCAATTTTTATTGGGCTCTGGTAATGTTATTGGTGTTTCCTTGGTTTTTCTTTTGGGTGCTAGGGATCCAAGGTTCATGCTATACCAGTGATCTATATGCACCTATGTATTTAAAAAAAAATTAGGAAACAAAACATTGGTAAAGGAAAAATTAATTTACTCAATTGATTTTCAAATGTATCTCATTGCTAAATCGGTATGTTCTAGCTTTCTTATGGCTTTCCATAAAGTGTGAGGCGACCACAGGCACAATGAAGAGGAAATTAGTCCTCCAACCTCACCCTTAGCCAAATTGCAAATAAATAATTTTCTCCACCAGTTTATTTCATAATTTCTTTTAAAACACAGAGAAAATAAAGTTTTGTGTTTGTGGACCTAAGTGCTGGATAACATTAACATTTAGGTAGCTATCAACTGAATTACAAAATCGAGTATCTGTGAATTATATATGGCTTATAAGGACGTAAGAAAGTTAACTAAACTAAAGCCAATTATTTTGCTGTTTTTAATGTCTTGTTATTTTGTCACAAAATATTCATATGCATTAACTGCTGACTCTGTTTGGCCGCATGTTAATCTTCAATAACCGGAATTTAAACTGAAAGCATCAAGCTAAGTCCCTACTTATCTCATGTGCACTCATACAGCTAAATTTAATCACAAAATGTTAGTCTCTAGCTGGCTGAGTTCTGATAAAGTCTCTTGAATAAAACACAAGGCAAGCTTTCTTCTACTTCAGCTGAAAGAGAGAGGCTGATGGAGAAAACCACAGTAATTTTTCTTTTTTTTCTCAATTAGCAAAATACTCCCAACACAGCAAAAAGAAGGCATCAAGGTTCGACAAGCGTGGGTGAGTAGGTGGCACACTTCTATCATCCAGCATTGGATGGCAGGAGGATGAGGAGTGCAAGGTCCTCAAGCTGAATAGTGCGTTCAGTAGCTGACTGGTGGATTCAGGGCCATCCTGGATCATAAGAAAAAACCTGTCTCAAATTAGTTAACTTAAAAAATTCAGCAAAATTCTTCTTTTACTTTGTTTCTGCAGCTAGCGCGTTTTTAGCCTTTTTTTTTTTTTTTTTTTTTTAAGAATGCTGGATGCACAGAAACGAATAAAACTGCACAACCTGGTGTCCACTAACAGACTGGCCTCAAGTCAAAGGGCAGCAGCTGCTCCTGGGGAATCTCTGGGGCTTCAGGATAGTTGAGACATCTCCCTCTCTTCCCCGATACCAGCTTTCGCTTTCTGATTCCTGCAGCCCCAGCCAGCCTCCATCATCATTACGGGGGGCTGCGGGAGCGGGGGGTGGATGGTCAGAATCTCTCCAAGACAACCACTGATGAAAGAGATCCCGGAAACCATGTACTCAACGCCGCGCCAAGATCCCAAGGGTCCACCGCTCCCAGCAGCGCGCTCGCTTTCCTCCCCCGCGCAGGGGTGAAATTCCGTGTCAGGAGACCCATCCTTCCTTGGAATTCCTTCACTCCGTCCCCCCACTCGCTCCCTGACTCCCGTCTTGACCTCCCTACTAGGATTAGCCGCTATTCACGCGCAGGAAGAGCCCAAGAAGCCCAGGTTAAGCCACACACAAGATGGCAGCCACAACCTACCGAAGGAAACCGCGGCGCCACCACTCCAGCGATGCCAGGCCTTCAAACTGCGGGCGACCCCATTGGTCCAGCCTGAGAGCGCGAGATAAAGCGAGGGCCGCACTGGCCAATCAGAAGGCAGCGCGCTGGGTACGCCGCCGCGGGACGGGCGCTGGAAAGCGTGGAGTCTCCGAGGCGTGGAGCGGGTGGCGAGTTGCAGCCAATGGGCTTTCGGCCAGCTGGGGCGAGGGCGAGGGGCGGCGCGCTCTCCCCTGACGATCCCTTTAGGGTTTCCTGGGGGGCACGCGGGGCTGTGGGGACGCCTCGGGTCTATTGGAGCAGACCCCGGACAGAGTCAGGCTCACGCCGCGCTCGGGCGCCGCGGACGCCGGTGCCGGGTCTCGGGGCTGGGCGGGCTGCTCATCCGTTGTTTCACTCCGGGGCTTCCGGTGCGCAGCCCTGTGACAGGTGGTTCTGAAGCCCCTGGGGAACTGGGGCTGGAACTGGGGCTGCAGGGAACGGAGTACAGTGTAAAATCCCGAAGCAAAACTCCAGGGGGTAACCACTCACCATTTCACAGGTAAGAATTACACCAACCCGGAATAGAATCTCGGTCCGCATCCCGGGGCTGGATCTGCCTTTGCATCCACCTGACGTCCCCCCTCCCCCACCGTGCACACTGCACGCCGTGCAAAGAGAACGGAACGGTCTGCGGTGCACTGCTGCAGGCCAGGAGGGTGCGAGAGTTTGAGGCCTTTGATTGGGGTCCTCAGATCGTGGGCTACCGTCTAATTTGCCTTCTATTCCTCTTCGGAAAAAAGGTTTCCTTGCCTGACAGGCGGGATAGACAAGAACAAGTGAAGCCCTGGAAACGTCCCAGACTCGGGACATACCAAGTGTGCCTTGCTTGTCATAAGAGATCAGGAGGAAATAGCAGCCGCGTCTTAGCCTTTCTTTCTTTTTTCTTTTTTTCTTTTTTTTTAATGAAAAGAAACACTGAAGTGAGGTAGGTTATATAGTCTACAAAGAGAAGAAGATGGAAAATGAAACAAATTTTATATTGCAGTGACTGAAATGTACACATTGTCTCTGCAAGGTCAGTCGGTCCGTTTTGTGTTTTTCGGAGTTTTTTCAGTGAGAGTGTTTTTTGTCAACTCGGTTGTTTTCAAACCGTAGGGAGTTGGGAACAACACTGGTGATCCCTTTTCTTAAGGTTTATTTTTGTTTTTTATGATTGAAGCAAGAACACGTATTGCCCAATCTGGCCCAAACCAAATTGTAGTGGAAGATGATCTTGGACAACTCATTCTCCTGCCTCCACTCCCAGGTGCAGAAATTGCAAGCTTTTTTTTTTTGAAGTTTCTAGGAGCATGTCACAGCTTTCTGGTAGCTTGAATTAAAAACTACTCTGGCCAGGAGGTGTGGCAGCCCTCCTGTAATTCTATCCTTAAAAAGCAGAGACTGGGAATTCCCACAGCAAGCTGGCTAGCCCCATCAAGCAAGCTCTAGGTTTGAGTAGAAACCGTCTTAAAAGAATAAAATAGAAGCGCCATCAAGGGTGATTTCCAGTACAGCTCATGTGCATCTCACATTCACTTACATATGAAAATGAAAAAAGAAAGGACTAGCTATATTCTGGCACTTGGTAGAGTGCCAGTTTGCACAAAGTGCCGGGATCAGACATGCTGGGCATAGCCCTGCAATCCCAGCCCTTCAGGGGTTGAGGCCAGAGGATCGGTAGTTGCAGGTCATGCTTGGTTACTTTACAAGCTCAAGATCAGAAGAATACAGGAACCTCAATACAGAAAAAACAAAGTCTATATTCTACTGCACACTGGTCCAAATGAGTATGTGTTTTCCTGTTTTGAGAAATTCTTGCTCATTATTGCCTTGTCTACATTCTCTTTTGTATTTCCTCTTCTTTACTCTTGTTTTCTCTATAAACCACTGAATCATCTATGGTATTAATTAGCTTTTCCTGTGAGTCTATTATATTGTCTGTACGGTTTGTTTGAACAACAGTTTTCATATCATGATATTTGTTATTTTTACTTCTTTAGTCTTTTTCCTTAAATTTTTATTTTATTTAAAATATTAAATATTTAAATTTTATTTTAAAAAAATTTTCAGGATTCTCTATTTCTCTTAAACATCAACCTTTCGGTTTGGTGGGCTTCTTAGGTCTCATTTCTATGGTGTAGCCTTCTCCAGGTGTTTCAGGACTCTTCTCTGGGAGGTTGCCTGCCATATTTTTGTGTATATTATGGTCGGCATTATCTTTGAGCTTTTCAGCTGTTTTCATTCATCAGGACAGTTTTCTTTTAGTTTCAACTAAATAATAATAGTCCTATGGATTTGATGTGACAGAAAAAAATTGCCTTGTATTTTAACATGTTGATGGTTCAAATTTTTTATTTTTGACATCTTAGTCCATTAGATATATATCCTAAAATTATGCATAATAGTGTTATAGTACTGAAATTACAATTTAAAAAATCTAAATGCAGGTCTGGGGAGATGGCTCAGTGGTTGAACTCTTTGCCTCAAAAGAAAAGACCTGAGTTCTGATCCCTAAATCCCACTTGTAAAAACGTTGGGTGGGTACGGTGACAGCGTGTAATTCTGGTGCTGCAAGGCAGAGCCTGGGAAAACACAGAACAAAGTGATAAGGAGGTAGAGAACACAAGATGATTCCTGATGTCATTCTTGGGCCTCCACAGATGTACACGTGCACACACACATGTATGTGAGCACACAACTTTATATTATACTAATTTATTGTAATTTATTTATTAAAAATGTTTATCATGCTTTAGTATGAATTCTTGGCAAAAGCATGTTATATAACCATTTAGTCATATAAAAATGTTAATAATGGGGGAAAGTAAATAGAGTATATTATTAGTGAAAGTATAAAATGTCTATACACCGAAATCTGAACTTTGTCTTAAAATAGATACTCAAAAGATAGTTGCTAGCATTTTATTGACTGATTTCTATGTGTCAGGTACTATTTTAAGTGATATTCTTATCCTCCCGGTAACCATAAAGCAATTAACATTATCCCTGTTTAAAAAGTTTTATAAGATATTTATTTAAAGGAAAAGCTTGCGGGTTAGTAAGGGAACGTGTTAACTAACACATTAAATGAGGACAGTAGGATTATAAGTGATTATTCTTTGCAACTTTTCCTAATTTTGGAATTTTACAATAGCTATATATTCTTTTGTAGTGGTTTGCACTATTTTTAAAGATAAAGTTGTCGTACTTATTTTTCCTCATGTGTTTTCTTTACAAATATGTACCATCCTTTGTTTTTCCTGCAGACCGTCTCATGGAATTGTGAACCAAAAGATGGAATTTCTGTTTTTCAGAAGACATTCTCAGAGCTCCTGATACAACTGTCAATTTAGTTGTTGACGAAGATGCACATGCCTGAATTTTGTTGGATTAGTGATCATTTCTAAAAGTCTCAGCCACAGTTTCTATTTGAAAAATGCAAGAATCAAAGATTATTGAATTTAGAATAGCATAATAATGATATATTTTGTCTGAGGACTACAGATTTTGTAGAGATCCTGTTTGGTTTCCAGCTATATTCTCCAATCAAAGTAGTTCATATTACATCTTTTGATAAACTTAATTTTAAAGAATTTCATATTTATAAACTACACCAAAAGATGGGAGAAAAAAATGGTAAGTAAAGAACTCATTGTTAAAACTTAATGTTTAAATAATTATAGACAATTTCAAGCTGAATTGTGGAATTTTCAAAATTTTCATTCTCAGTGACTTATTTCATTCCTTCTTTTGGAGTGAAGGCGTGGCAATAGAGTGTTCACTTGCTTGTGGATGTGTACATGGAGGCCAGAAGTGGATGCTGGGTTTTAATGTTATAGTTTTGTTTTTTTTTTTTTTTTGAGACAAGGTCTTTCTTTGAACCTGGTACTCACTGGTTTGACTAAACTGAATTTCTAGCAAGCTCACTGGATTCCAACTCTGGGATTACAAATGTACACTACCACCATGTCTGCCTTTTACATGAGTACTCAGGTTCTAAACTCAAGTCCTTATATTGACAGACATCTCCTCTGTCCCATTGTGTTTGGAATCTTTCATCTATAATGGTACGTCATTGTTAAATAATGGTTCAGTGAATTATGAAGAATTTCCAAATTTCATTGTGTGGTATACAAAATTCACATTTGTTAGTATTTTTACTGATCTGATGTCATTTTTTTTTATAATTGAGATTTTCAAATTATTTTGTGTGTGTGTGTGAGTGTATCAGAGGGCATTTGTGTCACTGTGGAGGACCAAGGATAATTTTGGGAATAATCCTGGATTTCTTCTACATCTTTTTGCTTTGCTCTGGAATTTCTCAGGTTCCACCCTCATAGCCGGAAGTGCAGGCCACTGCTATTTTCACATGGCATTTTTCTTTTTTTTTTTATTTCCACTCATACAAACTTAACAGGTACACTGGTCCCCCCCCCCTCCAACCCCCTATCCTCCTGTGTCCTCCTCCCCTCCCCTTTCCCTCTCCATACCCCAGTGCCTCCCCCTCCCATCCCCGGAGCATCCTTTACTGTGCATGCCAAACTCTCCTCTGGGTCCTGCTCTCCGATGAGGTGCAAGGACCCAGTGGCATTTCCCAGAACCCTTTCCTGTGTTCCCGTTAAGCATAGGAACACTACTGTGGCTGTCAATCCCTTGCCTTCCAGGATCCTAGTGCCTTTAGCAAATGCTAGACTTTGTGAGGTCAGTAGTGTGTTGGATATTGCGCAGGGCATGTAAAGTCCAAATATGATTGATTAGGCCCTAACTTGTGTGGAGTATCTTGCATATCATTCTTCCTCCCATCCTTGTGCTCTTACAATCTTACCGCCCCCCTCTTCCGCAAATTTCCCTGAGCTTCAGGATGGGGAGAGATTAGGCTGGCCTAGTTCCAGGTGATTGATATAGAGTCTCTGTTGTTCTGGATTATGGTTTGTTGATTTTTTTTTTCAGTTTTGCTGCTCCTGCAATGCCCTTGGCTCCACCCTGATGGGTTTTGGATGTCATCCCCTGGCCAGAGATAAAAACCTGTTAAATTAGAATCTTATTATAAGAGTATATTCAAAGGTAGATGTAATAAAAGTAGGAAACCAGGGTAAGGGAGGGGTCAATCACCCATCTGCGAAATGGTTACTTTCTATCTGTACATGGCATTTTTCAGTGGGATCTGGGATTCAAACTTAGGATGTTCTGCTTATGAGGCAGAAGCTTAACCCCTGAGCCATCTTTTCAGACCCAATCTCATTTAAAAGATGGTTCATTATTGAAAACCTTTCAGACTTGTCAAAGTTCCTAAAATTGTAATTTTGTAGGTAAGCTGAATTTTGTTACTAGCAGTCATTCTTCAGGGTCACTTTGTTCATTTTTAGGATAATATGTAAAGAAAAAGTAGTTTAACATTCATGTTGTTTAGCTAAGCAATAATCTTTTCCTTGAGACATCTATTTTACTATAATAGCTGGACCAGTAATTGTAATTTATTTGCTTTGTTGGAAAGAGTATTTGTGTGTTTGTGTGATGGGCATGAATGCATGTGGGGCCAGAGGTCACCCGCTGGTGTCATTCCTTTAGGCCTATCCACTTTGTTTATTTGAAACAGTGCCTCTGGGTTAGAACTTACCAAGAAGGCTAGGCCAGTCAGTGTCTCCCTGTACTTACATGGCTTTGTGTGTGTGTGTGTGTGTGTGTGTGATGGGAGGGAGTTCTGGTGATGAACATAGGTAACATGCTTGCAAGGTAAGCACATTACTGGCTGCGTAAACTCCCCACCTAGTCTTCAGTAAAATTGGTCACAAAGGTCTCAATGACTCATACTGCTTGTCATTATATTGATTCATGGTTACATAGCAGTGATTGTCATCCCTAGTGCTTTGGTACTATCAATGAATGTGTATAAAACAGTAAGAACGGTATATTGTTATTACTATTTTATGTGTGATGCTGGGATAAAACCCAGAGCCTTACACCTATTAAGACAATAATTCTGAACTATACCAAAAAAAATCATAAGTAAGTTTACTAGTTGGTGTTGGGCCATATTCATAGCTATCCTGGGGTGCATGTGGCACTCAGGTTAGACATGGTCTGCACCTTGAAGTTGTTCAATAAATGTGTTTCTGTGTATGTAAGTCAGTATTGATACATTTCCTGAGTGCCCCATAAGTATTTATTTAGTAAAGAAATTCAGATCAATATGATTCATACTCTCTTTTTACAAAGATTTTCTCAGTTCTTCTAATATAACGATATAATTAGCTTGTTCATGAAGTTGTTATATTTCCTTCATTATGGTATGTCCTTACAATAAATATTATTTTATTTTTTAATAAATATTATTTAACTGATAAGAGACGAATTTTTGATGGAACGGTCAAGCAATATTTCTCAATTCTATAGTCAGATAGTAACAATATTGGTATACCACATTTATTCAAGTACTTGCTCCTTTATTTCTTGTAAATCACTCTTGAAATATATTGACTTGTTTGTACAGTTTTATATTTTTTTTTCTTGGCTTTTTGGCTAAGCTCAAGCATAGTATTTTTTAGTTTTTTTTGAGTTTACTATTCTCTGGAATTTCATACATAAAATGAATTTATATTCTATCCCTCTCCCTCAGTGTAGTTTTTATTAGTTAATGGATTGCAATTTTGAGCATGCATACATTGAACAAGTAATTAAAAGACCAGGAACAAGAAACTGAGATTATTTTGCCCTGTAGTAATCATGTATACACAATTTGAAGTGAATGTCTTCTGATGTCTCTTAGAACACAGTGTAATAGTTAGTCTCTGAACAAAATATTGTTTACTCAATTCAGTTTGAGAAAGAATGCCATAAGGAGCAATGTGTTGATGTAAAACCTAAAACAAATAACATGAATATAACTCACATTATAGATGTAGAAAGTTTCATTGTTTTCTTTTAGCTTTGCTTTCTTAAGTTCATTAATTTGGTGTGGGGTCTTGGGGTTGTGCATGAATGTGTAACACGTACTCTACCAACACTTTAAAATTACATTATCATTGCTCTCTCCACTAATTAGTCTAATACTGGAAAGAAATGCTAGCAAGGGTTAAGGCTAGAAAATATGGATCAGGGAGACCATCCTCAACAGCAGTGAAACAGACTTTAATGTTGTATAAGTGATTATGGTGACTTTACGATATTTTCACCCATTATCCCAATCCCATTCTCCTTTTCCCCTTATAACCTTTCATCTTCCCTGCCATACTCCCTCCTAGTTTCAGATCTTTTCACTTGGGTGGTCCACTTTGTTTCATCTACTTTGTCTTTGATTATATATGCCTGACATGATTCATACTGCAAGCAGATGTCATAGATCAGTGGCTCTGCCATTGAGGAAAGCATCTTCCTTTTCTTTCTTAGGAGCATACTTTTTTTTTTTTTTATTCAAGCCTGGTGTTGCAGTTATTGTGCATGTTGATAAATTCATGACAAAATGACTTATGGGAACAAGGGATTTTATTCTGGCTTATGATACCTGGTTACATTTTTTAGTCCAACTTGGCAAGAAAGCTCCTACTAACACCAGGAGCCAAAGGAACTGGCCATATTCACAGGACTGCTAAGAGAGGGTCAATCTCACTTGCCTAGCAGCATGTCTGTCCAAATATACCAAGGAACTGCTAATTCCCTAAATGAGCTGCATCCATGGGAACCATCTGCCCAGGGCGAAGTCCCACCCACCATGGGCTGCGTCTCTCTTCTTCAGGCTTGCTCAGGACTTAACTAATATTTTTTTTTTTTTTACAAATGTGCCTAGGGCTAGAGCCGTCATTATCAAGTTGGCAACTGCGGCTAACTATCACATCCCATTTGAATGGCCAGAGTGACCATATGTTAGATAGGGGAGAGTGAAGAAGGTAGGGGTGTGGGGGAGTGGGGGGGTGGGGGGGTGGGGTGGGGTGTGTGAGCGTTACGTTTGTCAGAATCTGTGGGCAGTATGAGACTGGGAGTGCTGGTTTATTACTGAGTGTACATTTTCTCTATTATGGTCCAATGCTTAGTAGCAGATTTCCTGGGATCCCTTAGTTAAGCATTTTATTTTTATTGTCTTCAAACTCTTATTAGTGACTTTTTAATTTGTTTCAAATATTTCCTATCAGAGCAATACAATAAAAATATATTGGTATTTCTAGAAAATAGTCCAAGTGACAATACAAGAGTCATTGAGTTTTGATTATTGTTTGAGCACCATTGCTGCTTTTCTTGGTCCGAAGCAAACTCAGCATTCTATTTTATCAACATTCGAGAAGATATTAATGCTGTTAAAAGTATGTACCACTACCCCTTGTTTACGAGATGTTAAGCTTAGGACTTCTTGCATGCTCGCCAAGCACTCTACCAAGTGAGCTACATCCCTAGTCCTTTCTTATATCTGTTTTGTAGATATGGTCACATGATTAATAAGTGGGAGTACTGGAAATCAAGCTCAGATACATGTGATCAGAGCCTGTTTGTTGATGTTCTTCCTTAGGTCCTAAGGTGATACTGCCTTGATTCTCTTCTGCCTTGTCAGATGTCAGGATTTTATATATATATTCTTTATTCATTTTTTCATTGATCCCTCACACATTGATGTGTGATTCTAAGTGTCCTTTGAAATGAATCACACCTATTTTGTGACTTTGTTGTATGTCATTCTCTCAAAAATTTGTGTTTAGGGATCAGAGACTATATACCCATTTGTAAAGTGAGCCCCTTTGAATTTCCCACCTTTGTGTCCTAGCTCAGCAAGTAGCATTACTATGATTGTGGTTACCTAAACGATGTAAATCATTCTAAGTCCTCTCACTACCACCTGAATTATCATTTTTTAATTATTTTTTTTTACGTAGGCTTTTGCTTTGTAGCCAGGGTGACCTCAGATTTTCCATTTTCCTTCCTCAGCTACCTTACCCTCCCAAGCAGAGATTACCTGTATGCACCTCCACGCCTGGCTTCTAAGTGGTCTAAGAGGTCTTGCTAATGGTAGCATGAAATGCTTATACTTTCTCAATAATCTTCCGTATGTTTTATGTGACAAATAGGCCTTTCACGTCATGGCTTTTTCCTGCCCCTTAAAGCCATTTGTCATGTTTTGTTGTCTTACACTGCTTTTGTTTCAAATCTTAAAACCTTGTTTGAGTTACGCTATGGGGATTGAAAGTAGGCTTCATCTTGGGGCATAGAGCAGGCCAGTGTTAGCAGAGAAACAGGATGTCTCCTGAGGCCTCTTAGTAACAGCCCTAATTAGCCAGCAATCAGCTTTGGGGTAACTTTCCCAGTAGGAGTTGGGACTCAGAGAACTAAGCCTATTTCCTATGAAGATTCTTCCTTTATTGTACAATTTGGAGGTTTGGGCCTTAATTTTTACTAAGTATAATTTTTGTAACTGTTTCAGCTTACCTCTCAATCCTCATAAAACACACTTAAGTAACCCTTCTAAAATAGTTATGTCCCTTTTTGCATCAGGCCTATAAATGTGCTAAGTATGATTTTTGTTACATTTAAACATAGTATATGCTGGGTTTTTTTTGTTGTTGTTCATTTTAATTGCCTTTCTCATTTTTGTTTTCAACTTGAAAAGATTCTTTTAGGAAAATTTTTATTAAGATGTTGACTTGAGGGCAGAAATAAAAGTTCCTAATTTGTAAGTTTACTTATAAAAATTATATAGAGAGTTGGTATAAATTACTTGAAAGTTTAAAAAAATTGTTTGGGGTGTATCATAGTTAGATACAATTAAGGGTTTGAGCTCTGGGCACATTTGTAGAGAGTTAGTACTTGAGTTAAGCCCAGAGCCAGCCTTCAGGAGATTATCTAGTTGATGGGAAAGGCCCAGCCTATGTGGTTGGTACTAGTTCCCAGGCAGATGAATAAAATGGAGGAAACTGTTTGAGAAAGTTAGCATTCTCCTGTATATTTGGCCAGACATACTGGTTTGGCAAGTGAGAATTGTTCTTCTCTCAGTTCCTCACTGTATCTCATGTAGAGTTCCCTGGATTTATGGTGTTGGTGTGTGCTCTCCTACCAAGTTGGACAAGCAACTCTAACTAGACGATCTAAGAGAGAATAAGCCCCCTTTCCCCTTAAGCTGCTTTGTTATAGTTTTATCAGCAACAATGCAGGTGAACTGCAACAGGGTATGTGTATGTGTGTTGGAGGTGAGAGGACAGTTTTCAGGAGATGCCCTTTCCTTCCATCATTTCAGTTGGAAGGATTGAACTCACATACCAAGTTTGCATGCAAGCACTTTCACCCACTGAGCCATCTCTCCAACCCAAAGACTTCTTGAAAATCATTATTGTTGAGCATTTGATTATTTCAACAATCACTGAGATGTTTCATTCTGAAACTATCTACTAAGTAGAAGCCAATAGAAGCTTCATCTTAGAAACCTTAAAATATATATTGTCTGCACAAACATACTTCCATACATACTTCTTCCTGTTTTAAAGCAATGATACAGTGCAATTGAAGTGTTCAGTATATTTTTAAATGTAGCAGAAGTTCAGTCATATTCTAGAAATAATCAAAGAACATTTCTAGTTCTTTGTAAGGAATTATAACCAAAATCTTTTTTTCTCAAGGAAAGTAAAATTAAAATATTTTTATTTGGAACCAAAGTAGACTTTTCTATAATTTGCGCCTTGAGGAGATCAGTCTGTCAGTACTAAATTCTTAGGTTGTTATTTACTTTTATTTTAGGTGATGCAAAGACTTTCTGGATGGAGCTGGAAGATGATGGAAAAGTAGACTTCATGTTTGAAAAAGCACAAGATGTGCTGCAGGCACTGAAACAGAAGATAAAAGATGGGTCTGCCACAAATAAAGGTCTGAAAAGTGTCAGTGCCCTCCATGTTAAATACTGAGTACTAGAAATTCATGTCTCCCTACTTTTCATTATTTTTAAAAAAAAGGTTTTTTTAGAGCCTAACAATTTTACTTGCTTTTTCTATGCTGTGCTTCTACAAATTTGCTTTTACCATACCCATGAACCTCTTGTAAAGCTGGGTAAACTTTGTAAATGACAGCTACTGAATGTGTTTATTTTTATGCCAGGATAACTTTTGTTTATTCTTTCTTAAGAGAAAAGGTACCACTGTGTTGACCGGGCTGTCCCAGAAGCCCCGGCTTCTTTCAGCCTCCTTAGAGTAGCTGGAATCAGGCTACTTTTCTCCTCTGTTTTATCCTTTTTGTTTCTTTGGAGTAGAGGAAAAGACTATTATAAAAATAACATCTTCTTTGTGAGATTTGGCACAAATGGGAAACTATAATAAAGAAAAATTGTCTATTCCATTATTTAGATAACTAGTTCATATATGGGCAGGGAGTATAGCTTAGTGATAGAAGCCATGCTTAGCATTTCTGACCCTAGGTTCCATCTTACCCTGCAACAACATATTGTCATGTTTTACTCGTTTTAAGCAGAACTTGCTATACTGGTTTTATGAAAACAGTTTTGTTTTTCTATTTATTTCCATCTCTGCTTGGTTGTAAAACATAAGACTCTAAATGTAGGATTATCACATTGCCCATTGGAACATAGAGTTAGAAATAAATTTTCCCCAAACTATTCTAAGTATTTCTGATGATGTTGCTAGGAGGTCCATAGCTGTCCAGTTTCCAAAAGAAAACCAAAAGATAGGAACCAGCAAAGGGAGATAGTTTTATTTATAGTCTGGCTAGAACTGGGAGAAGGTCTTAGTTTCTCTCTGCCTTTCCAGCTTGATGTTAGAATTTTGTAGAAAAGAGAGACAAAAGCCAGGAAATATGCTTATGCAGATTTAGCCAAGAGAGAGGTTATCAGACAGCAGAGTTTCTTAGAAAGCAGTTTTCTCCTGACACTGCCATAGCTGCAGCTTGTCTCCGCATGGGATCTCTACCACACTGTCACGGTGACATGTCAGGTCTGTCATACTAATCTATTAGGTATTTGTTTTTTGTTTTGCTATTCCTTCTCAGTCTTTCATGAGTCAGGTATATACAGTCCTAAAATTTTCGGGTACTTAGAATCGTTACCTAATGTCCCAGCCTCATTTTCTTACTCAGGTAAGAATCTCTCAGGAGTTGAGAAAATTAATGTAAATTGTTTAACACAGTAACACGGATAAAGGTAATGGTGATTGCTTTTTTTTTTTTTAAACAGAGTATATCCAAGCTATGACTATAGTGAATGATGCGACTATAAATAGCAATTCAATATTGGTGAAGGGTATGTACATAACTTATCCTAATGTTTTCTGTATTTTCTTGCCAGTCATAATCTTTCATGTTAATAAACGATTTCAAATAACATGTAAGATCTAAATTGCTAAGTTATATAAACCATAGTCTTCTCTATGAAAAGTGCTACCCATTCTGAGATAGGGAACATACTCCCTGTAAGCATCCTAGGAAAAGAATGAACAAACGTGTGTTCTTCAGAAAACGTCATGTGAGGAGGACCAATAGAATCCTAAGATTCTGAACCATTATAAATCTGCTTTCTGTATTTTTATTTCAGTATAAAGAATTGATAGAAAATTTTTCTAGTTTGTTTTCAGACCATCGCTCTTCTGAAAGTATGCCAATTCAATTTAGAAGGAGCAAAGATAATAAACACTTTATCTTAGGACTTCTGATATCAATATGTGTGGGTTTTCCTGTAACAATACACACCTCTGGGACAAAAATAGTCTCCTGAAAATATACTAGTGATGTTAGACTACTTTTGTAGAGTTTTACAAGCTTTAAGGCTTCAGATTGTCACAATAAAACAACTAGTAAAATTGTTGAGAGTACCTAACAGTACAAATGATAATCTGGTAAATGCAGTTATTCAGCACTTAAGGCAAAGTTGTGGCAGATTAGGATTTATAGGATGGCAACACTGGTAAAAGAACTTCAGGTTTTCTTTTTTCAGTCTTGATATGTGAAAGACAAGAAAAATGTAATGTCTGACAGTCTTATTTCTTGAGTGGTGCCATGAAAGGAACATTTTTACTAAATATTTAGTTTTTAGTTCCTGGTTCCTGACTCAAGGACATCTAAGATCCTTTAAATCTCCAGGATAAGTTAAGTGTCTCTTGTGTGTCAATGAGATTACTGGTAAGCTGACTTTTGAAATGTAAAAGGCCTCCAAGGAAGACATATGGGAGACCTGACAGATCTTGGTAATGTCTGTGTGGGTGTAGTGCCAGCCTCCTCTGCTCTGTGGTGAGTCAGTCTTCCTGGTCAGAGCTGATGGGGGAAGACAGTTAAAAGAGGAGGAAGTTTCTTCCTGCATCTGTTGGTTCTCAGATATTTTCAGCTCAAAATATTCCTTATTCCCCTGTGGCACATCTGCACCTTTTCAGAATAAATACCCCTTAAGGGATTACATTGGTTTTAGAAGAAAGAAGCTTTTAACTTCAGGAGATAATAACAGAAAGTAGTTCTAAGCAATATTTTATTTATTTATAAACAACATATTTCCAATTAAGTTGGGTTTTTTTGATTCTTTATATATTCTTTATATGTTGAACTTTAAGTCTTAGCTTTCCACTGAAGATTCTTTATATGTCACTTTATATTTTATACAGGTTTTTTTCTCCTGAAGGCTAACAATTTTTTCCAAACAAAATATCTGTTTGCCAGTTGTAGAAAAATATTTTTAAATAGATAGGATGGAGTTATGTGATTGACATTAGTAGCAAATGTAAAGATTAAAAACCTTGGAGGGATTAAATTACTTGCTAGCATTTGTTTTAAAAAGAATACTAAGATGGAAAGAAAGGAAAGGCTTGGTGTTGAGGTCAGAGCCAGTCCTCAGAGAGCCAGTCAGTCTGCACTCCCCAGATGCTGCTCCAACCACTAAGGACCTTCCCTGCCCTTGCTTAGTGATAACTGTAAGTACTGTTTTCCTGCACAAAAGAAAGGAAAATAAGTTAGAATTAATAACTGTAAAAGGATACATGAGGAAATAAGAAAAGATAGATAGATCAAAAGAGATAACCAAATTTCTTAAACCTTGTCTCCCCAAAAGATAATTCTAGAACCAGGAAAAAATGAAATTTACTTAAACTTTCTATTTTTGACCTTCAAAAACATTAAAAATCTATGTTATTTTTCTATAAAATACAGGCAGAACAAGAAATACTTGATGTTCACCTTACATAACTAAAATCTGGATTATGTTCAGACCAAACATTCTCTAGTAACAGTTTCTTCTGGACTAAGTTTTATTTTATTCTACATTTTTTTTTAATGTTTTTGAGAACACTGACCATCTTATGATTCAGTCTTAAAATAATAGCTTTGTAAATTTTAGTCTTCTGTGTGGACAGAATTTCTAGTTGATCAAGATATTATATGAACATTTTAGTGAATTGTTTTTACCTTGGTGTAGTTGTTACTCACATTTTTATTTTTCACATAGATCATACACTTGGGACTAAGAATGAACAAGAAAGCAAACCAAATGCATTTCCCTCCACATCCTGTGAAGGCTCCTTTCCAGAAGACCATCCCCTTCTGTACGTGTGAGTTGTTAGTTACTGTTCTCTTAAATATTCCTAGATGGTTGACTTTACATAAAATTTAGAGTATTCAAAGACTCTTTCAATATCAGTTCAGTCTTTACAGTGCATAAAGTGGTATCAGAAAGTTTATGGGAATAAGCTAAATTTTCCTGACCCTTTTCTTGGTAGCTAATTTTAGTAAACATTCATCAACATAAAGGAGACTTGTACAAGAGGAAATCTGATATCTGATCCTTAATCTTTGTTTATTTTTAGTAAATATTGTCAGCACCAAAACCTTCTTGGACTAAAGCAAAGGAAATTTCTGAAAGTAATTCCCTGAGAACAAAGACCATATTTTTCAGATAATGAAATATGTCTTTTTTATTGTTGGTTTCTATTTTTTTTTTTTTTAGAATAATTTTGGTTTTTGAGACAAGATCTCACTATAGCTGAGATTAGCCTTGAACTTTAAGTCTTAGCTTTCCACTGAAGATATAAACAGTTTGAGGGAGTCTCAAAATAACTTAATATACTTTTACAGAGATCTAAGATCCTACTTTTGTAGCTCCCTACTGACTTTCAGTAGCTCCCTACTGACTTTCAGAAGTTCACAAAGTATTTCAGTATACTGCTTTTGACTCAACATACAGGGTAATAATACCTCTAGTTTTTAAACAAAAACACTAATGTAAGATTCTTTTTCGGGCTGGAGAGGTGGCTCAGGGGTTAAGCTTCCGCCTTGTAGGCAGAAGGTCCTGAGTTCAAATCCCAGATCCCACGTATAGACGCCAGACGGAAGCGGGGGCAGCCTGCTCTTCTGGTCCTGGTGGGGCAGAGCCTGTGAATCCCGGGGCAGAAGGAGGTGGAGGCGTCCATGGTGGTTCGCGAATTCGTCCGTGGTTCTACACATACACAGACACAGACACACGTGCACACGCACATACACACGCATATGCATACAGTTGAATAAATAATAATAATAATAAAAAAATTTAAAAAAAAGATTCTTTTTCATACAAATATCTGTCCAACAAGCTGTCTCTGTCTCTCTCTCTCATTTCTGCTTAAATAATTATAATTTAAACCTAGATTTATGATTTAAATTATTTTTGGTAAGTTGCGCTTTTTAAGTTAATCGAAATGCCTTACTAGATTCCTTTTGAATTTTAGCTTATTTGTAATGCTTTTTGTCTTTCTAGCGTATCATCTTTGGCAAATTCCTTTCTAATCTTTTATTATGATCACTGAAGCAATGAATCAAATAGAACATAGCCAAAGACAACTTCTTGCTCACTTTGGCTCTTTAGAAAGAGCTGTTTAACCAAAGGTAAATTTTCTTTGTTCCACTGTTGTTCTGCAAACATTTCTCTCTAAATAGGCTGTCATGAGACAACAGAATTAACTACTATGGTATTCTATCATATTATGTTTCATAGTATTACCATACTGGATAAAAACATGATGGAAAAGGAAATTTTGCTGTTCTCTCCAGCTGTTAACTCATAACTAGTATTTTTTTTTAATTCCAAGTATTTATAAGTCTTATGTTTGATTGTAAGAATCATAACAAAATGGACTAGGTTAAAGAAGATAATAAGTAGAAGAGTACAACAAATGGTATGTTATAGAATCTATTTCATATTGGGTAGCTTCCAACATTGTTCAGAAGTAGTAAGTAGTCTGAAGTTAAGTCTGGGAGAGTAGTTCTATAGGAGAGCACTTCGCTAGGATGCTGGAGGCCAAGTTCTAGCCTCAAACCAATCATTTAATTAATACCCCCAAGATTTACATTATGTTGTGGGGATGTGGGCTGAGAATTTATCCGGGACTTCATATATGCTTTGCTCATTTTAAATGCATTAAGAACTAGAAACTTCGTAAAGGAAGATAGCAAATTCATACTTATGACATTCAGAATTAGTACCTTTATTCTTCTTAAAAAGAAAATATCTTAATCATTTACATTAATCTTAAAACATTTTAATCATTGCCATCTTTCCATCGCAAAAAGTTCCATTCCTCTGTCTGCTGCTAGGAACATCACTGTCACAATTACTTTCTAGTTTATTTTCTCTAATACATGGTTATGCCTAATACATAAAATGCATGCATATATGTATTCATATAGGTAACAAATAGTACTACTACTTGCCAGTTTTTTAAGGTTGCATCAGCAGTCATACATGTCCTCTATCTTACTCAGAATGAGTTTAGAGATCTAATCGTGTTTCTGTATTCATATCTACTTCCTTTAATATCTTTTTTTTTCTTTTGAGACAGAGACTTCTATAGTCACCTTCTGGCTCATTTCTTTTACCTTTTGTTTGGTTTTTCTGCGATTTAAACATGCTAGGGCTAGGAACATAAGTGAGTTGGTAGAGTGCTTGTCTAACACAAAGCCCTGAGTTCAGTCCCCAGCATGACACGAAGCTGGGAGTAGTGGTGCAGGCCTGTGATCCCAACCTTCAGAGGGAGAGGCACAGGTCAGTGATCAGTCTTTTTCTTCTTAAGTTGCTTTTATTGGGATATTTGAAAAGTATTCATTATGAGAGTTTCTTGTTAAATAAACTCATTTTGATTGTATGTGAAAATTTATTAGTAAAAAAATAGAATTTATAAGATGTTTTTGAGTCAGACACCTGTAATCCCAACACTCAAGAAAACGAAGCATAAAGTTCGGAGAATTCAACACAGGTCTGGGCTAATAGTAAAACACAGTCTTAAAAATAGTAATAATCCCTAACTATAAAAGGGCTAATGACTTTAAAAATTAAGAAAATTGTGAGTTTTAATTCTTAAAAAGAAGCTACTGGATTAATGAGATAGTGTAGTGGACAAAGTTACCTGCTCAGAAACCTGGAGATGGGAGTTCAATCCGCAGAAGTCCACATGGTGGAAGAAGAGAGTTAACTTCTGAGATTTGTCCTCAGGCTAACACCCATGCACCATGACATACATATACATATATGATAGACATATATACACATATTTATATATGTAAATGTAAAGGCTCAGGGGAGCCTTTGCCTTCCAAGTAAAAGGAACTGAGTTCTGATCCCCAAATTCTACATAAAAGTGCCAGGCAGGAATAGTGGTAGTCTGCGATGCTGGCCCTGAAAAAGACACCTGGAAAACCCAGAGCAAATGCAATAAGGAGGTAGAACAATCCAGGATGATTCCTGAAGTCATCCTTGGACCTCCACAGGCACACACCCTCAAGTGTCCTTTGACAGAATATAGATATGCATACCACAAACACATAAACAAACAAACACCAAAAAATAAATTAAAGCTACTGATAGGAAATCATTAAGTCCAATGAATGCTACAGAATATTTTTAGGATCATCCACACGCAAAATGTTTTTAGAAAGTGTCATAGTTAAGCACAGGTGTCAACTTGACTGTTGAGGGTTTGAGCTCTGGGCACATTTGTAGAGAATTAGTGGTTGAGTTATGTCTAGAGCAAACCTGCAGGAGATTGTCTACCTGATGGGCAAGGTCCAGCCCATGATGGGTGGGATTAGGCCCTGGAATAAATCACGGAGAGCTGGTTGAGAGAGTCGGCATCCTTCTGTTCACTTGGCCAGACATGCTGATCTGGCAAGTAAGTATTGTCCATCTCTCAGCTGTTATGTGGTGATGGTATGGCCAGTTCCCTCGGCCCTGGTGTTAGTGCATGCTCTTCCATCAAGTTGGACTATACGCTGTAACCAGACTGTCATAAGAAAATAAACCCCTTGTTCCCTTAAGCCATTCGATGGTCATGTATCAGCAACCATGCAGGCTGACTGTAATAGAAAGCATAAGAATTTCAAACAAAGGTGTTAAGTTCAAAGTCAATGAATGAGCTGCTTCTCACAGCTCAAATGAAGACTGCAACATTTAAAATAGAATTCAGGTGAACCAACCTCTAGATAGAAAATAAAAATAGCAACTTTATATTTTAAGGCTTGATATTTATATACCTATGAAATATATGTGTTTACAACATATTGAAAAGATAATGTCTCTCTCACAAAAAATTATATGTTACCTTTTATTTTGACTAAATGTAAGGTAAATAAAGCACTAGAACATAGAATAAATGAGACAAATGCAATAATCAACAAAAATAACATTGGTTAGATATGGTGGTATATACCTGTAATTCTAGCATATGGGGGCTAGAGGCAGGATGATTGGGAGTTGAAAGTTATCCTCATCTACACAGTAAATTCCAGGCCAGCATGAGCTACATGAGCCTCAAAAGAAAAAGATTTGTGAGTATAAGGATAAAGACTCTTGCCCTTGCTGTGCACACTTGACAGTATGAGTTTGATTCCCATAACACACATAGAGGTGGAAAGAGAAAACCAACTCTACAGTTTTCTTTGTCCTTACATACCATGACACATATGTACCTGGCACTAACTCATGTTATGTACATATACATAACATATACAGTACATATACAGTACTGAAAAAATTTTTAATTGAAAAAAAAATGCCAGGTCTGAAGATAAAAGACTTAAGCAAGTACCATAGTAATGAGAATTGCTAATAGAGTGTCTTAGTTAGGTACAGGTATAAAATTGACAGTTGAGGCTTCGAGCCAAGAGCACATTTGTAGAGAATTAGTACTTTAGTTAATCTCAGAGCAAACCTACAGGAAATTGTCTAGTTGATGGGGTAGGCCCAACCCATGGTAGATGGGACTAGGCCCTGGACAGGTGAATAAATGTAGAGACATGCTGGTCTAGCAAATGAGGATTGTCCCTCTCTCAGCCGTTAGGAGGATATGGTGTGACCTGGGCCAGCCCTTGGTGTTTGTGTGGATTTTCCTGCCAAGCTGGACTAGGAACTGTAACAAGACTATTGCAACAGAGAATGAACTCCTTGTTCCCTTAAGCTGTTTTGTCATGGTATTATAAGCAACAATGAAGAGTAACTACGACATAGACAAAAGTAAGTTTTTAAAAAACTTTAGTATTAATGCTAAATATCTTAGGATTATCAAATCAAATCTAACTCAATAATTGCAAAAGCTCAGAAAAATCTCTTTTCCACATGTCCTTTCAAAAGCTTTCTAAACTATCCTTGTACTAAGCCAAAGAAGTTCAGGTTGCAGAAGGTGTTCTGTCTGAGAAGTACTGGGACCAGCAAGGTGGCTCAACAGGCGAAGGCATCTGCCTTAATATCTGCTACTGAGTCTGATCTTTGAGCTCACATGATGGAAGGAGAGAATAAGCTTGTGAAAGTTGTTCTTTAACCTCCACACAGGTGCCGCTGTCTCTCTCAAATTTAAAATTTATATATTTACATATTATTTAAATATAAAGGTAGCAATGTATGAAATTATTTTACAATGGTAGACATAGGAAAAAAAATCTTAACATGCTGAGACATTTCAGAAATTCATATTAGAAATGAAAGCTTCTTAATGTGATAGAGAGTATTGGTAAAACCACCTGCCAATGTGTACGTACTGATAAAAATCTTAGAAGTATTTCCTTTAAACAAAGATGATCACTGGAATTTGTGTAGTCATAAATTAATATTTTTCTGGACCTTATGGCCAATTAAATAAGATATCAAAGAAAATGTTAATAAAATGTACAAGGTAAAATTATCTGTAGTTTATTTTTTTTTCCAAATCCATGACTCACCCTGTCTAGGCAAATAAATGTTTTGCCATTAGAACTGTTATAAATAATCTACTCTAACTTTAAAAAAAATCTGAGATGAAGTATAAGGCTACAAAACTAAAATACGATCACATGAAGTAGAAAGTGACAGCCCATGTGATTAGAAATGTGAAATAAAATTCCTGTTTACAGTACTTTACAAAAAAATAACCCAAAGTAATCACAAGGCAAATTTTTCTCTTTTCTCCTCCCCTCCTCTTCCCTCCCCTCTTCCTCTCCCCTTCCCTCCCCTCTCCCTTCCTCTCTCCCCTCTCCTCTCCTCCCTTCCCCTCCCCTCCTTTCCCCTCCCCTCCTTTTCTTTGAGGCCATCCTCAAACTGATCTCACACTCCTAGCTCAGTCTTCCCAATAGCTTGTATTAATGTTACATACCATCGTGACTAGGTAAAACTAAAGTGCTGATGGACAAACCCCCTGTGTTCTTATGTGGGAAGACATGTAAAATGTAAAAGTCTTCCCAAATAAAATTACAGGTTTAATTGGTTCATGTCAAATTCTGGTAACTGGATTTTTGGGGGTGGGAGGTGATGACAGTTCCTTTCTCTGCACTGAGCCTAGGCTTTAAACTGTCAGGCACACATTCTGCCACTGAGCAACCTCTGCTCATGGGATTTTTTTGAATTTTTTTAACTTATAAATTATTGTACATTTATCTCAAAATATAAACCATCAAGGATTTCTAGAATCTATTTAAAAAGAAAAACAGTGAAGAAGGAATTCTGTGAAAAGTTTTGTTCAACCTTTTAAAATAGCATTGTACTTGTTGTGTATTTGTGCAAAAATGGAGTAAAGATAGAGAACATTTTTGTGTACTGTATTTATGAAAGCATAGAGTATGATTAAATTAGTCAAATTGAAAAGGTAAAGAAGGACTTCAAAAGTGACTGGAATAATTGTATTTTATTTGGAAATTTTAACTTACTTACCTTAGGTCTAAGGCTGGATGAGTGAGGAGGAATACCCCTATCAGTGGGGCAGCTGGAGGAAGGGCCACTTGGTATGCAACAGAGGCCTGAACCCCCACAAGAATAGACAAGTCAGAGGGAACCCTGGGGTCCATAGAAGTGGACAGGCAGGAGGGTGGGAGGAAATGAGATGGATTGATGAAGGGAGGGAAGAGAGGATAGAAAGGAGGGAGGTACTCAAGATGCTTATAAAACTAAGGAAAAATTTAAAATTAATTAAATTTTAAAAAGTTAAACATTATTAATTCAAATATCCAAATCTGGGTCTATGTTACACACACCACTTATCCCAATACGTGGAAACCTGACTGGTGACATGGCTCGTGGTAAAAACGTTTGCCTCGAAAGTCTGAGGACCTGAATCCAATCCCCAGAACACATAAAAAAGGTAGAGAGAGAACTAGGTGCAGAAAGTTGTCCTGACTTCCGTAAACGGACCATGTCAGATACATGCCTCTCCACACATCTAATATACATACGTTCTTTAATCACAGCACTCAGGAAGTGGAGGAGGCAGGATTTAGATCCATCTTCAACCCCATCGCAAGTTCCAAGTCCAGCCCTGGTTACATGAGATTCTGGGGAGAGAGGATGAAGGGAAAAGAAATAATAGAAACTAAAAAATGTAAAGATAATAATGATTAGATGCCTTTCCCTGGCATCTTTGTGACATTATTTATGGTTTATTATAAATACTAATTCTCTGAACTCTCATTGTTTTCATCGTTCCTGGCATGTAACAGGCATTGAAGAAATGTTTGAATGAATGAAAACCTTCACTACAAAAATGGAAAAGTATATGAATAATCATTTCACTAATAAAAAAAGATGAATAAGCATGAAATTATTGGGGTAACAATATTTTTTAAACAAGATGTTATTTATAAGTATCTGGGGAGATGGCTCAGTGATTAAAGCCTTTGTCTTGCAAGCAAAAGGACATGGGCTCTGATTCCCACATCCCACATAAAAAAATGTTAGGGCAGGGGCTGGACAGAGACTCAGAGTTTAAGTCTCTATCTCACAAGCAGAAGGTCCTAAGTTTGGATCCCTGGTCCTGTGTAAAAACAACAGGCGTGAAAACACCAGACAGAAATGGCTGCAACCTGTACTTCCGGCCCTGGTGGGCAGAGCCTGGAAAATCCCAAAGTTAAGCAAAAAGGAGAAGCAATTCAGGATTATTCCTCAAGTCACCCTTGGTTCTCCACAGGGACACACAGTGCCCTCTGATATATATACACACACATACACATAAAATAAATAAATAAAATATTTTTTTAAAATGTTGGGCCAGTGTAGCCAAGATCTGTAATTCTAGCTCCTGGAAAGCAGAGTCTAGGAAACTTTAGAGCAAGACAGTAAGGAGATAGAGCAATTCAGGATGATTCCTGAGATCACCTTTGGACATCCACAGAGACGCACACTTGGGTGTCCTTATGCACACACTCCAGAACACGCATATACATCCACCCACGTGTAAAAACACACATAGGTGCACAGACACAATCAAAAATTTTTTTTGGTTAACCCAACATTCATACATGTTCCTGAGTAAATTGATCCATACTTTTTGGAACGACTTTGGGTGGTTGTGCTAACAAAAGTATGTACCTTACAGCACTGGGATTATAAAACAATACAAATCATTGCTCATGAAGTAAAGTCATGACTGGAGAAATGTCTGAACCCAAATGTGGACCACTTTGAAACAAAGAACAAAGCTGTCAAAAACTAGTAATTATATCAGAAAGGCTGCAGAAACAACCTTAGACTCTAACTGACCAAAACAGACACCATTAGAACATGAGAAAAAATATAACAAATGAATAGCAACATTAGGGACCTCCACTCCTGGAGTAGTATTAGCTTATGTAGTGATCAATACCCACCCTAGTAAGTGAGGCACTCATGAGAGTTTAAATGATTGGATTTGGCTGAAAATACTTAAATTCATCAATCTTTATATCACAACAAGTGGACACTGTGCCTCTCAGTATGGTGCATTAGAAAACTGACAACAGCACCAGATTCATTCTTAGTCACTCCCCTGCAGAAGTTTGAATATTAGTTTCTAGAAATACCAACTGAATGTAGTGGGTGAAGAATTGAATTGAATAACATCACCACTAGATGGCATCAACCAAATTTCATAGTATGAAAAATGACATAGGGCAAGTCACGCGTTTGTTTGACTTCAACAAATATCATAAAATAAAAAGGGAGGTTGCACTGATGTCAGGTTACAAAGATAGAAAAAGACACCAGATTCAAATCTAGTGTGTGGGAGTTATTTGGGAAGAATGGGAAAGAAGGTAGAGTAATGATATACTTTGTTAGAATCAGCTACTGAATTATTTCAGATAAAAAAATCTGATGGCAGGGGTTTGTTTTAAACTATTGCAGAAGGAAAAGAAAAAAGTAGGGATGTTTCAGGACTAGGCAAGCGGAGGGAGGCATAGAGTAAGCTGAGATAGTACTGATAATTATTAAAGCTTGGTAACAAATGTCAGAGTTAAGACAGATTTTTTTTAAACAAAAATAAATGCATGTTTTAGTCTATACTACAATAAAATAATACTTCAAGTTATTTGTGAGAATTGGAAAGCTGAGTTTCAATACAGAAACAAATTTCCAATTTTTCCCCTTCAATGTATTATTACCAGTCCCATTTCCTTTATCAGGGTGACATTGTTTTCAGAATATTGACATGTTACCAGGTGGATTTCATATTGTGGAAGAAAAGTCAGTGATGGATATAGACAATGTAAAAGATTCTCAACAAATTATTTTTTCAGTTATTCTTTTCTAGTTTTCCTAGGCAAAAAGCTTAGTCATTATACCTAAAGAAATACCATCCTCAGCTCTTTCTTGAACACAGACTGTTTTTATTATGTTCTGTCAAGAATCTGTAGAAAGCACCACTATTATTGTAACATCCTGGAGGACTCTGAAATTATGGGTAAGTTTTAAATGCCTAGAGAATATACTAAAATGTTTATTTCAGCAGCTGACTTATCTTACTTTTGTCTAAGAAAATAGTAACTAATTACATTAATGTGTAGTGTTTTTTAAAAAATAAATTGACAAAATTGAAATTAATGATTCATTTATTTTAACAGATCCACAGAAAAAAAGGAAGTTCTCCCTCTGGAAAACAAAGTTACAGACCTGAGGGAAAAGGAATCATCTTTGAATTTATGTTACCAAAATCATGTCTGTTCTGGTGCCTGCCTTATAAATGTGCCACTCACCTTGAAGAGAGAAAACCCTCTACAGCTACCAATCAAATGCCACTTTGAAAGACGACATGCAAAGACAAACTCTCATTCTTCTGCACTTCGTGTGAGTTATAAAACTCCCTGTGGAAGGAGTCTACGAAACATGGAGGAAGTCTTTCATTACCTACTTGAGACAGAGTGTAATTTTTTGTTTACAGACAACTTTTCTTTCAATACTTACGTTCAATTGACTCGTAATTACCCAAAGCAAGAAGGAATTGTTTCTGATGTGGATATTAGTAATGGAGTGGAATCAGTGCCAATTTCTTTCTGTAATGAGATTGACAGTTGGAAGCTTCCATATTTTAAGTACAGGAAGAACATATGGCCACGAACATACTGTCTACAAAACTTTTCCAACATGTTTTCTGATTCATGTGACTGTTCTGAGGGCTGCATAGACATGTGAGTAGAAAAACATGGTATTTCCAAATGGGTCTGTGCACTTAGACATATTCATCAAGGCTTGCTGTGTACCAGTCTGTCTGTCTGTCTGGTTATCTAAAACCTGTTCACCGATTGTCTAAAATGGAAAGATATGGTCTCTAACAATCAGAAAGAACTCTTCTTCCAAATATAATCATTTGAAGCTTATTTCTTCCAAGGATGAATATTTCCTTTAATACCATAGTCATAGTAGCATTACAGGCCATTTTAAAAACTCAGACACTGACAAGTACTTTAAAGACATTTTTTTATCATCACAAAAAAAACCGCAATGATTTGTCATATTATCTTTGTTCTGTAAGTGAGGAAATTTGAGTCTCAAGAGAAGTAAACTCAAAGACTTTATAGGACAAACAAATTACAAAGCTATTATTTGAGCCTTTGTTCTTAATTAGTATTATATTTTACTTTTATAAGTTATGTAAATATCATTTCCTGACTAATTTTTTAGAAAATTAATGGTACCAGTAACTACTATTTTTTAATCATAGTATGGACATTCCATCAAGAAAATGAAAACATAATCTATTGCATTAAGACCTTGAGAAACATTTTCTTTCAAATGTGTGTAATTCATGTTCATTTGTAAGTATGCAAGTAATGGAGTGGAGCTGTGTTTACATACATGTAGTGCAAATCTAGCTCCCTTAGTAAGCAAAAGCAAAAGAAGTAAGTTTAATGCAGCAGTCCCCTCATTACCTGAGAAATCTTGAATATATCAAACCCTATTTATACTATACTTTTCCCTTATACTCTACAGTATTGCTCCATAGTACCAGAGTCAATCTGTCTTTATAGGTTTTATTCTCTGGTGCATCCTTTATTCATTATTCGTGCACTTGGAACCAATAGTCTGACTTCAACACAAGTACTACAAGTATGGCATGATATTTACTCAGCAACTAACTGGTAGCTCATTAATAGGGTGGACAAAGGGATAGCCCAGGTAGAACTTACGTTACTCCAAACAGCATGCTATTTGAAGCTTATGAATTGTTTATATTTTGAATTTTCCACTTACTCTTTCTAGACTACAATTTGACCACAGAAAGTGAAGACTTTGCAAAGAGAGGGAATGTTGTAGTACAGATAATTTTTTTGACTATCCTCTCAGAGTATGAAGTGAGAAACATAAAGCTCACTGTAAGTTTGGCTAACTTCCACCAGATGTCTTATAGAGAAGCCCTCTCACTATCCTGAGTTTATTTTGCTCAATAACAGGTATTTTATCTTGTAAAAATTATCTCTAAATATAACCCAGCTACTTCAAGCAGTGGGCTTTCCAGGGGAATTAACGATGCAAGACTGCAAGCTAAGCTAGTATCACAGGACTTACAGTGATGTTAATGAATATAACTTACTTATAGTTACAGAACTCAGAACAGTGCCAAAGCAATAGCAGAAAGCACCCACATAGAGGTTCTTGCAAGTGTAAGCACTATCAGCAGGTATGATTTCAAACAAACACAAAAATATTTAGGAACATAAAGGTAGTGTGAATCCCCCTCCCCCACCCAAACAGAATTCATACCTAAAGAATCACAGACAAGTATTACAGTTCTTTTAGAATTTATCTAGCAGGTTTTCTGACTTTTCATCAGAAAATCCTAAAAGTAAAAATCATAGACAAATGTAGAAAGTGATTTAAAGGGATTTTGATACAGGTATATTTAAAGTATCCAGGGATGTTTTCAGTGATAGTGTGAGGCTCTAGTTTTACTCTCCAGCACCACAGGAAAAAAAAAAAAAAAAAAAAACAGGTCAAAGGGATGAGGTGAAATATTTGTATCTATGACATGAAGGAGGATTATAAAAGAAAACTGATAAAAACAAAAAGCCATGGGGTTGGAGAAATGGCCCAGGAGTTAAACCTCTGCCTTGAAAACAGAAGGACCTGAGTTCAGATCCCAGATCCCATGGAGCCTGGGAAACTCAGAGCAAAGCAAAAAGGAGGTAGAGCAATCCAGGATTCCTGAAGTCACTCTTGGGTCTCCATAAGACAGTGCCCTGTGATACACACAGACACACACACGTACACAAAAAATTAAAATAAAACCATATGGAAGTATGAAAAATACATACCTACCGTCTTTGGAGAAAAAAAACTAAACAGATTAAATAGGTTAAATAGTAATGTTCACAATTAGTGAGTTACCAAAGAGAAATTAAAGAGATCTCCCAACATGTTAAGAGACAGAAATATGAAGAAAAACTTTCATCTTACAAAACATGGAATATAAAATAAAAAATGTCATCCTAAGTCCTAGAAAAAGAAATTGGGAAAAGTGTATCATGCAAAGATGATTGCTGAGGATTTTCCAAAATTGAAACATGTCAGTTCTCAGACTGCAAAGGCTTACTCTTTCTAAAGGAAAATAAGATAAATGTACCTCTAAATATATCATAATTTGACTTGTAACAATCTAAGATAAAGAGCAAATCTCAAAGATTAACAGAAGAATAAAAGAAAAATGGATTGATAATACACTTTTGATCAGAAATTACAGAAGACAGGACTAGGTTTGACTCAGTGGGTAAAAATGTTAGTTATGCAAACATGAAGAACCACGTTTGGATCCAGCTGCCCCCATGTAAAAGCCATGTGTGGCAGCAGTACATCTATACATCTAGCAGTGGGGAAAAGGGGGAATGAAAATAGGCAGATCCTGGGGACTCGTTGACTAGATAATGTAGCTAAAATGATAAGCTCTGGATTCATTAAGACCCTGTCTCAAAAAATAAGTTGGGGGTCAATAGAGGAAGGGCAACACAACCTTTAATTTCTGTACGCACAGTTGAACATACCTGCATTCACACATACATGTATCAGACAGGTGAAGACTTAGGAGGAAAAAAAATTGAAGTGCCAAAGGAAAATAAACAGAGTTCTGTATCTAGCCATTAAGGAGAGAGAAGGTTCTCCTTTTGTCCCCGTTGAAAACATAGGAATCCATGAAGATTTCTGTTTGGGAGGTAGGATCTTTTTGGTTGTTGTTTTGTTTGTTTTTTCCAAGAATAGAGGTGTGGTTCAAGGGATAAAACACAGGCCTTGTGCATGCTAGACAAGCACTACACCTGACTTAACACTTCAAACCCTAAAGCCATGTGTACCTGAGCATTGTATTTCATACTGTAAGCTTAGTGGAGTACAAAGGCATTTAACTAGTTATGACAAGCTAAAAATAGTGTATTTAAACCTATATATCCATTATATCATGCATAGTAAAAGAAATTTTCACATACTTAAATAGGTTATATTTCTCTAAGAGCAAAAAGAAGATGTATTTCTTTTAAAAAAATATTTCTTGTTTTACTTGAGGGAGAAAAGGAGAGAGAGCATGCATGCCATGTTGCACAAGTGGAGGTCAGAGGACAACTTTCAGAAATCAGTTTTCTCCTTCCACCATCTCAGTCTCTGGAGAGTGGACTTAGGTCTCCAGGTTTGTGAACATAGACTTCTTACCTCCTTATATATTTCTTACTCTGGACCATAGTCAAAAATATTGATGGCCAGCTTGGGGTACTTGTCCCAAGCCTGGTGATCTAAGTTTGATCCTTAGAACTTCTCCACATGTTACAAGAGAATTCTCCCACAAATTATATTCCGACTTCTATACTCATGCTCCTTCCAATAAAATAAATAAATATAAAACCATTTGAAATCTGTTTCAGAATGCTTACAGATGAACGTAAGAAAGATGATCACTTCAGCATTGTATATAGCAAAACTGTGAACAACTTAACTGAATCAAGTGATCATACATAAATACTTTAGGAAAGATTAAAGGTATTAACTAGATTTGTATGTAATATACGTGATTCTCAAAAAATATACTGCACAAAAAAACACAAGTTGTTAGCATACAAGTTGTAGATTAGCAAATTTTTCTTAAACATGGAAAATAATCTATTTTGTGGATTTATGTGTATCTAAGCATATAAAGGGTCCCACATCAAATCTCTTGAGAGTTTAATTTCATCTATGTTGTTAAATTTTTATTAAATATACTTTAGTGTATATTATATTTATGTCCTAAATTATGTACATATGAAAAGAAAGACTAGACACATGCTGTGTGAAAGAAAAATACAATTGTTGGGACTGGAAAGATGGCTCAAAGGTTAAAGCCTCTATCTTGAAAGCAAAAAGACTTGAGTTGGGAACCCAGATTCCATGTAAATATAGTGGGCAAAAACAGCAAAGGCCTTCACTTCTAGTCCTGGAAAGCAGAACCTGCTGAATCTTAGAACAAGGAATTATGAAAGTAGACTGATCCAGGGTGATTTCTGATGTTACACTTGGGCCTCCAGAGGCTCATATACTTGTGTCCTCTTGTACACACATACACACACACATACACATATGAATGCATGAACACATACATGGCAAAAAAAAAAAAAATAGAGAAATGCCAGTGTTATAATTGTTTTTCTGTACTTTTTAAACTTTGCAAAACAAAACATGTAGATTTATTTTCCATTTTTATTTTTTCAATTTTACAAGCATATTGAGTATTCATCCCAGCTTCCCTTCCTTTCTTCACCTTTTCCTTCCATTCTGTCACACCCGTTTGCTTATTTGTGTCTATAGACTTCAGGTTCACTCTAGCTTATCTGCTACTGTGGGGGCTCAGGCCTCTGTGGTATAACAAGTTACCTCTCTTCAGGCCACCCCACTGATATGTGCATTTCGTTTTACTCATCCAGCTTTAGACCCAAAGGTTTCCACTGTGAGCTCCCATTCTATGGGTGTAACAGCTGCCTATAGAGAGGTTTGATGTACTATCTTCCTACCTATAGATGGTTTATTGGCTGTCTTCCCTATTGATCAGTTTCCTTCCCCTTTTTTAGGTTCTTGTTCTAGTTTACAGTAACAGGGATGGGTACTATTGTGATAAGAGCATCTTGAGTCCAATTAGAAAGCCGTTGGTTGTCTCCTTGATATTCACGCCACTATTACACTGGTTTATATACTGTTACACCTATTGCCATAGTTATTTATATTGCAACTTACAAATCTTATGCCATTGATGGGGCTTATGTTTATTTCTCTTCCCCAGCAGCTTCTACAGTATTTCTTGGTACTGTGTATGCTATCCAGCAAGCAGAAAGTCCTCAGGCCAGTTCCAGTTGATATATTTTACCCATGTTCTGTAATCCATTTGTGTTGCATCTTTAGTAATAGGGTCTTACTGACAGTTTTTGGGGAGTACTAGTATAATTTTGTCCCTGGGTTCTAGGTGGATCAGCTCAAGGCCTTTTTTTTTTTTTCCTTGTTTTCCTCACTCTGCCTCTCTGCATAGGGACTGCTCATTGTTACTGCTTTCTGTAAAAGGCTTTTTTTTTTTTTTTTTTTTTTTTGGACATATTACTAGCATAGGATGTTCCTTTGGGATGCTTCCCACAATCTTTGGGTTTTTCTGTAAGTCCCTCTGTCCCTCCTATCTCCCATGCCCCTCCTATCTCCCATGCCCCTCCTATCTCCCATCCCCTCATTCCCTATTGTGTATTTTTCTTAGTTATTCCCTCCCTCACCCTTGTCCTGGGATCCTAAATCACTCCTTTAAAAGGTTTCACCCTAACCATCCCTTCCCACCTTCCCATTTTAGGTCTTTTTCAAATTTTCTGGCTCTTACACTGCTTCCAGTCCAAATACATTAACAAGGATTTTGGTTCAATCATGTGCGTATAAGAGAGAACATGTGGTGCTTAACTTTCTGTGTCTGAGATATCCCACTCAATATTAAAGTTTCCAGTTCCATCCATTTACCAGAAAATTCCATAATCTCTTTCTTTCTGATGGCCGAGGAATAACAAAACATACACAGATGTTTACATCGGAAAAGAGAACCCATCCCATATTAGATTCATTGATTTCTCTATTGCAAACAGTAGCAGCACGAAATGCATTATGTATATATTGAAAACTCAGAAGAGTCTCATGAGAGAAGAATATAGTCACTTTTTTAACAAAGAAGACTGAAATCAAAGATTTTAAACAGTTTTGGTAAACTGGTTATGAGTTTTGGTAAACTCATAACTAATTTAAAGCAAGTTAAATAATTGTCTGCATATAAGGGCAATAGTTTCTAGTTTAAATGGGTGACCACAATATGAAGAAAATTCTTCATATATACATACAGCCTGAGTCTATCTCTTTCCATGCCGTGAAGTAGAAGAGCATTTGGGATGTCTGCAGATCTTTGTAGACTTGGCACATCTCAATTTATCTGTTGTAGAGGACAGAACTAGGAGAATATTAATAAAGAAGCCTCAGCTGAGTAAGAAGCCCATCCATTTTGAAAGTTTAAGAAAACCTATATATTGAGTATTTGTTTCATGAGCAAAAGAAGTTTAGTGCAGTTTTTATTTGTAAACTTTTGGTGGGTATTGTCTTTCAGAAGAGGCCAATGTATTTAGGAAAGAAGTCTCCATAAATTCTATGAACCATATTCCTTTTCTGGGCAACTTTACATCATTTATTACATTTATTACTTATATCAATCTTTTAACTGAGTGATTTTTGAATCCTGACTTTTCCATCCATTGCCTGCCTTTTAGAAATAAATGTGCATGTCTTCAGCTGACAGCAAAGAATGCCAAAATTTGTACTTTGTCAAGTGACGGGATAACTATCGGATATAAATATAAAAGACTGCATAGACAGATACCTACTGGGTAAGGAACTTTGTTGGAGACTGTTTCTGTGAAAGAGAACATATGTGTGTTGGGGTGTGTGTGTGTGTGTGTGTGTGTGTGTGTGTAGGGTAAACCCACTGGCACATGCACATGTAGAGGCTAGAGGCAAATATAAAATATCTTCCTTGATCATTTGCCACCTTGTCTTTTAAAATATTTTTATTTTTGTATTTATTTATGAGAGACAGAACAGGGGAAAGTGTCACAGTTTTCATGTGGAGTCAAAGGACAACTTTCAAGAGATGGCTCTCTTTTTCCACTGAGTGGGTTCTAAGGAGCAAACTCAAATTTGCATACAGGTGTCTTTACCCATGGAATTATCTCAGCAGCCTCCACCTTATGTTTCCTAACACATTCTCTCATTGAACTTGGTGCTAGGCTAGTAGCCAGTGAGACCCCTAGGATCTATTTGTCTCTCCTCCATACCTACACCATATTGGAGTTGTTGCCTTTTTATTTGGGTGTTAGAAATCCAAACTCAGGTCACCTTACTAACACAGCAAGCATTTTACCCCCTGAGCCATCTTTCCAGCCCCCAAGAGTACTTTTTTTCATCTTACGCATGCATGTGTATGTGTATAGGCATATGCTTGCCATAACTCATATGTGATAGTTGGAGGACATTCCTCATTTGTATGGGACAAGATCTCTGTTTCTCACAGTGCATATGCTAGGCTAGCTGGCTCATGAGCTTCTGGGGGATTCTGCTGACTCTGCCTCCTGTCTTGTAACAGCATTGGGATCACAGACATAGGCTACCATGCCTGGACCTTGCATATGCTTTGGAGATTCAAAATCAGGTCCTCACTCCTCACACTTGGTGTAGCACTGAGCCATCACTCCCTCTCCAAGAACACTTCTTTTACTGTGGTCTTCACACTTACAGGTTTTATTTATGCCTGTTTTTAATACCTAAGGTCTAAATTATTAAGGAATGGCAATAGAAATCTGTGAATTCTTAAAAATGGAAGTAAGAGACCACCATACATCACAGTATACACTAACACTTATCTACTTCAAGTCTGGCTCTTAAGCATATGAATGACTTTGAGCAGCCATTTTCTTATTAAAATATACTGGCCACCATTTGGGAGACAGACTAGAGGATCTTGAGTTCAAGGTCAGCCTGAACTACATAATAAGATTTAAAAAAAAAAAAAAAAAGGAAGAGGAAGGGAAGTTTTTTAGTTAGTCTGAGCATTGGGAATTTCCAACTTTTCAAAATTGGTATTAAGAAATCGTACTTTAAATAAATAAATGTGTGTGTGTGTGTGTGTGTGTGTGTGTGGTGTGTGTATAAGAAGTCATAACACCTTTAGAAACAAAAATAGAGAGGTTTTTACTCCTAGTCGTTTCCTTTGGACATTTTGAAAGAGCTAACATTTATTGTGTGGCAGACATGATATCACGTAACTTGTAAATATTACCATTTATTATTGATTAAACAACCCTAAGTTAGGTTCTATAGTATAACTTCCCCATTTTAAGAATAGAAAAAGTATAGCTAGTGACCCCAGGCAGTGAAGCCCTTAAGCTTTCACATTTAAGACTTCTTTCTTCGGTTTAATTATCAGTTTAGTGAAGCATCAGTGTACACTTCTTTTTGCTTTGAGGAAATATCAGGTTGACATCTTCTGTCTGTATTTTATTGACAGCATTTATGAATGCAACCTGTTGTGCAAGTGTAATAGACAGATGTGTCAGAACCGAGTTGTCCAACATGGTCCTCAAGTGAGGCTGCAAGTGTTCAAAACTGAGAAGAAGGGCTGGGGAGTGCGCTGTCTGGACGACGTTGACCGAGGAACATTTGTGTGCATTTATTCAGGTAAAGCTTTGTTTTCTGATTGTTAGTAGGGATATTTCTGAATATACATTTTCCTTGTCAGTCATTGGTGTGTTATAGCAAGTGATGAACAGCAGGATCTAGAGGAGCATCAGAGGAGACAAGTGATTGGAACTTGGACACTGAAGAACTTAAATGCTATAGGAGGTGCCGCGTGCTTCAGAAAGTGTGGGTTATTTGTTAGGTGAAGGCTTGAGATATTGAAGACTTATCTGTCCTCTATAGCTGCAGATGCTCTGGGTATGGAAAATAAATCAGCTCACTTACTAGGGTAAATGCTGTCAGATTCTTGTTTGACCGCTGACTAGAATTGAACACAATTGAACACGTTAATTGTGTGATGATTACTTGCCTACAGTGATTCAGACATTGCCTTTGGATACTTTGCCTAGGTTCAGGGACTTCAGAAAGCTGTTCCAGATCTACAGTGAAACTGTCTAAGCTGTGTGCCAACAATTGTACAGTTATTTTCTGGCCTAGCTTCCCAAGATAGACCAACTTTAGTCATATCATCCTGAGCATGATAAGCAAAAAGTCTTCCTCTTGCTGTACTGTATGACATGAAGAAGGTTGAAAAGCAGAGCCTTAAAGCCAGTCTAAAACACAGCAGGGACAGGAGTAACCTTGCTTATCTGAAATTCCAGATGCACTTCAAGGCTGGCAAGGAGAAACTCACAGAGATAACAAAAATTCAGAGTTATTAGTCACACTTGAATATGCCACATACCATTTACATATTACACACCCTACCCTAGGCATTCCTCATATGTCTCTTAAAATGAAATGTAGATCTTCAGTGAAAGCTGCCTATGAGTCCTGAGAAAGTCATTGTCATTGGCAGTGTCTTCATGGCTAGAAAATGTACCTAAGATCTCTGATCTAGTAAGGATGGATAAAAGTATCCAGCTGCTAATCCCAACTAGGCGACTACTTTGACCATTGAAAGAAAATGCATTGAGGCTAAGATTTTAATGTTATATAGGACTTAGTGCAATCAGAACAATACATATGTATCACCAGTTTTATTTTTATTTATTTATTTGAGGAAAGTGAGAGAGAGAATGTGTACAAGTAAACTGAACTTAGGTGTTACAGTACTCTGCATGTTGCCAATAAACCCATGACCAAATGGCTTAAGAAAATAAGAGTTTTGGGACTGGAGAGGTGGCTCAGGGGTTAAGCCTCCGCCTTGCAGGTGGAAGGTCTTGAGTTCGGATCCCAGATCCCACGTATAGACGCCAGGCGGAAGCGGGGCAGCCTGTGCTTCTGGTCCTGGTAGGGCGGAGCCTGTGAGTCCCGGGGCAGAAGGAGGTGGAGGCGTCCATGGTGGTTCGCAAATTCGTCCGTGGTTCTACACACACACACACACATGCGAGCGCACGCGCGCACATACACACACACATGCACACAGTTGAATAAATAATAATAATAAAAAAATTTTAAAAAAAAGAAAAAGAGTTTTATTCTTGCTTATGATTGTCTGGTTACAGTTTCTTATCCAGCTTGGCAGGAGAGCCCAACACCAAAGGCCAAAGGAACTGGCCACACCATATCCACATAACGGTTGAGAGAAGGACAATCTTTACTTGTGAGACCAGGAATGCCAACTTCCTTGACTAGCTCACTCCACTTTATTCCCCTACCCAGGGACCAGCCCTGCCCACCATGCAGACAATCTTCTGCAGGCTTGCTCAGGGCTTAACTCTACTATTCTCTACAAATGTGCCCAGTGTTGGAACTCTCAACCGTCAAGTTGACACCTGTATCTTAACTGTGACCTTAGGTCACAAGTTTGGGTATGGATTCTTACCTCTGAGTTATCTTGCTAATCTCTACATCACCAGGTCATTTTCATATAGATTTTAAATGGAAAACATTTTTCATTTCAATTTTAAGTAAGACAGGAGTTTACCTCTCATTGTGTATAGTACTTTAAATTTGTATTTTAGCTTTATATCACTGTGGATAAATTTCTTTCTTCTTATAACAAAATGGACAGATACTTCTTTCTAATGGTCTATCCTTTTATAGGTGAAAGATAAACCCATCTCTGATCTTTTTTTTTAATACCATTTAACAGTTTTCCAGGATGAGCTAATAAATTTAGCTCTATTCTAAAAATAAAGTACACTTAGCATAATGTTCCTTAGTCATAGAGCAGAAGTAAAGATGTTCATTTGTTATTAGCATTTATTATCTCTACTTGATTAAATTCTGATTTATATTTTACTTTTTTTAGGAAGATTACTCAGCAGAGCTAATCCTAAAAAACCCAATGTTGTTGATGAAAATGTAAAAGAACAGAGCATTGCAAAGAATGTACTTTCAAAAAAGAGGAAAATAGAAGCTACAGGTTCAGACTGTGAAATTGAGGTTATCCCATCAGAATTGGAAACACGTCCCAGAAGTGAGAAAAGTCCACCTAAGTTTAATAATACAAGAGAGCCTATTGTGTAAGTAAAAACATAGATTCACTGTTATCTACGTTGATACTGATCAAGAATGTTTTTCTCATTTTTCTCTTTTCTCTTGCCTCCATTTCCACCACCAGCCTTATATATTGTCTTGCTTCACAATTGTAAACTTAACAATTCTGGAACTAGAAAGTTCTTAAAAATCTAGCCAACATACTACCCTGGTGTTCTATTTCACGTTGGATGACTTTAATGTAGTTCTTCATGGATATTATAAGCTTTGTTTTTCTTTTTGTATTACTATTGTACTTGAAAAGCTCTTTTTATTTTTTAAACCTACTTAAAATGTTAATCAATTTAAAATGATTATCTTGGGGCCACCAAAATGGCTCAGTGGGTAAAGGCACTTGCCATGCAAGCCTGATAATCTGAGTTCAATTCCTGCAATCCATATAAAGGTGGAAATAACTGATTCCACAAAATTGTCTTCCGACCTATACACATAGATTGACATGTGTATGTCCCCATACAACGATAAAAGTATTTCTCAAAAATTATCTTCCTTCAATGAATGATAGGCATAAATGTTCTTAATTTCTGCCATGATTGGGCACAGGTGTTAACTTGACAGTTGAGGGATTTGAGCTCTGGGCACATTTGTGGAGAATTAGTGGTTGGGTAAGCCCAGAGCAAACCTGCAAGTAATTGTCTAGCTGATGGGGAAGGCTCAGCCTATGGTGGGTAGGACTAGGCCCTGAACAGATGAATAAAATACTGAGAGTGGGTTGAGGAAGTTGGCATCCTTGTGTACACTTGGCTAGACATGCTGGTCTGGCAAGTAAAGATCGCAACCATTATGTAGAGATAGTGTGGCCAGTTCCCTCAGCCTTGATGTTGGTATGTGCTCTCCTGTCAAGCTGGACTAAGAACTATAATGAGACTATTGTAAGAAAATAAATCCCTTATTCCTTTAAGCTGTTTGACGGTGATTTGTCAGCAACCATGCAGGCGAACTGCAACAATTTCTAACAATAATGCATATTAATGAAGTAGTGGTATTTTTTATGTTAAGATCTAATGAAGTGAACTTTTGGAGATGTACAGCATCTTTTGTTTTTTTTTTTTTTCCTTTTCAGGGAAATGAACTGTAAAAATATTTCAAAAATTCAATATCACTCAGTTATTAGATGTCCTAAGTCCAAGACAGCCATTTTTCATCACAAGAAAAAGATGGTAATAACTCCAATATGAAGCTGGGATGGTGGCACACCTGTAGACCTGGTACTTGGGAGTCTGAGGCAGAAGGATCATGCGTTTGGGGTCTATCCCAGAAATGAAATAGTATATGAGGCCTTTCCAAGAATACTTGTTTGTTAACCAGCCACTCTAGCTTGTCCTAAAGAGTTTATGTTACCTGAGTATATGCATGATTGCTTTCATTGTTCTGGAATGTATAAGCTATTGAAGTCTGAGATATAGGCAGATGTGTTGCGTTTCGATAGCCAAATGTCTTGACTGATGTAGCTGTATTTTACTAATATATCTAGACATAGAACAGAGTCAGAAAAAGGTGACACATTGTCAGCCCCCTCAGTCTAAAGACTCTTACAATATTAGCCTTGAGACTTTTCAAAACTACCGTAGTGCATAGTTTATAGAGTGACACTTGATAAAGGCCTGACTGTTATTAAATACTTTTTCCTAACCTGAAATGTACAGTTATCTTTTTTATTCTCATTTAAGGGATTTGTTTCCTCAGAGTCTGTCACCTCAGAAGAGAATGATGAATTTAAACCAGCTCGGGAATTCCTGAACTCTAAAGCCAGGAGAAAACATGGTAGACTTTGTTGTCTATTTCCTCTGCCTGTCTCCCTGTTGACCAATATGTTACTTGTTTTTTTAGAATTCATAGCAAACATGATGCATTTGTTTCATGGATGGCAAACTGTCACTCAAACCTGGCCTACCAAATATTAAGTGCGGTTAGTCTACTAAAGGATGGTTTTTACATTTTTAAATAGTTTTTAAAAGAGACCAAAAGTACATAGTATTTCATGACATTTAAAAAATTAAGTGAAATTACAATTTCAGTATCCATAAGTAAATTTTTAGTACAACATAGCTATAAACATTCATTTCCATGTTCCTACTTTCCCACTATATCAGCAAGGTTAATAGTCATAAGAAAGACCACGTGACTGGAAATGCCAAAACATTTGCTGTTTTGTCCTGAATTTACAGAAGTTTGCTGATCTCTGTATGGCAGGAAGGGTGGGGTTAACATCTCTGACAACATGGTGCGTAGATGTTTTCGATGACTTTGGAAGTATCCAAAGCAGCCACTTTCTAAGTCTTTCTTTTGGATTCTTAAATATGCATCAGTCTCCAACAGTAGTTCAGCCTGCACTACTGCACTGGACTGTTAGCATAACTCTAGCAGAGGGCTAAAATCCCCATTCCTGCAGTACTAATCTTTCTGAGTATAGCCACTGGTATGAAATTACAACTTGGACAAATCTGAGTTTTGGTACTTCTGCATTTCAGTGGATCCCTCGGTGAGCAATGCCCATTTTTGAAGAAGTGGCCGCCATTGCTGCCTCTTCTCTGAATTGCTTTGATCTGCATCCCTACTTCCCCACCTGGCATTAAAGGGTAGAGATTGAGGGAGATATGTTGTTCCTTGCTAGAAAAGTTCTATCAAGAAAGGAAGAGCATTGTATGTACTACATTTATTTACCATGTAATGAATGTGAGACATAATGAGTTTTATTGCCTTTGATTCTTTTGCTGTTTTATTTAGTTGCTAAGTATGTATGACAGGCAATCTAATGCTCTACCAACTGAGCTAGCTATCCAGGCTCCATTATGACAGGCAATCTAAATAGCAAAATTGAATAACTACTATAACATAAAAATCCCTGATTAAAATATGCGTATTACAGGATCAGTCTTCACAGAGTAATGACTAAGTCAAGAGTCTTTATTTTGAATAAATATGATTTCTTTTTTAATTCATACGTAATAGATATATGTATATAAAACTGCATATATATGCCTTGCTTTCGATACAGGTACATAGTATATGATGATTAGATCAGAGGAACTGATCCATTTATCACCTCAGAGATATCATCTTTTGCTTTGGGAATATTTTAAGTCCTCTCTCTTAGCTATTTGAATTGTATCATTCATTATTGGCAGCCATCATTATCTTGTCTCTCTGTGTAGGACATCAGAAGCTCCATCTGTGCAGCTGCACAGTGCACCTGCCAGCATCCTCACTCCATCCTTTCTCTTTCCTACTTCCTTCCCACACTCTACTCTAAACTTCTTTGAAATTAAATTTTTTGAAGTTAATTTTTTAATTTATATTATTTTAGGTCTTTACACATAAATTCATATCATTTTTAAAATTAACTATTAACTGGTTTAATTGTACCACTGGTTTAGGTGGCAAATTGTTTTTATTTTTAATACATGAATTTAGTTATCGAACATGTATTCATACTGTGACTACTTAAGTTCTTTTTTGAATAAGACTTAGATATTATTTAATGGTCATTTAGCAAAAATAGCAAATATTAATATAGTTGCCTTGCTTGGAGCTTTTGGAGGATAATTCTTGACAACATTTTCTTGTGTCTCTAGGAGCTTAAAGCGCTAGCCACCTCATTGTATCTGATTTGAATATACTTAAGTGAAGGTTGCAGAGTTGAAGAGCACCAGTGTTTTGAGATTTGATGTTATGTATGTAATGGGGAAGCAACATGTAAAATTATTAAAAGACATGATAAAGATGACAGGTTTTAGAAGCCAAGGGTATTTGGGTATTTTACCACAGCTTCTCATTAATGTGAGTCAAATCAAAACTATTCACTCTTCAAGGTAAAAGTTTCTTTTATGAAATTAAAGTAATAGTCCCCTAACATGTTATAAAAACTATTGCTAACTAAAGCAACTACCATCTAGTTAGTATTGTTTAATCTTAGCACTGTTACTCAGCCAAGTATATTCCTGACAGTTCCTTCCTAACAATGTCTACTAGAGGACTCAAATTCAAACCAAGTTGAAGACTCTGAAGACAAACAGCTGAATGATTCAAATACTGTAGATATAATTAAGTACAGAGAAGAAACTACACCAGAGGGTAGATGTAACCAAGCAACCACATTGGATAATGAGAAAATTGAAAAGGAGTGTGAAGTTCAAATTAAAAAATCTCCTGGGGAAAAATCTCCAGCATCTCAAAATCACCAAGTGTTTCCTAATAAAGAGTTGCCAAGTGAAGACAAGAATACTTCATCTGATTCTGTAGTGAAATTTGATGAAGGGAATATGTTTCTACTAGATGCCTCAAAAGAAGGAAATGTGGGCCGCTTCCTTAATGTGAGTATAAAAGCTGAAGTTCATTTTTCTAAGCATTTTTTCCTGTTTCTTAAGAAAATTACAAGGAAGATGAGATGAACAGTTTAAAGCCAGGCATCTCAGTCCTCTGTGATGCCTCACTTACTACCATTATGAGAATAATTAGGATGTTGCCTAATATAATAAACATTTGCTTTTTAAAAAAGCACCAAGTATGGTGGCTCATGTTGTAATTCCAGCAATCATAAAGCTAAGGCAGAAGGATTACTGTGAGTTCCAAGATGGCCTGCATTGCTATCTAAAACCCAGTCTCAAAATCAACAACAAAAAATAAAAAACCTAGAAACATCAAAATGTTTTAGAGGCTGGGAAAATAGTTCAGTCCCTAAAGTGCTTTGTCACACAATTATGAAGACCTGAGTTCACAACCTCAGCACCCACATTAAAAAAAGCCAGTCATGGTGGTGAACATGTGTAATCCCAGTGCTGGAGAGATGGAGACAGGATCCTAGGGCAAGATAGGGAACCAGATTCAGTGAGAAACTCTTTCTCAAAAAATAAGATGGGATGGGCTGGAGAGATGGCTCAGGGGTTAAGACTCTATCTCGAAAGCAGAAGGTTCTGAGTTCAGATCCCAAGTTCCATGTAAAAATGCCAGGCCAAATTGGCTGCGGCCTGTACTTCCGGCCCTGGAGGTCAGGCCCTGGAAAATCCCAGAGGGAAGCAAAAAGGATGTAGAAGCAATCCAGGATGATTCCCGAAGTCACCCTTGGTCCTCCACAGGGATACACAATGCCTTCTGATACACATGCACGCACACACAGACAAACACACATATAAAATAAATAAAATATAAAAAAAAATAAGATGGAAACAATCTGGGAAAGTACCCAACATTAACTTCTAACCTCCACACACATATACATATCTGTGTACACACACAAACCTATACATACAGTTTAAGCTCGTTTAAATTTAAAAGAAGGTGTGGAAAGAAATAATCATCATTGAAATTCATTGAAATAAAATTATGACAAACAGCCAAAGAGATTTGATGTCTTTATGAGCCTTGTGAAGATGATAATGTTGAGAAGACAACTTAAGGGGTATATTATTTCTTGCTGCATTAGTTTACCCTGAAAAAAGCAACTTAAAGACTTTCTCGTGGCTCACAATTTGAGGGTATCTCCATTGTGACGGGGAAGTCAGGTAGCAGAAGTTTGAAGCAGTTATGTTGTGAGTCAGGAAACAGATGAATGCTTGTGTTCAGCACATTTTTCTCCTTTTTATTAAGCCTAGAACCCCAGCCCTTAGAATGGTGCCATACACAGTTAACCCATTCCATACAGGCATGCCCAGAAGGTAACTTGATCTAGACAATCCTCAGGGATGTGATTCTGGATCCTCTCTAGTTGACAGTATTAACAATCACAAGTCCCTTTGTCAACTTAATACCCAAACTATAATATTTTGAAGCTTTAACCTTCTACTTCTGGTCCTCATAGTTTTTAACACTCCCAATCCTGTTTAAAACTCCAAAATCTCAAAGCAGTCTATCTCTTAACCATGAACCCCTAAACCATTTTAAAAAAGCAAGTTACAAACTTGTAGTATACAATGGCAACAAATAAACATTCCCATTCCAGAAGAGAGAAATGGGACATAAGAAAATATGAGACCAAAGCAGGACTAAAACTGACAGGGGTAGCTCTATGTATAGCATCTGAGGCTCTGCCACCTTCAGAACACATAGCCTGTCTTAGGCCAGCTCTGTTGCATGCCTGCAGCTCTCCTCTGTGGAGATGTGCTGAGAGGCTTTCTCCTGGGAAACTCCAGGTCCTGTCAGTTTGACAATATTAACCACCAACCTGGCAGCTAAAAGGTACTAGAATGATAAAGCAAGTAGCCTCAAGTTAGAAGTCATGAAAAAAATATGTTGTTATATTCAGAGAAATAAACTGATTACACATACCTCCTAAGGACTTGGTTTTAACTGGAATATAAAAATACAGCATATATTTGTTAAACTTTATGAAAACCTTTAAATATATATATGTTAAGTGTGTATGTGTATCAGAGGGTACTATGTGTGCCTATGGAGGTCCAAGGGTGATTCTGGAATCAGCCTGGATTGCTCTTCCTATTTGCTTTGCTCTGGAGTTCGCCAGGCTTAACCTTCCAGGGCCAGATGTAAAGGCTGCTGCCATTTCCGTCTATCATTTTTACATGGAATCTGGAATTGGAACTTAGAACCTTCTGTTTCAAGACAGAGGCTTTATCCTGAACCATCTCTCCAGCCCTTAAGGTTTATTTCTTAAGACTCTCTTGTATATTCTGTTAGTATTTCTTTCTGCAAATACTATTGTGTGTGTGTGTCTTTTACATAAAAGGTTTACATGACAGTATTATATTTGCTTCATATGTATAGGTATGTACATGTGTAGGGCTACTTCACCATGTGTGTGCAAAGGTCAGAGGTCAACCTCTGATGTCATTTCTCAGGTGCTGTCCACCTTGGTGTTTGGTTTTTGTTTGTTGTTTGTTTGTTTGTTTGTTTGTTTTTGAGACAGGGTCTCTCAGTGGCCCAGAACTCACCAGTTAAGCCTAGGTTGGCTAGCCAGCAACCCATGGATCTGCCTGTTCCGCCTTCAATGCTGGGTTATAATACAGCACCCAACATGATTGACCTTCTACATGTGCTCTGGGACTTTATTTATACAACAAGCAGTTTACCAACAGCTGTCTCCCAGGCTTTATATTCACTTTTTAAATAATGTCATCCTGGAGACCTAGAGTATCAGTGCTCAGAGATCCTGCTCCAGTTTGTTAGCATACTTCCATTTGTGTTGCACAGAATTCAAAATTGTGTCAATTTTAACTAGTCCTCTATAAGCACACATTAGCATTATTTACCCACATTTATTGTTAAAAAATAACAAATAAAGAGTATTAATACTCTTACACATAGATATCTGTGCAAATTAATCTATATTTTTAAATACTGGTTTGTTGAATCTAAATGTAAGTGTTTTCTGTATAGTAACAAATAATGACAAATTATTTCTATACAGGGAAGATACTGTACATTTCTACCAGCAAGATGTCAGAATGTCCAAACAAGGCCTTTCTGAATGGTTGCTTGCTATCTTACTATTAAAATAAGCTGTTAAAGCTGTGGTATATTGTATAGTAGCACAAAATAAGAAAGACTGAATCACTGACATGTTGTAAACAGAATGATAATCTAATGCTTTAAAGCATATGGTATTAATCTTTATGCTGTATCTAACCTCTAGGGGGTTTTTGTTTATTTTTGACAGCATAGTTGTTGCCCAAATCTCTTGGTCCAGAATGTTTTCGTAGAAACACATGACAGGAATTTCCCACAGATGGCTTTCTTCACCAACAGGTTTGAATTAATTTATATAATTTAATCCTGTGGTTATGATTTTAAAAAATAGACTATTGAAAAACAAGACATACAGTATAGTCCTTAGAAAAGTCAGTTATTCTGAATTGTTCCTAGTCAATAAAATTTGGGACACTTGGAACTTCTATTACTTGTTCCCACTTTGAGCTATGAAGGGCTGAGAACATGAGAGCTCACAGAGCAGGTCGGGATGAACGAAGAGCAGGATATCTTTTTTAAGTCAGAACTGACCCTCGTTGGATTCTGCACCCCAGGCTTCATATTTGCAAATCATCCTTCCTCGTATTATTCTTGTTATGTACAATTTTGGGAGATTTGCAATTAAATTCAAGAGATTGATATTAATAATGAAAGATCATCATAACTGGTAGATGTTGGGAAGAGAGAATAGATCATCTTTTAGGATGGTCAGTTAGGTTAATGTGAAAATTGATATGGAAAGTTTGATTTATGGGGCAGTCACTTATGGTGATTTATGATTCTTTTAATTTCTACTTTCTAGATATCTGAAGGCAAGAACTGAACTAACATGGGATTATGGTTATGAAGCTGGGTCTATGCCTGACAAGGAAATCCTCTGCCAATGTGGGCTTGCTAAATGCAGAAAAAAAATAATATAAATGTGTACCTCATGCCTGTTCATGAAATTAGCTGATCAGGCTAAAATGAGAGTCCTTGATGAACTGGAATTAAAGGTTAATGCCTCTGTTTATACTTGTTCAGGAAGTTCATATTTTATTCCTGGTGTTATTTGTATACCTTAGAAAGGACAAGAACAAAATAAGGACTTTTTTCATATGAGTCAGGTATTTCTTGCTTTTACCATTGTTTAACTTTACAGGAGTAGAATGGAAATGTATATTTTATAAAATAAATATCACTGTACAGTTTATAAATTATTTGTATTTTATTAAGAAAATGTTTATATGTTTCTAAATTGCTTTTGTGATTTTTTTTACTTGATGCTACAAGTAACAAAATTTTACATCTTGATCTGAAAATTTAATATTTAATTCCTGGAAAACCACTATTGTGAGCTACTACGAGAAAAGAGAGATTAGGAAATAACGGAGGAACTAATTTTATGCATATCACTCTGAAGTATTCTTTTTTGTTAGGCTTGAACCCCTACTTCATGCATGCAATTACTCTATCACAAACCTACTTCCCTAGTTCTCCCCCACACTAAGTAATTTAACATTTGCTACATGCAGCTTCTGCTGGCTCTGTAAAACACTGCCCACCCCTGCTATCCCCAATCACTTGGACTCATCATAGACTGCTTCTACCTCTCTTTTGCTTTGCTTTGAGATTTCCCAGGCTCTGCCTTCCAGATCGCAGCCATTTCCACCTGGCATTTTTATGTAGGATCAGGGAGCTGAATTCAGGCCTTTCTGCTTTTGAAGTAGAATCTTAATTTCTGAGCCATCTCTGGAGCCCTTGCACAGTTCTTATTTATGCTAAAAGGTATCGTGTTTCTAAAAAAACATGGAACAATTCTGAGTTTCAGGCAGGTGAGGCATGTTACAACAAAGAAAGATGCAGGGATTTTAAGCAATATATTGCTATAAAGTGAAGAAACTGAATCAGTATGGAAACTATGTTTTTACAGAAGAAATTATTGTGAATTGGCCAGTTTTCCTTGAAATCTGCCTTTGAAGTACATTTGACATTCAGACAAGTCTTGGGGAAATTTGTCCAGAAATTCTTAACTTCTTCACAGCTACAACACTATATTTATAACCTAGAGTTTATCTTTTTCTTGGTTAATTCCAAGAGATCACTGAAGCAATAGCTTTTGAAAACAAACATGAGAAATAAATATTTTGAGACTGCATGTTAGAAAAGGTCTCTTTTAGTCTTGATTAAAATTTTTAGGGTATAGAGTTCTTATCCCATTTGACCTATGCAAGATTATCTTTGACCAAACTATTCTGCCTGTAATAAAAAGCCATTTTCACCCCCCACCTCCCTTTTAATTGGGTGACTGATATTCTTTCAGCTGAAAACTTTGTACTTCAGTATAGGGAAATTTTCTTAAAGTAAGGATTTTTCATCTCTACTTTTGGAGTTATAGTTATTTAAATATCAGAAACATTTAGCTGCCTGGCTTCTTCTAATTACTGTGTCTTCCTATGTGCTTTCTAGAAATTCAATCTTCAAATTCATTTATTTTTCTGATCCCGTATCTTTAAATTTCTAATAACACTTGAGAGTCCTTTAACAGCATCTTTCTTTGGCCCAGGGGTGCAGTAGTTCATCTCTTTTGAGGTAACTTTTACAGGCGTGTTCATGTGTATATGCACACGTACATAGATATGTATACGTGTATTCGTTGTCAATATTTCTTGTGTATTGTTTTTCCTATATGTTTGCTCTGATCTATATCTTTGAAGTTACAGCACTCCTCAGAATGAGGAGGTCTTTGACTTAAGAGTTTGAGGAAGTTTTGGCATCGCCTACCTGAAGCGCTTTGCTGAGAAGCCACTCAGTGCTCATCTGGGGCTTCCTGCCTGCGAGTGCCGGGCCTGCTTCCTCGCTTCGCCCTCGCTGGCACCGTCTACAAGCCATTTCATCTTAAAAAGACCCAAGTTGTCTTTTCTAGTTGCGCTTTTCTGGTGTTCCCGTTTGTGTTTTTCCCTCAGCGTCACCATTCCCGCTGCCTCTCCAGAATCATTCCAAGCGACAATTCAGTACTGTGCGATCCGCGCCTCCATGCGTGTGTTACGCGGACTGATGCGGACTGAAGCCTTGATCGTGTGATGCCGTGTACCCCGGGGTGTGCTCTGTAATGTACCCCGGGGTGGTAAATAAAGGCCCTGGCCGGCTTTGGGCTCTAAGTGCAGTTCATGGAGCGGCTCTAAGCGAGGACACCCGGTCCGCGGCGTGCGCTCGGCGCGCACGGGAAAGGCCGGGCCTTGCTCCTTGCTCGGGCCGCTCAGTTCCGCCAGCTCCGGAAGCGGCAGCAGCCCGTCCCCGTCGCCCTCGCGGGGGGCGGCTCGTGGCACCGCCCGCTCTGCAGAAACGAAACCGAGAGGCGCCGTCGCTTCCGGACAGGACCTTGGCGGACCATGGCGGCCCCGGCGGCGCCCCTCGAGCCGCCCGCACGCGGCGAGCTCCCCTTCCCAACCGGTGAGTCCCGGCGGGGCGGGGGAGGGGCACGGGGGGGGGGCGAGAGCAGGACCACCGCCCGCACTCGTCCCAGAGAGCGGATTCCAAGTGCTACTCAGGGTAAGAGCTCGGGATGTGGTGGGGCAGGCGCGGGAGCCCCAGGAAACCAGAGCCCCCCTGCAGGCGCCCCCCCTTCTTCCCTTGAAGGGTAGCACTGCTGATCAGCCCAGGCTCGGAGTCCACAGAGTCAGTCCTGGGGTAAAACTGTCGCCCCACCCCCTGCCGTCAGGCTCAGGAACCGGGAAGAGACTGGAAAGAACGCTAAGAGCCAAGGCGCGCGGGGGGGGGGGGGGGGTGTGCGCTGAAGGCCTGGAGGGACGCCCTGCCCTGCTGGGCAGCAGTGTTCGGACCCCAGGACTCAGCCAGGCAACATTCCAGCACCGATGTGGGGGAGGGGCTCCGCAGGTCCCAAGGCTGGCAGTTGATGGCTGCTGGGGGAATCTTCAGGGGTGTAGCTGCAGGTAGACAGCGCTGCCCATACTCCAGGGATGCCCCCCCACGACCCTCGAACAACTCGACAGCTCCGCTGGAACTTGATGGGTTATTAAAAAAAAAACAAGGTGGGAAGACAACTTGGGGGGCTTGGGAGGGATGGAAAGGGGTGGATATAATCAAGATAGAGTGTCATGTGTGAAGTTGTCAAAAATAAATATTTCAAAAGTCAATGCTCGAGAGAAAGTGTTGGGAAGGGAAAATAGACTTTATTGAGGGTGTTGTTAGAAAACTGGAAAAGAGGCCGGCTGATGTCACAAGTCTCCTTTCTCCAGTCTTTGGGCAGGAGGGGAATATTTGAGGATCACCTTAGATCTGGTTGGGGCACCCCTTATCCAGGGCGGGATTTGCCTGTTTTGTGAGTTTTGCGTCCTCTGTGTCTGGAATTAGCTGAGAAAAATAAGCATTATCACAGGCATGCAGAGCGAAAGGCATCTGAGAAAGAGAAAGGAAACATGACTAGGGATCAATCAATAGGGATAAAACAAAAGCTCTTGTTAACAGGCTATTACAGTTCTCCCCTTGTCTTTCCTGTAGAAATCTGACCCAAAGGTTAAGATAGCAAAAGAGAAGCACAGTGTGAAGGAATGGATGCCAAGCCTGTCCCTTTCAGTCACCCCTTAGACATCCGTGGGGCCCATGTGAACAGTTTGTTTTCAGCACAATCACCTTTGATCCCTGAAATGTAACCTAGGCAACCATTATAACCCACATGGCAGAGATGTTTATAACAAAGCTAGTTAGAGACTAATAATGTGTTGCCCAGCCATGTGACCCCCAAAATTAAATCAGCTCTAAGCAAATGCAGCCAGAGGATTTGTTTGCATTTAGGTTTCTCCTGGGTGATACTTCTACTATCTGTCAGGCTCAGCCTGGCTAGGTCGTGGGGTGTAAAGATGAGTTAAACAGTCACTGCCCTCGTGGATAGAGTGGCAACTGTAGAATGATCAAAACCACAGAGATTTTAAAAGGGGGGGGGGGAATCCTAACTTCATTACCATGAAGGAAGACTTTTGGAAGACAAAAAGAGAAGACAACTTTCAGAAATCAGTTCCTTCTTTCCACCGTGTGCGCTTCCAGGGATCAATCTGGAATTGCCAAGTGTATGAGCTTCTTATCCTCTGACCATCTAGTGATCCCTGATCTTAGTTTTTAAAGGCAAGAGTCAGCTGTGCACACAAAAAAATTGAAAAACTGTTTCAGATAGACAAGGTGCCATAAATAAGGACACTAAGCCTCCTAAATATGTGGCAACCAAAAGCCAACCAGTTGACTGTTGGATTCAACTCATGTATGGACCATAAAGTCTGCAGCTAGAGAGATGATCCTCACCGTTTCCCCAAGACTGCAGAATAATGTACTCAACTTCTTTCATGTTTGTAGTACCAAAGCAGGTTTACCACAAACAACACTCCTGTTCCCCACTCTTCTTATATATATACAACAAACCTACAAGACCAACTTGTCCCTTTCCCTTCACTCATTTGTTCAAGCCAAAAACCTTAGTATGCACTCAGCATTTCTTTTTCCTCCCTACGATCATCTAAGGGATCTGTCAGCCAATTAACTGTGTCTTCAAAATATGATCACGGGACTGCTTCTTACTTCCACTGCTACCATCTGTGTCCAGGCCACTATTATATATCACCTTCTGCTCTATCTGTTTGTGCAAGCAGGCCTACACAGGAACCAGAAAGACCCTTTAAAAGCAAAGGTGATTCAGGAGAATCACCTTACTCAGAACTGTCACAGCCTGGACAGCAGGTCATCTCGTGTCCTTCCTTCTCTGATTTGACTTTGCCCATCTTGTCAACACCACCTCTTGCTGCCTTGTGTGACTCTTAAGCCATCAAACCAGCCTCAGGATCTGTTTCCTAGTCCCACGCAAGAAAATCATTTCCACCCTTCCATTTTCATTTCCTATTACGTTTAGGCATCTGGCAGTGTGTGTCCTCCTGCAGCCTTGATCATGTCTGAAAGCTTCCTTGGCTCCTGACCACTCTATGCCCTCTATGTCAGAAAAGAGAAGAAAGAAGGGAACAGGGAGGGAGATAGAACACAAACCCAAACTTCAGGCAGCAGCAATTTCCCCAAGAGATGGGAGTTACTACTGACTCAGAGTCAGGGGTACAAGCATTTAACAGCTGGAGTGCAAGGAGGAGGAATTTCAATTTGACTGGTTGGTTCAGTCCCAGAATAACTAGTCTGCCCAGTTGTCTTTTTTCCTTATCGGATTTCTTGGTGGATCAGAAGTCTTTCTGATTTCAGACCTGTCAAGTGGGGTCTCTGTTTTGAGGTCTAGTTCCAGAGCTATCATCCTGCTCCTGATGTGTCTTTCATGGCACTTGTCACAGTACTGCTGCTGCTGCTGCTGCTGCTGGTGGGTGTCCCTGATTATCAGTCTTTGCTACTGGAATGTAATTTTCATGGAAGTTGAAACTCTTACTCTTCTGTAGCCCTGGTCCTAGACCAAGCTTGCCTGTTAGCAGCAGTAATACACGATTAGGACTTCAATAAATGCTTGTTGAGAGAATGAATGTGCTCGGCTCCTGTTTATAGTGTTGGGGACAGAACCAGAATCTCGTGCACGCTAGGCAGGTTTTCTCACCAGGGTTGAGCTACATCCCTCCACCCCCCAGATTATACATTTTAGGTAGGTTGCTCTGGCAGTAATGTGGAACAGAATGTGGTCAATCAGGGAAACAGGCAGGAACATAAACTTACCAGAATTAAAAAAAAAAATCACCCAGGACAGGGCAGGTACATCATTCATACTTATGCCACAACTGCATGCACACGTCCATACCTGTGAGAGTGCGGAGAAATCAGGACGTGGTGCTTGGCAGCACTAATCTCCACCTGCCCCTGCAGGCCTGGAAGACGACTCAGTGGTTAAAGTACTGCACATGAACTGGGGACCAGAATCTGATAACCAGACCACCTGGTAGAGGGAACCAACTTCTGAAATTGTCCTCTGGCCTCCACACATAAGCCTACCCAAATAAAGTAATTAAGTGTAATGGGGGAAAAAAAAACTTGCCAAGTGCAGATAACAAAAAAGCATTGTAATCTGGGGATGCTTGGTATTCCAGGGAAACCAGGTTCACAACTCCTGAGAATAGAGATGCAAAAGCACTTTTCAGAAAGTGCGTGACATGAGGACCTGAGAATAAATGGTTATAAATAGTCTTTTAGGGCATACCCTACTAGAAGGTCTCATTCTACATTTCATTAGTCTTGTTATGCAGTTCTGGAGCCTGTACCCAGAGCCACTCATGCTAAGCAAATCCCCTCCCACTAAGATGGATACAGCCTCCCTAATTCTGTAAATGTGCACGTGTGTGTGTGATATGGCATATGTGTATATGTATATACATGTGTGTAGGTGCACTTGCCCATGCCAGGGTATGTGGAAGCCAGAGACTGACATCAAGACCTCTTTACTCGATGACTTTTTCCACCTCATTTTTTGAGGCGGAGTCTCTTACTGAACATGAAGCTCACTATTAGGCTAGCCTGGGCCACCAGCTAATCACCCTTTTCTCTTTCTCACCTGGACATTACTTAACAGGTGTCTTTCAGGTTGCAGAAAAGATGGAAAAAAGAACATGTGCACTCTGCCCCAAAGATCTTGAATACAGTGTCTTATATTTTGCACGATCAGAGAATATAGCTGCTCATGAAAATTGTTTGGTAAGTGATTTGAAAATGTTTCTAAAACTATATGACTACTTTTATAGTCAGACATGCCAGCGACATATTCAAAGCTCGTGGTCTACTGCTAAGCTGCATCCTTATCCCCATTTGTTTACTGATCTAATCTAATGATCTTGCCAAAGACTTATTTGTTCTGAGTTTCCAAATTTGCCTGGAAGATCCTCATCTGCACATAAGATTTTTGTTTTTTTCAAGTGTTGGGGACTGAGTCCCAGGGGTTCCTCCATGCCAGGCAAGCACTTTATCGCTGAACTACAGGAATTACGTGGCAGACCTGGGGGTGGAAAGACTGTGTGTATGTTTGCACTTCTGTCTCCATGTAGATGCTAGAGGTCAACAATGAGAAGGGTTTTCTCCCATTACACTCCTCCTTATCTGTTGAACCTGGCTGGGCATGTCTTCACCCACGCAGTGCTGGGGTTACCGGGATGCCACCATCCCCTCACGTCCCTGAGGTTTCACTTGTTGTCCTAATATCATTTAGCCCAATAGATCCCAGCTCATGGGTTACACTTAGTTTTCATTTCCCAGGCTTTCCTTTCTACCCTGTTATGGGCTTAACATTTTTTCTGTTGTTAATATATTCATAGATTAACACTGTTTTATAATGTTTGGTTCTGATATACTGTGTTGATTTATTACTATTGTCTGTAAACCTTATGGATATACTTTTCAACACAAACATTTCAAACATAATGCAGCTGATTTTGTGTGTGATGTGGCGTTTGGAGACATCTGCCCGCATATCGTCACTGACACAGAACATCCCTCAGGCCCCTGTGTGTATGTGGTGCTCATGTCGTGTTCAGTACAGGGGCACCAAGGTCACGGTGCACTTACAAGGGTCAGAAGACAACCTTCAGGTATTAATCCTTGTCTTTCCACTTACTTGGAAGTCAGGGTTCATCTCTGCTTTATCAGTCCGGCTACTTGGCATGTGGATCCTCACATCTCTGTTCCCATTTCACATAAATGTACAGGGAATAAAGACGTTTGTATCATCGTGCTCGGCCTTTGCATGGGTTTGAGGAATCTGCACTCAGGTCCTCAGGTTTGCACAGCGTGCCTTTTACCTGCTGAGCATCTACCCAGGCGAGTTTAAGTTGCATAAATGTTGATGACCTTGAGTATCTTTTCATGTGACTCATCCTTCATAAATCTTTTATGAAGTTTTTAGTCAATTTTTTTTTACCTTATCCTTGTTTTTGTGATGGTTCTGGGGATCAAATCACTTTTTCCACATAGTAAGCAAAGGTTCTGCCATTGAGGTACCCTAAACCATGCCCATTTTTGGTTGAGCTTTTATTGAGTTATGTTATTCTTACTTTCTAGATATAAACCTTGTCATTGACTTCCCTTTGTGTTTTCTTACAGCGTCTTTCAAAGAGCAAATTTTAACCCTGATAAAATAGTGTATTAACTTCATTATGGTTTCTGATCGTATAAGCAATGTTTGCCTATACCAAACATTAAGATTTTCTTGTTTTTCATGGTCTTTGTTATGTGTAATATTGAAGAGAGGTCAGGTTCTTCTGCCTTTAAGTGTCTTACAGAAACCTAGGCCATCTAGGCTAGAGAGATAGCTCAGTGGTAAAAAGTTTCCATGCGAGGAGGATACAAATTCAGATCCCTAGCACCTACATAAAACCTGGATGTGACAGTGCACACCTGAAATCCCAGAGAGAAGGGGTGGAGGCAGAAGGGTCCTGAGGAATTGCTGGCCAGGTGGACAGGAAGGCACCTGACACTAGCCAGTGGTCTGCACAAACAAATGAACACGCCCCAAAATTCTATTTTTAATGAAAAAAGTTGGGCCGGCTGAAACATGAAAGGGAATGTGCAGCCAAGTGAGGCGGTTCATAGCTGTAATCCCGCTACTCATGAAGCGCTCATGAGGCCGAGGAAGGCGGCCACGCTTCAAGTCAGCTTGGGACTGTCTCCAAAAAAGACGGAGGGTCTCGGAGGTTCAGGAAGGAGGCATTTCATGGCTCTCGAAAGCAAAGACCAGGCAGATAGAAGAACAAGAGCTGGAAAGCCATCAGGGATGTCTGGTCCTGCTTTTGCTTCTCTTTGCAGACTTGCTCTGACTGTATGGCTTCGGCTCCTACACAAGCCTATTCCATCCACATGCCTGGGAGAGGGAATCAGGAGGCTCAGCTTAGAATCTTAGCATCTTACTAGGTGCAAGAAGTACCATCCTCCGATACTACTTCATGCATTTTCTGGATGCTTTCTCCACTTTGCAGCTGTATTCCTCTGCACTCGTGGAATGTGAGGATCATGATCCACAAAATTCTGACAGAAATTTTGATGTGGAATCAGTGAAGAAAGAAATCCAGAGAGGAAGAAAGTTGGTAAGTAAAAGTGTTTTTATTAATTATACAGGATGAGTCTTCGGGGTACATTCAAAAGAAAGTTTAGTTGATGATACACTTAGGATAGGGAAGCATTGGAAAGAAAGAAGAAACAGAACTTCACCTCAACTGAATATTTTACAACAAACTATCGCCCACTTCATCAGTAAAGAAAGTGACTTAGAAGAGACGCCACCTTATGGAAGCTTTGAGAAAGAGGATGCCAGTTTTCTCTCAATCAGAGAAAACGCCAGTTTCTGTAGTTCGGTGATGTCATCCACTGCCTCCTGCCCCTAGGGGGTCCTCTTGCTGCCCTAGGGCGCAGGCAGCAATCACATCCAGCAGGAGAAAGGTCATCTCCACACATGGATTAAGATGCCTTTTGGAAGCTGACTACCATTGCTCCTGTCGTTCTGTTCCCGTTCCTTAGGGTAGTTGTCTTAGTCTCACATTTCAAACATTTCAGGGGAGGAACAGGCTTATGGTCACTCACAATTCCAGGTTATAGTGGGTTATGCAGCATTAGCAGCAGAAGCTGAAGACTGGTCATATCACATCCCCAACAAGAACAGAGGAGCGGGGATCACCACAGAGCCTGTAGCTCACCAGTCTGCCGGTGATGAATGAGTCCATCTGCCAGGATGAATGGCCCCACCCACCATGGGCCAGGTCTTCCCATGTCATCTAGTGCTGCCAGCATTGCTGTCACCTAGTGTTTCTGCAGCCCCTACTGCCAGAACTGGGTGCTGTGTCAGAGAATTCCATTGTGAAGTATTAATTAAACTGTGCTGTTACACTGTCCCCTGAGAAACGTTACACCAATTTAAGCCAGTGCATGTGGTAGATAAAGAGCACTTTTCCCAACCCTTCCAAAAATGGGTGTCACTGTGGTTCCTTACTGCAGGCCCCATAGAAAGGTTTACCTTCGATCCCCCTTATCCCAGAGACGTTGACTGTGATCTCTACGGGCCTCTGCCACCCTCCTGGCTCAACAGTTGTACAACGGTTCCTCGGGCATCCCTTTGCAGTCTGTGGACCCGCACCTTGACCACTGCCCCCCACCACAGTGGCTCCCTTCTGGACGTCCGGCCTTCCTTTCCCACTGTTCGGCCACCACTCCCTTGCTCAGCTGCAGAGCCCCGCCTGGCTAACCCGCTAGCCTGTGGTCTGTTGGCTCAGCTGTGAAGGAAGCCCACCAATGTGCTGACTGCAAATGTGTGTCTGTCACAGTCTACAGTGAGCTGGATCTGCTCTCTTACTTTACTTAATGTGGTGTGAATGTTTTCTATGGTGTTTTAAAAAAAACCCACATGACTTGAAAAACAGTTGTTGGCTGCATACGTCAGCCGGCCCTCCTGCTTTCTCCCCATACAGTGCTTCACATCCTCCGTTTAAAACCTCCACCCCCAACTGGAGCTGATGACTGTGTTCAGCTTCTCGGTGCAGTCTTCCGGTGCCAGAGCACACGCAGGAAGCACCTTCTTCTGTCTCTGAAAACACACTCCTGGGGCCTTCTATTTTTCTAGCCACTTTTTCCCATGTGCCTTTACAGCTCTCTCTTCCTTGGCTCAACTCCTGAGATTTGGAGACCCCTGAACTTCAGTGTTTGGCTCCTTCCTGGATCTGAAGCTCTGTCCTAGGTGGCCTCACCCGCCACTTGATAACCTTTACGACACATCTGGCTTCCTTCACCCACCTCACTTCACTAGTCCATCACAGTGAGGTGACTGATTTAGCTCTCTCCAGGGTTGCCAATGACAACTGATATCCACTGTTTCTCCTTGACTTTTCCTACCCAGTTAATTCTGTCCCTACGCAGCTTTCTCCACACAGCAGTCAAACTATGGATAAACATATGTCCCCCCCAAAAAATAAACCCCATCTTCTTAAGTTGCGTAGAAGCCCTACATGACCCAGCCCTTCCCAGAGGCTTCCCTAGCATCTCCTTAGAGGTGATAATTTATTGATTATTCAGTTTGAAGTAGGAACCTAATGAAATCGTTGCTGCCTCTTACATAATGTTAAAAAAAAAGTCAGTTTTGTGAGACTGATTGATGGCAATGCAGGGATCAAGCGCAGAGTCTTGCACACGCTCGTCAAGTGCACTGAGCTCCAACCCCAGTCCACCTGTGATGTTGTCAAATTGCCTTGACCACTGTACATTCTCCCCACTAGAGCGGAGCCTGCATGAGAGCAGGGGACCTCTTCTCTTCGCCTACTCCAGGTTTCCCGTCCTGTATTACTGATGCCCTGTACTGACTGAGTACTACTTATCTAGACTTTAAGTCAATGCTATTAGTCATATGTATTGTTTTTTTCTTTCTGATAGTTTTGTGTCATGTGATTGTATAGATGTGCTTGCCTAGTCTTCCCCCATCACTGTCCACTATGTTTTTTTGAGATGGGGTTCACTGAGTTTGGAGCTCACCATTCTGGCTACAGCTGCTAGTCAGTGAGCCCTCAAAATCCACTTGTCTCTGCTCACCCAACACTGGAATTGTAGGTGCATTATCACTACATCCAGCTTTCCCATGGATTCTGGGGATCCAAAGGGTCCTCAGGCTCACACAGCAAGCACTGGGCCCACTAAGCCAAGACACCAGCAGCCCCATCTGTATTCTCCTTCTGTGGTTTGTCTACTGCTGTGTTTCTGTGGGGACCGTGTTTCCAGTCCTGAAGCGCTAACCCTGGGTCCGAGGCATGCTGGGAAAGTGCTGTGCCACTGAATTCATGCTCAGCTTTATTTCTGAGGACTCACTGAGCTGCCCTGGAGTAACTGTGGTCACAGCAATGTCCCCACGCCCAGCTCAAGACTGGAATCTTAATTCCTCAGTGTGAAAATCTCTCCTTGCCATTTAAATATATTTAGGTGATACCCCTCACCATAGGAAAAAGAAATATCCAAGTTTCTAGAGTCAGATCTGTTTTCTCACTGACGTTTCTTTCCTGCCTGCCATAGACATCCCTCCCACACACATGCCCCTGCCTCAATGCCACGCTTCTTTGTTCCTTCTAATTTTCCTAATTTTTGTTTTTGTTCTGCTTTGCTTTATACAGTTAGATCTTTAAATCATGTTGAATGATCTGGTCATCTGTAGACTTCCTTGGGCCACACGCTGCCTGACCATTTTTTACACCACCTTCATATATAAAACACAGGGAAATAAAAGGAAGGGACCAAACTGAAAAACAAAATGGTGTTGCTAAGTGGTAGTTGTGTTTTTCAGTTTCTAGAATTTGTACAGTCATTTCCGTTATCTCGACTCACCCTGGGTAACCACTCTAGGGCAGTTATATCAGCTGGGAGGAGTCGGGGCTGAGAGAGAGAAGTCAGAAAGTACCTCTGAGGTCACGCAGCTCCCCTGGCACAGTTGGGCTGCCTCAGGGTTAAGGCCCCAGCAGACTCCTTGGCCTGTCAGTTCTGCTTTTCAGAAATCTCCATCGGGAAGGAGAGGTGGTTTTTTTGGAGCCGTCTATAATTTATGCTTTAATCAGATCATTACAAACAGCCTGCGCCAAGCATTAGGTGTTGCCGAGATCCCCAAATGAAGCGCCAAATGTAAGCCAGGCTTCGTGCTTATGCAGAGGATGGAACTTTGTTGATGTGATCCAGGATCACAGGGCTGCTAGCCTCAGTAACACTTGTCGGTATCTTTAAATTTTACCAAAGAGCCCGAAAAACAGGTGTTTACCCAATAAAATCTCTTCTTCTGCAGAAATGCACATTCTGTGGCACAAGGGGGGCCACCGTGGGGTGTGACTTAAAATCCTGCACAAAGAATTACCACTTTTTCTGTGCCAAGGAGGATCATGCGTTTCCACAAGCTGATGGGAACCAAGGTACTTACAGGTATGTAATAAACAAGTCATAAAACTACATTTGAGGGACTGCGGTAAGATACTGTTAAGAGAAAGGCAGACTTCTAAAGGTTAGTGTAAATGGTTTTCAAAAGAGAATCTTTTTCTAGTTTTATAAGCATATTGAGTATTCCTGCTTCCCTCCATCCTCTCTTTCCTTCCCTTCTTCAACCCATCCCACTCCTTCCCATCCTCCTACCTGTCTATGGACCCCAGGGTTCCCTCAGGTTTGTCTACTCTTTTTTCTTCTCTACTTTTACGAGCATATTGAGTACTTATCCCTGCTTCCCTCCATCATCTCTCCCTCCCATCCCTCCATCAATCCCACCCTCCTGCCTGTCTGCTTCTGTGGACCCCAGGGTTCTCTCTGGCTTGTCTATTCCGATGGGGGTTCAAGCCTCTGTGGCATATCAAGTTGCCTCTCTTTGGGCCACCACCCTGCCAGGGGCATTTTCCTTCACTCATCCAGCTTTAGTCCCCAAAGTTTCCACTGATTATTTTTCTCTCTTAAGTTCCTTGGTAGTCTATGGGGCATGTTGGTTTGTCAGTCATTATGCAGGTCTCGTAAGGACAAGTCTCACTGCAGTGAGCTCCTAGGTGCAGCAGTCCTGCCTTGAGTGGAATGTCTTGTCCAAAGGTGAACCTTCCCATCTTTAGGTTCTTACATTCTTACTGCCCTCCTCTTCTGTGGGGTATATCTCGAGAATTCAGCACCACAAACCTCTGCCCAGCACAGTAAACAAAAGCGCTCAGTGCTGTACCTTCTCCTGGCAGAAAGCACCATGTGTCGAGGTGGCATGCCATCCCACGGGGCAGCCAGGCCCAGGAGCCAGCTCCAGCCTGATCCTTCAGCAGACGAAGCCTTCCTTACACATCCACAGGCTTATGGTTTATCCACCATCACACCAATCAATCACTTACCACGTCAACATGTTCTGAATGATAGGACTGCTCTCAGGAGAACCCTTTTTTTTGGTGGGGGACAGGGCAAGCACATGTCAGACCAGCCCTACTTGTGAGCTCTAGGTTTGATATTAGAGACCCAAAAAGAATAAAGTGGAAGAGCAATCAGATGATAATTACTGATGTCAGCCTTAGGCGTCTACACACCACACACACACACGCATGCACACACACGCATCCATATGGATACACCCTGAATGATCATATCTATGAAAATGGAAAAATAGAAGCTATTCATTTGGCTAATGAAAGTGTTCAGAAGAAGCAAGCCTACCAGAGATGAAGTCTGACTGAGTATTGCAGTAAGCGTGCCCAGGGTGAGCCGACCGACAGCCACATAAAGAAACCAGGGGTTTAGCAGGGACTGGGACAGAAGCAAGCCTGGGGCCAGAGAGGGTCCTGAGCCTCTTCTGCTGGTCTCGCTCTCAAGGACACTCTTCAGTCAGGTCTTTGATGGTCAGCTCGAACTCTGATAAAGGCACGTTATGGCTTCTGAAAACTATTTCCCTACATTAATGCATGTAGTTTTCTGCTACTATTGAAAATCAGCAGATTTTCAAGTAGACTCAGGAGCTTGTAGTATCTTAGATGTTATTTTTTAGGTGTCTATATACTGCTAAATGTCCCTAACCATTGTATGTGAGCAGGTCCTGTTCAAAATATTTACTCAGCATTCACTTCTTCAGTGGACGGAATCACTTCTCTAAGGTCCAGAAGGCACAGAAAACATCTGACAGCCTCACCCCCAGATGATAATTTTACAATTATCAAGATTTAAACATTTTTCTTTAAAAATTTAAGCCAGGTGTAGTGGCTATAATCCCAGCAAGTGGGCTGGGACTCTCTACTTCAGGTGAAGCAGGAAGACAATGAGTTGGTCTCAAGAAAAATTCCACATGAGGTCATCATGAACAATAGCACGTTTTTATAAGCTAAAATATTTGGTGATTCTTGAAATTATTATTTTCAGGTTGTTATGCCAACAACATGCTCCAGAACCAGCAATAATCCATCCAAATCGTAAGTTTCTAAATTTTTTTCTTGTGTTTAAAGAAAAGTAAACATGGTAGGAGTCTAATTGTTTGAGCTCACTGAATTGGCATGGAATTCTGTGTGGAGTGTCATGTCTACCTTGGGTGCCTTGCCTCAGCATCTGTGCACCTTGCTTTCTGACACAGGGTCTCTCACTGGGACCAGGGGCACTAAAGCTGCACTGGCTGGAGCTTAAGCCCCGGGAACCTCCTTCTCCACCTTCCAAGCACCAGGAGTATCAGCACACACCACCATGACCAGCTGTTTTCAATGTGTGTTCTTGGATTTGAACTCAGGTCCTCATGTTTATGTAACAAACATTTAAGACTGAGCCGTCTCTTTAGGCTTGAAAATAAAATTTGTGAGTCAAGACTACATCCCTATAAAAGCTTAAGTTTCTTTGTGCGCTGAGTAATATAATTCCCACTTAAACTGTGACCTCATCAGGCTTCGACTCTGTCTATGAAGCTGGAGGAGTGAAACGCGTCAGCAGTAGCTGTTTCCTGAATGAGCAGCAATTAAAATAAATTCAAGACCAAACGTGTACAGAATCTGACATGCTTCTGGCAGCACGTTCCCATGTCCATATGCTGACCCTGGAGCAGTCTTGGTTCTGAGCACGCACTGCGTGTGCTCTGCACTCAGCATGTTGTCACACCCCACAGCACCAACAAACACTGCCTGAAACGGCTCAGTTCAGACTCTGATATGGGTTATAGTATTTTTTACTGTACATAGAAAGTTTTCTGCTCTTCTAGACATATAATGGCTTAATTATTAGAAACAGATTTTTAATGTCTTCCTACCATCATTCCTCAGGATGTATCAACATTAGTATATCACTGCATTTTGCTAAGATGTTGGATTTTAGAAGTGCTGCTTGAGTTGCTGATTTGATTTTCACCCAGAAAAAAAAAAAGGTCATTCAATGAATTATTGCTTGGAATTGGAATAGATTGGCAACAATTTCTGAAATAGCCCTGTACATATTTTTGCTGTTTCCTACCAAGTATTTTATGGATTGTCAGCGTTGACATTTACAAAGTCAAAAAATATCATTTCTAGAAAACAATGAAGATCCACGAAAAAAGAGGCAACCGACAGTGTTGAAATTAAACACTGGCACATACAACAGGAAGAGCTGCTCTTTAAAATTTTATGTATAATACATGAATATAGTGAACTTATATTTCCACACCTATAATCCCAAACCCTATCCCCCCTTCTTCCATTACAAGGCTTCTTTCCTGCCAGACTCCCTCCTTTTGTGGTCTACTATGCTTCATGTCATTGCCTTTGACGTCACATGCCTGAGTTCTTGCTAGAACTGAATCTTTTATCAGTGGGTCCAACCACTGAGAAAAGTATCTTGCAATTACTCTAGTCAGTGTGGGTCCAACCATTGGAAAAGCATCAGCCTCTGACAGGCAGTGTTGTCTCTTGAGGTCCTTCCCCTTCTATGATGAAATGGTGCTAGGACAATTCCCGTAGAGGTCTTGTGGGGCTCTATATAGCTGCAGTGAATGCGTGAACACACCAGCCCTATCATGTCCAGAAGACAGTATCTGGCTGTGTCCCTGCTCCACTTCATGCTCTTACAATATTAACACTGCCTCTGGGAAGAACTGCTTTCAAAAGCACAAGAGGGAAGCATGTAGAGTCCCAGGGGGAGACCTTCAAGGCGGTCCTTATTAATGATGATGATCAAGTCATAAATTAGTTCTACAGTTTAAAAAAATGAAGAAAGATGCTGTATGTCCTAGAGTGTCAAACATTTAGTCAAGATTAAATTTTTTATACAAAAGTAAGCAAGCATCTCTATCATAGGTAGATATAGGTGTCAACTTGGCAATTGAAGACTTGAGTTCTAGGCATAGTTGTGAAGAATTGGTAGTTGAGTTGAACCCTGGGCAAGCCTGCAGGAGATTGTCTGATGGGAAGGCCCAGCCCACAGTGGGTGGGACTAGGATCTGGGTAAATAAATAACATGGAGGAAGCTGGTTAAGGGAGTTGGCGTTCTTCTGTATACTTGGCCATACATGCTAGTCTGGCAACGATTACTGTCCTTCTCTCAGCAGTGCTGAGGCTCTATGGATATGGTGTGATCAGTACCCTCAACTCCTGGTGGTGTTATGGGCTACCTGCCAAATTGGACAAGGAACTGTAACTGGACAACTATAAGTCAAAATAAAACCCCTGTTCCCTTAAGTCATTTGGCTGTGAATTTATCACAACACAATTTAGTATCAGAAGTGCTGATAAATCTGGCTATGTGAACTTTGTGGATTGTGAACTTTTTTTGGAGGACTATGCAATTGTTTGAAGAGACTGATATCGTGTGCTATAAAAACCACTGAGCAGAGTTCAGTGGGCCATTTGGAAAATAGAAAATGCTGGGGGTGCTATGGATTGTTTGAGTCTAGATTGTGATGAAGGGAAAAAAGACTTTAGCAAAGATGAAGCTAAAGATGATAGACTGGCTAGCTTGTAAGAGGAGGGCTGTCTTGGCAGCCTTGAAGTTTTAGATGAGGAAAGAGCAGACAGCAGAGCAGTTATGGTTATTGGAGAAATGAACATCATGGGAAAAAATGTCTTGCACTGGAACAGTGGGAGACATGAATATCACCGTACGGAGATTTCATTCTGCAAAAACCCAAATTTGCTCAGGAGACAAAAGCCCAAGTTGAAGCAATTTCTTTCCCTTCAAATGTTTGGCTACTTGGAAAAGGGAGACAATTCATTGGTTAAAATGCTTGTCAAACAAGCAAAAGGACTGAAGCTCAGATCCCAATGCCCCACATAAAAATGTCAGGTGAATGTGGCAACACACCTGCCTGAAAATCTCCAGAACAAGCTAGCTACCAAGACTAATCCTACAGACAAGCTCTGGATTTAGAGATCAGCCTCAAAACAAGAGAATGATTCCTGAGAGCAACCTGTAGCTCTACATGAAAACACATGTGCCAAACATATGCAAGCACGTCTATATGTACACATGCACCCCGTACACATAACATGAAAATGGAAAATACTTTAAAATAAATCTCTCAATTATCAGTAAATGTACGATTTGTCTATGTAGGTTTGTATGCCTATAATTCAGGGTCACATGAAAATTTCTCAGACACAAAAGGGATTATGGGTGGGGGTGGTGCTTGTCTGGTATGCACAAAGCCAGGGGTTTGATCTCCAGCAGAGGCAGACACCTGCAATCCCAGCAATCAAGAGGTGCAGGTAGAGAGTATTGGGAGTTCAGGGTCATTCTTGGCTACACAGAGTTTGAGGCCCACTGGAAACACATGGGACCATCTAAGGGAGTTAGGAGTGGAAAATACTTAAGAAGCCCTAATGAAACACGTTTTTCTTCCTAGTGAGCTAGACTTGTTTTTTCATCTGTTCTCAGCTATTTTTCATGTTTGGTACATTCATGGGACCAAACTATGGTATTACTAAAAGATGTTGACTTTTGTGATGCTTTTCTTCTATGGAAATACTGCAATTACAATGTGTTGTATTCATCTTGAATGAAAAGTGTAAGAATATATGGATAACATTTCAGTTTAATTAAATTAGGGAAGCAGTGACATGGTTCAGTGGGTAAGGAGCCCACTCGCAAACCTGGCAACTTGAATTGGATCATATGGTAGAAGGAGAGTTGACTTCTGAAAGTTGTCCTTTCATGTGTGTGTGTGTGTGTGTGTGTGTTAGAGAACATTGTGTGTCCCTGTGGATGACCAAGGGTGACTCTGTAAGTCATCTTATATTGCTTCTGTCTTTTTGCTTTGCTGTGGGTTTTCCCAGGCACTGCCTTTCAGACCTGGAAATGCAAGCCATTTCCACCTGTTATTTTACATGGGATCCAAACTCATGACCTTCTGCTTGCAAGACAGTCATAACCCCTGAGCCAACTCTCTCGCTCTGGCATTCATGTGTGCATGTTCTCTCTCTCTGTCCCCCCTCTCTCCCACTCTCTCCCTTCTTTTTCTAGTAAATAAATAAATAAATACATAAATAAAATTGCATTTAAAAAATTGATTTGGTCTACCTACTGGAGTTATAAGTGGCCCAATTGTGCTTCCAGAACAGCAGTGTCTTATCAGCACTGAATCTAAATCTAGAAAGTTCAAACTGTTAAGTTTTGTGTTTTTTGTTGTTGTTGTTGTTTTTGTTTTTGAGACAAGGTCTTACTTGTAGCCCATGTTGGCTACATGTTGGTAATTACAGACATACAAGACTGGGGCAGAAGGATCACGGGCTCTAGGCCTTGAGCTTGAAGTAAAGGTACCTATGTCCACATCCGTGGCCTGAGTTCAATCCCCAGAAGCCCACAAATGGCAGGAGAGAACAGAACATCATCCTCTGGCCTCCATCCAGGCACACTGACATGCCCCTCTGCAGCATCTGCTCACACTTTCTCAAATACATTCAAAAAATAAAGCTGACCTTTTGTTGCAAATACAAACCTATCTTTTGACTCTGTAACATGTTCTCTAAGTTCCAAATGTCTTATATTTTAGCTGACTGCTCACACATGAAGAAAAGAAAGAGAAGAGGCAGGAGGAAACATCTCTCGACAGATGCATCTGCACAGGTGATCTAACTTAAATTTTCTTATACATATTTGCAAAGGTTTGAAACAGTATTTACACTAGCACATGTAAGCTAGATTATTATAAGTCATCAATCTCTAATTCTTACTATTTATTCAGGACATTTCTCAAGTCACACACAACACGTGCCTATAGCCCCAGTTACTTATGAGGCCCATTTAACCCTAGGAGTCTATGAAGACAGCCTGGGTAATACTGCGAGATCCCATCTAAGAGATAAAGGGCACAGCAAGGCAGCACAGTGGGTAAAGGTGCTTGCTGCATGAGCCTGACCTAATTTCTATCCCCATAACCCACTTAAAGGTAGTAGAAAAGAACTGACTCCACAAGGCTTCTCACCTCCATAAACATATCAACATACTTGAGATACACACACATTTCACACACACCAAAACATACACATCATACACCTATTAAAAACATTTAAGGGGGGCTGACAAGACACAATATGTAAAGGCCCAACAACCAGTCAATCTCAGTAGCTCATATGGTGGAAGGAGAGAGCATACATGCAATCAGACGATATTTTTCTTAGTTTCTCAACTTTTTGTTTTTCACAAAACACAGGCATATCATTTAATTATATACCAACTTTTTATTTTATATGGTCTTAAATGCCAGCATTTTAAAAAAAATCAATATAATCTTATTCTTCTCTTCTAGTCGGCTGAAACGAAGTTCAGTAGATTTGTAAGACACATGGAAGAGGAGTCCGTCAGCCATACAGGTTTGCTCTCAGTGAAACATAGCCCCCTGTGCTTATTTATATGTTGACCTTTGTATTTCAAAATTGGTACCCCACTTTAATCTTTATTCTTCCAAATCTGTGGTAATAAGAGCATAGATCTTTATCATAGCCATGCACTCCATGAGAACCCCCACATCAAAATAACTTGGGTTAAAATGATCCATTGCTTCTCTGTATGAGAGAAAGGTACAGTTAAAGAAGCTACTCGTGAACACGGGGTCCAGTAATGTGCTTTCTGCCCTTCCCAGTAAAAACGAGGGCCTGTCACCTCAGTATATGAAGCTAAACCACATTAATTCTTAGAGCTATTATGGAAGCAGAGAACAGAACTTCCCTTTCTGTCTGGGCTAGAGAAAAGGAAATACGGAGTGCAGTGTTACTTCACTACACTCACCCACAAGTTTGCTAAGTCTAAAGAAATAACCATTAAGTGACATGATGGGTTGAACTAAGACCATTTCTTTCTGAAAAGAATGTTTTCTTCACTCTTAGATGTGATGGTGAAAGTTCCTTTTCTTAAGAAATGTAAGGAAGCAGGACTTCTTAGTGACCTGTTTGAAGTAATACTAGACAAACTTCATTTACTTCAAGCAAGACTTATGGATGAGACCGCAGTCAGAATCAGGTACTGAAACAGTCATGCTTCTAAGACCTAGATGCAAACATATGCCCCACCCCCCAAAAATCAAAGAGAACCCACCTGTTTTCTTTCCTTTTACTTTTTCCTTATCTCATTCTTTTTTTATTATTTATTTACTGTGTGTGTGTGTGTGTGTGTGTGTGTGTGTGTGTCTCAGAGGGCACTGTGTCCCTGTGGTGAACCAAGGGTAACTTTGGGAATCATCCTGGGTTGCTTCTACCTCCTTGCTTCACCCTGGAATTTCCCAGGTTCTGCCCACCAGGACAGGAAGTGTAGACTGCTGCAAGTTCTGCCTGGTGTTTTTATGTGGGACCTAGGATCAGAACTCAGGACCCTCTGCTTGCAAGGCAGAGTCTTAACCCCTGAGCCATCTCTGCAGCCCTCATCTCCTTCTTTAATAACAGTTGTGCAAGATCTATTGTCCATTAAAAACAAACAAAATATGAATAATTCTAACTTCCTCAAATCAGTAACCTGAAGTCCCTAGACACAGAGTTAAGCAGATATGAATGAGTCAGTCTCTGCTCACTGCTAAAATCCAGAAGCTGTGTCAGTGTTTCTCACAGGGCCAAATGTCCTTTTTTCAAATTAACAGTAAAGTTTAATGCATGGAAGTACCAGTTTCAGGTCAGTGTTTGGTTTAAATACAAACTTGCATAACAGAAGTTTCTGTTTGATGAATTCTTTGACAATCAGAAGGTCCACTTATATGTCAAGTATATAGTGTTTTTGCCTTCTTATAACCTACAGTATGTAGATCTTACAACCTTATATAAAGTTATTTTATAGGAGAAAGCTTCATAGTCTATATTACACGTGACAATGTAAAACCTGGACTTCTTTCAAAAGGATTTCCTGTAATAAAACCAAAAAGTGAAATTAAGAATAAACATTTCTGAACGCTCAGATATTACATTCTTTTATTTCTTATTTTCTGTACGCCAAGAACTTCTCAAATTTGTGGGTACCTCACAAATCACCCGAAGGACTGGTTGAAACACAGATGTACCACACCCAGAAGTTCTGACTACACAGAGTGCTTGCCTAGCATGCATGAGGCCCTGGGTTCGATCACCAGTACTGCCCTGGGTAGTACTGCATGGGTGGGGGTGGTGCACAGTGAGAGTGGACAGGCATCACCACTGCAGTCTGCACCGGAAGCCCTTGGTAAATGACTGCTGTGTTGAGAGGGGTTTCTCTCTCTGCAAATTATTGTGCTAAAATTAACACAGAAATATTTTCCCTCCTTCAGACTATGAAGAAATTGGGAATTCACTTTTTGAGTGTAGATTGTTTGAAGAAATTTTTATAGAATTTCAAGAAGGTATGTAAATTATAAGCAACGTGATTGTGTTACAAAAAGCAACTGTCTCCAATGACAGAATTCATTCCCAGTTAGCACTAAATACCTCAGTACCCGGTCTACTGTGTGCCTGGGATCACCACTGAGCAGAGGCTGACGTATCTGAATGGGGCTTGGGGCCAGAGGCACACAGGATGTGCACGTGGGCAGCCCTGGCTTGCACTGTCAGTGGCCTGGCCTGACGGTGGAAACACACGACGGCAAGTTTGCCCACGTCCTGTCTCAGCACACTCAACCTCTCTTACTTTAATTTTGGCTATGTGTTCCTATTTGAGCTATGTAATGTTCCATTTTAAGCCAGTGAAAAAGCCTCTTTTAAAATTCTATTACATGTCTCAAGAAGAGTGTCACTTTTCGTCAGGGAATTTTCTGTTCTTTCATCTGAAGTTATCTGCTTGGAACACACAGATGAGCTGGCTGATGGCATGAAGCGCTAACTTCATGTGATGCTGAGAACCAGCTGGAAAGACTTCACTTTTCCCGCACTGGCACTGGCTGACTTCAGCCACGCTAACATTTCAAGCCAACTGCGCTTATGCAGTTATTGTAATCACTGGGTATTTACAAACTTCAGTTTTGAGGCTACAGTACGAACCTCAACTTTGTGAGCTAATAACTTTATATAAAGTTATTTGACAGGAGAAAGCAAGATAGTCTATATTATCTTTTTTCTGACTTCTAGAATAAAAGTCTTGTGAGGCCAATGGGATGGTGGGAAGGGTAAAGGCACCTTGTGTAAACTAGCTCAATCCCCAGAGCCATGTGGTAGGAGAGAAATGGCTTCTGAAGTTGTCATGTGACCCCCATACCAGGCACCTTCGAGCTTGCTCACCCCTCTTTCCTGTCCATTCTCTGTCTCTCTCTCAAGTATTCTTTTAAAAGCCTTCTGCTTCTGAACAACACGCACGGTTCTGCTGTAACATGTCATAGAAACAATGCATCCTAGCTTCGTTTCTCTCCCGCTGGTCCCCCCCTCCCCCGGCATAGTGCAGCCCCAAGTCTTCAGTGCTCCAGTTCTTGGGGATTGTCCTTGCTGTAAACATGTACAGAATCTTCTTCCTAGTTTTTTGTGCAGTAAGTTCTAGAACTCCATCCTGAATCAGAACAGAAGCAAATATGAAAGGACTGGTTTGTGTTCACACAATGTAAGTCTTTGCAATGTGGACTGTGTACTTGCAAGTGATGGGGACTAGAAATAGTACATTACTTCTGATCCAACTGCCCAAACTGATGTCACTTGTTCTTTCCAAAGCAATAAAGGGTAGGATTCACGAATCTGAAGAAAGGCAGAAGCAGCTGAAGGAAGAATTTCAGAAGCTGCAGGACTTGAAACAAATCTTGTGCTCCTATCAAGAAAGTAGAGACCTCAACCACTCAAGCTCTACTTCAGTGTCCTCGCTGTCTCCCTAAGGACTGCCAGTTCCAAGCCAGGTGTTAAGTGACTGCGAACAGGCTCTGCAAACCAGACACCTAAGACTGGGCCCAACCTGCAACCCACCAGCCTGCCCCTGCTGCGTGACCCTGCATACCCGACGTGGGTTCTTGTCAGCACTTGTCCTGCTTCTTCCTTCCCCTAAAAACGAATCCTCAGGTCACCTGCGTCAGGCTTCCCTCTGCCCTGCCCTCCTACAGGGAGGGTCTTCCTGCTGGTGCCCTCGCCACCCCATGCCCACCCACGCCCAATAACACAACTCTCTCAGTCCTTCACCTGCTTCTCCTGCTGGTCTCACAGTCTCGAATTTAATCCGCTTGAAATTGCTTTTCCTCAGCATTGCTCTCAGTACAGCTGGCTGCATCTCCCATCACACCATCACGGTACATCAGAAGCACACAGGTGGCTTGCTGTCAGTCACCGTCCCAGAACCTGGCATACTCAAGCTTGTGAAGTAAATGCCTTAGAGAGAAGGGCCCCGGAGACTAGCTGTAGTTCACAATGGCCCTCAGATGTAATAAATGTGAATGTACTGCTTTATTTGTATCAAATTTACCTGTCTTCCGTGTCATAAGTTGCTTTTCAGAAATTTCTTCCAGCCACAGTTACAAGTACACGCACCTTCAAACATTGACATTTAAAGCTGAGCTCTTGGAGTAAGAACATTACTAAGAATAAGGGAGGATGGAGAGAGGAAATGAAGATCTTGTTCTCAACCCCGTAGAACCTGGTTTCTATAATCACCCTGAATCAATCTGCCTATCTTAACAACGCCACATTCACAGTTCTTAATTGTCTACCAGTCTCAGCTCCACAGCAATGCTACATGTCAAAGTGGTTTGAGCTAAGTGTCTGGTCTGCAATGAGTCCTCAAAAGCATCTGTTAAGGAAAAGTATGATGTAGACAAAAAAAAATTCCATTCCTGGTACAATGGTGACTGACCCTGATCCAAGTCATCTTCTGAAAGACAAAATCAAAGCAATGGTTGTCAGTCTGGCTGCCTGTCATAGTGTCATCTTGACAATTGAAGACTGGAGCTCAGGGCACATTTGTAAAGAATTACTAGGTGAGTTAAAATCTAAGCAAGCCTGCAAGAGATTACTTAATTGATGGGGAAGACCCAGCTCATGATGGATAACAAAGAGAAAGCAGGTTAGGGAAGCTGGTATTCTACATACTTGGACAAACATGCTGGTCTGGCAAATAAGGACAGGCCCTCTCTCAGTGTCCAGTGGATATGGTAGGGCCAGTTCCCTCGGCGCCCATGTTGGTGTGAGCTCTGCCAATCTTGATCAAGACTGTTACTAGACAATCATAAGCCAAAATAAAACCTCCTGTTCCTTTAAACTGTGTGGGAATGAGTTTATCAGCAACATGCTAAGTAGCTGCAACGCAGTCAGTGGGGACACTTTCAAAGCTACAGAACCGAAGACTCCATTGAAGACCGACTACAAAGATCCCCCTGGGCCATAGGACAGCTGATACCATATAGCAAAGCTTAGGCAGCAGTTCTGACATCATGATCTTTAACAGCTTTGTCACTTACCTTACTTTCAACTTTAATTTGTCATTCACAATAAGCAACTTGGCGTGATAGTCATCTTTTGTTTGGGGTTCAAAAAGAAGGCAAATACAAAGGCTAAACAGACCTAAATGTGTGCTTCTGCTGTCATTACTGAGAAGCAAGGCAATTTATTGAATCAATCTGCCTATATTATTTCTAAATAAAATATATGAGAAGCCCAGAGCACAATACCCACACTGTGGGAATAAACAGGCATCACGTGTATGCACAGATAAATACATTGGTCAACATGCATTCCAGGTCCTGGCTGATTTTCTTTCTCCATTCTATCCAAATTTGCTCATGGTAAATCTTAGAAAGCCTATTAGCGCCCTCTACCCCCACCCCCCAACAAGTTTTTGCCGGTAATACTGACTTTTGCCCACACTGTAACTTTATGGTTTCCTATGCATACTAGCCATCCTTAGGAATAACTGCCTGTCATATTCAACCCATTTGGTTATATTATGGAAAACTAAATATTGCATTAACTCCTAACTCTAACTCCCCTCTTTCCTAATAACTGATGCTTCGCAAAGATACTGTCCCCTTTCATTTTTAAGTACTCCCAAAGCTTTCAAATATACACTTATGCTATGAAAGTTCAACTGTAGTATCTTTTAATGGGAATAAGATCTACAGATCTCTGTTATGTGTGTACATGCACTGGACGATCAAGCAGTGAACACACAGGAGTACCTTATTTTTAGCCTGATATTAGCTAAGACATTATTCTTACTGAATTGTAATAAAATACATCGCTACTGTTTTCAAGAATACTGTTTAGTGGCGTTAAATATAGTCACAACCCATCAATCATCCAAAAAACTCTTCATTTTGTAAAATAGAAACTCTGCCCATTTAGCAAGTCTCCCATCTCCCCCAGCTCCTAGCAACCATTCTTTAGCTGTTTCTGTCAATAGGATCATATTATGGTTGTGTTTTTTTTTTTTTTTTGTGGTTGTCTTTTTGCAACTACTGTTATGTCCACAAAATTAATTAGCCATCTTATGCCATATTGCCTTCCTTTTTAAGGCTATATACTAGTAACTTTATAGGAGGGAAAAACAACTCTACATGACTGTCTTAACAGATCATTTATTAGTAGTTAATCTAAGCAATGTATAGTTACAGCCTCTAGAGTATCAAATGCTGCTCCAGTGCACAGGTCAAAAGTACAGTGTGGACTTTAAGAAATGTGACTTCTCTGGCTTCCATTATTGTATCAGATGAAAACAAAATCAATTCAGAGAATACGTTTTTTTTTCTATAATTAACAGCAAAACCAAGTAGAAAAATAAAGGTTGTATTGAAAAAAAAAACACTCAAGTACTTTTTGAAGGCCTTTTTCCTCTCACTCATACATACTCACACATGCGAGCAGTGCTTCCCAGTCTCAGGATCTTAGTACTTGCTGAATGCACTATCTATGAACACAGATCTACTGCTTAATTTGTGCTTTTTAAAAGTATTTTTTTCAAGTAAGAGCAACAGTAAACACATTGAAGTTATCACCATGAGACCATAAGGCCACAACAGTGTCAGTTATAAACACTACCTACTCATTATAGCAAATCAATTTAATTTACATTCATTATCCTAGTAAGAGAACCAATTTTAATTGAGCAATTCACTGGGCTTCAATCATTTTGGAAATGATCAAGAAAGGGAGCTGGAATACTAGGCCTGCATTTATCTTGCCTGTCAGCAACTGCTATCTTTGGCACCTTATCATTACACTCCAGTGCACACACATTTCAAAACTCTGCTGAAGCAATAGCTACAGCTTGCTCTCTTGTTAATGTGGCTCTCAATAACTCAGACTCCTGCATCAAGAAGGGTCTCTAAACAGAACAAAGACCACCAAAGGAGCTCATGCAAATGGAAAGGGGTCCTGGACAAGGCAGCAGACAAAACTGTTGCACTAAAGCAAGTTCCACGGACACATGATGAAGCTTAAACATGAGAAGCATCTCGAAGTCTCAGTTCATAATCTGACCTACTGTCTTTTAAATAGAATCTCTTCTGCAGAATGTGATTGGGGACCCCCACTTCAAAGTTAAATTGTGCTAAATAGTATTTTTAACACAAAAAAGAGAAAACCACAACAGGGAAGTAAAGTTTCAATACATTTGTGATAGAACTGGCTCCAGTAGAAAAGATATAAACATTCTTTCAAGCATTTTAAGACAGTTGGCTTTCAGGGTAGCAGGTTCTGATGATTTTCCAGCCCACGATGGAAGGGGAAGGTTGAATGCATATGTCATTCTAAGGGAAAAGTGAAAAAGTAATCTGCATTTTGGTTCTCAAGTTCCATCTCTTAACAATGTTGGGTAAGTAATGTAGATACTAATTTATGAAACATTCACCTTTATTCAAAGATTTTTTTCATTATCAACTTTTCATGGGTAGTTCTAAATCTCTGTTCTATAGGTGCCTAGAATCCTAGCTACCTTAAAATTTTCTTCGCTTAATTATTTCGATAGATAGGCTTAATTCAAATTAAACAAAATACTCCTTTGACATGGCTTGAAGCTGAAAAACATCAACAGCAAAAGCACACCAACAAAGCCGGACACTGCTGACACCCCTCACGGGAGGCACAACCACGCGTGAGTGCTTCCATCTCACAGCTGGAGCTATCTCAACTGGCATCAAAGCCTTGTGAAAAATGGCCCTGGATGTTGCCACCAACTTCCTTTTTCCAAGGTCAGAAGCTCTTCTCACCAAAAATGAAAACAAAAACAAAAAGCAGCTAATGTTCACCCTTTCACAATGTTCCAGCCCAAATGTAAGGAAAGTTACATTTAAAACATATTTATCTGGAAACAGGAGTTGTTAAAAATGGGCTCAGGAAAAGCATACATCCTTCCTATGTTCCTAGAGAGCACTGTGTCCCAGATGTGAGAACAACCTGATGGGTTTTACCTGCAGAGTTACATCACCCGCAGCGCCCAAGCTGGACACATCACTCACAGTGCCCCAGAGCACTCACACAGCCCAGCAGCCTCGGGCTTCAGTTCTTAAAGGCTCCACATTTACTGGCTTTAGCAATGAATTCCTTTAGCAGGGGGCCATCCATTTGCCAAAACGCCGCAGTCTGTGTAACTTCTGTCAAATGATTGATGCAAAACTTAAAGCAGAATTCTTCTAAATCCTGGACATACACGACAAAAATAAAAACAAGAAAAGGCCTTTGTTTATTAACTTTGAACCGTTTGTGCCTAAACCCTCTCCCCAGCTCTCTCACCCTTGCCCACAGAGACAGTGGAGACCAGCTGCTTCAACAAGCACAAAGATGGCGACATGGTGTCAGAAAAGCACGTGCGAAGCACTCACAACAGGGTAAAAGCAAGGGGGTTCCTCCAACTCGAGTGTGACACATGACCTTGGGGGGCTCCAAGTCCAGGAATCCAAAACACTACACAAACCCCAATGGTACTACCATCCACAAATGTTTTGTGACATTCAAGAACTCAGAAAAGAATGAAGATGTGGATTGGTTTAAGGAAAAGAGTGATGTAAGAAATAGAAAACAGATGACGAGCTGTAGACAACCTCAAACGACATCTAAAAAGAAAATCCCTAAAAATTTCACTCTGCTCTCCTATAGTTAAAATGACTTGCATTTTTAAAGCCCCAAGAGTAATGTCCTGCAAGTTCTGGAAACAGATTGGTTTCTCAGTCAGAAAATGGAAGTCATCAACATCAACCACCAACATTCAGAAGTAAAGCTACATATATGTATAAACATATGTATGTATGTATTTTGAGGTGATGCTCAAAGCCCCCAGCATTGCTTGTTCCTTCAAAAGTTGGAACTTAGCCTTATTAAACCAATTAGGATGTGTATAGCATGTATAAAAGAGTAGATATTTAAAGCAAACACCACCACAAGCTTCTACCATAGATGGCTTGATTTTTATAACTTGGTCAGTTGGTAAGTAGTACCTGTAAGGTCACCTCAGTGTTCCACCAAACAAGGAATAAGACTGAAAGTTAAGGATCTCAACCTCACAGATGCAGATGTGTCAAGATAGGAATTTTGGATGGAATAGTGAAGATCTCATGCAAATGAAGACAAATCCTTCTGTGTTCAGTGCAGACCCTTGCAAACTACATTTCCTTATTTCAAAGTCCCTCTACCCCCAGCTAAAAACAAAAACAAAAAAACCCTTAACTCAAAAAGTTGCCCAGACATTTAACTATTAAGAGAAACACCACAGCTAATGTATCATCCAGATGCTGCAAGAGTTTCTTTTTCTAGACAACTCAAGGCAAGTTTAAAATGTTAGCAGAGTATCATTTACTTCAGTAGTACAGTCAATGATAATTTTCCTATGTTCCTAAACAGCTCCCTGCCCATGTTTATACCAGCAACCATAATTAACTTAATGAGTCAAAAAGAAAAGCAAGCAAGCAGACAGGCATGAAAGTAGAGGTGCACTAATTGGAGGAGAATGAAGTGGGAGTGGGAAGAAGGTAAGATGGCAATGGGGGTGAGTATGCTCACAAAACTCGGTACCCATACATGAAGTTGCCAAAAGGTAAATAAAGGTGGTAAATAAAAAGAGTCAGCACTATCTCTTGATCCAGGTATCATTATTTTTAAGACAGGCTGCTGGCCTCAACTCAGAGTTGATGCTCCTGCCTCAGCCTTCCCAGGTGCTGGGACCACAGGTCCACGCCACTACACCTGGCTGGACCCATGTGTTTATCAGAGATTCCAGTGGGCTAAAGGTAAAAGTGAATGCTCTGTGTATTAAATTAAAATGTGAAACTATATAAAACATATCCCCTCAAATGATTATTCAAGAAAAGTCATTGTATAACTTGGAGACTAATAAGTAGCTCTCGGGACTAAATCATTTTCTGCAGGGACGGAGAAGTCACTGTGTTAACCTCCATGAGTACCATAAGGCCTGAGAATGTGGCTCAGGGCTCAGACACAGAGTGTTTGCCCAGCACGTGTTCAGGACTACAGCTAAAAAAAAAAAAAAAAAAAAAAAACAGTAAAAAATCAGAAACAGTAACCTAGCTTATTTGTACATAAATCTGGAGAAATAAAATGATCGTCCAATGGATGACTAGATAACTTCAAGTTCACAAGAAAAGAAAGATGCATAGACTTCTAACATCACAAAGATTCGCTGCTTTGTTTTTCAAGACAGGTTCTTCATGTAGCCCAGGCTGGCCTCAAACTCACTATGTAGCCAAGGATATCCCTGAACTCTTGATCTGTAGGGTGCAACCTGGGGAAAAGTGGTGGTTAGGGTGCCACCTTTACAAAGGGTTTCACATTACCTGAGAAATTTTGCATAATGCTGATTTCTCCTAATCACAGACAGGTTGTCTGAGCATACACTGTAAGCTAAGAGGACTCTCATTTTCCTCTCTCTGTCATAGTTAGGCACAGGTGTGAACGTGACGGTTGAGGGTTTGAGCTCTGGACACATTTGTGCAAAATTAATGGTTGATTTAAGCCCAGAGCAAACCTGCAGAAGATTGTCTGGCTGATGGGGAAGGCCCAGACCATGGTGGGTGGAATTAGGCCCTGGAATAAAACACAGATGGTTGAGAGAGTCGGTACACTTGGCCAGACATGCTGGTCTGGCAAGAAAGGATGGTCCCTCTCTCAGTCATTATGTAGAGATGGTATAGCCAACTCCCTCAGCCCTGGTGTTGGTGCGTGCTCTCCCATTAAGCTGGATTATAAACTGTAACCAGTAATCATAGAGAAAATAAACCCTTGTTCCCTTAAGCCGTTTGATGATCATTTATCAGCAACCATGCAGGCTGACTGCGCCACTCTCTTTTCTATAAATCATGAGTCCTTCACCTGACCTTGCAAGCTGATCCCCAGCTCCTGTTTACATTCCTCTATAGAAATAAAGTTTCAGGAAGTGGGTGGTGGGAGACTTCACAGCATATCAAGTACAAAATATTCTAGATAAGTGTGGCTTTTACTTTTGCTTTTCAAAATATATTTAAGTATGTGATAATGTAGGAAAAAGTAACAATGCTTCCTTCAAAAAAAGTATGGCTCTACTAAAGGCAAACTGACCCTCTGAAAGAAAACAAGAAACGCTGACCACTGCACTTTAATAACAGGCTTTCCAATAGTCACACCCGAAAGAAATTCTAGAATTAGATTTCTGGACTGTATTTCTGCTTCCCCGCAAAAGCAAAATCATTACATACGATTTTCTGGAAAGAAAAGATACTTCCCAAATGCTTCTCTCAGCATTTGCATATATACAGGGAACAGAAATTTCCTTTATCACTATAAAGAGAAGTATTTTGAGAACTTTATATTGCAAAAATCGTATAATGCAACACTATACTATCTTTAGGCAAGGCTCCATTTTCTCTCTTGATATCAACATTTATCTAGGTCTATACTAGGTTATTTAAGTACTCCTTCCATCCTTTATAAATGTATGAAGTTTGACAATGTACTTGCTATTCCCAATAATAGCCTTGTTTTTGTAAATCCTTGTAACTACTACATCTATATATTTTCAAGTATATCAGCTTCAAAGCAACCTTGTCAAAGAGAAATTGAAGTAACTTTTATATTTTTATGTGTGTGTGTATGTGTAAGAGAGAGAGAGGGAGGCAGGGAGGGAGGTATGGGCATTCATGCCATGGTGCACATGTGGAAGTCAGGTCCGAGGACAACTTTGCTGGGCCATCTTCCTGGCCCCACACTAATTTTCACAGAAAGGAAACATGAGAAGCGAAAGGATGCCATCTCCCTGGCATGAGAACCTGGGCATGACCCAAATTTATCTAGCACCCTGACGCTGGGCTTCTGAAAATTTATTTTGAAGTTAATTTTCAGTCAATTAGTACATATAATAAATGGATTTCATTTACTTACGCTATGGTTGATTACTGTATCCCACAGTATTAAGGAAATACAAAGTAAAAGTATATTAGCTCTTCTCCAGTTTTAGATTGTATGTGCAGTATTTAAGGTTTGTTGCCTTAGTTTTGTAAGTGCCCCTTCATGGAGAGGTGGTTCAAATATATTCATTCAATTACTTTTGATGTTCCTAACATGCTCATTCATTCCTCCACGTGTGACCGAAAGCAAGGAGACATCCATTTGCAGTCTCTCTAGAGGACAGTGCTGCACAAGCTCATAGCTGATGTGAGAAGGACGAAGGAGCTGCTGCAAGTGGCAGCATATGGAGCTTTTCAGCATATGGAGGGTCTAATGAAGGGGGACAACAGGCCTGTGGGCCCAAGCTGTTTGCTCTGGTCCCAGTCCTGAGCAAGGAACTCACAAACATATACAAGTGTGGAAGGTAGAATCAGTCACCAAATGGAAAGAGAGAGCATCAGCCCAATTTAAAATTCCATCACTGGGTAGAAATGAAGTAGAAAGAAACAGCACTTTAACGAGCAGATTCAATATGTCCCAGGAAAGGCAGAAAGGAAAAACCTTCATGTTCTATTTAATGTGGTTACCTTTCCATCTGCTGTGAGGCTACAAAGTCAGGTGCATTTAACCTTATAAAATATTCAATACCATAAAAGAACCTCAAACAAAAATAGGATACATTTTGAGAATGTAAATTTATAATGGTCAGCTCTAATACAAGTAACAAAATTTGTCCTCTGTTAACCTCGAGAGCCACAATGCAGATCGATGATAAATTTCTTGATACTAGGATTCTGCCTTGTTACATAATGATAAACTACTTCTAAGAATAAACTACTCGTGTTATCTGCTTACCTGCTTTGAACCTCTCTTTCATTCTTCATGAATTTGTAAAACCAAGTCACCGACCCACCAGCGTAATTCGTGATCTTTATTTACTACCCTCTTCCATGGCTCCAACTACATTTACCATCAAGAGCTTCCTTGTGCCAGGCACGGAACACAGACATCAGGCTGCAATTCCTGCTCGTCAGGAGCTTACAATCTGAAGTTCTGCTCCATTTCAAAAAGACGCACCGCCAAGCACACAAGCCTTCAGACGCCTGAAGCAACACTCATTCAGACTCCAGCAATTTGAGAGACTGGCTCTGGAACGCCACTCAGCAGTAAACAAAAAGGAAACCACAGTACTGATCTTCACACTGGAATAACTGAGCAGTGAGGCAGTGATAGAATTCCAGACACACACAGATACAAATTACTAGGCACCCTGGGATTCTGACATGGTGGAAATGAAGAGACAGCAAGTGGGTCCTGAAAAACAGTCACACCGACAAGGAAAAGACTTTCTAGAAAGGAAAGCACGCCCCCTGCCAGTCCAGTGGAGCATGGCACTTAGTATTCCAACTACAGGACCGTGCGGGAGCCTCGGTCAATTAGTTACAGGCAAAAGCAGAGACAACTGGTTTTGAAACACTGCACAGAAATTGAAGAAGGCCAGATTCCACCCTTCGAGGGTCAGCCAGTTCACCAAGTCCCTAGAGAGAAGCTAATCACCGCGTCCCCGGTGTCACACAAGAGCAAGGAGGGAAGTGGGTGCACAGTCAGTGGGTTACAGGCCCTTCTGGTTTTCTGTTGGCTGATTTATGTTACCTCTGCATCATATCTGACTGCAGCAGAGAATAAAGAAAAAGCATTCTCCACGGTAATTCCACGCTTGATGATGTGCTGACAAAGCTTTTTCAGTCTGTTTTCACAGTAAGATGTTGCCAAGTCCAGAAGACCTAGAAGGAAGAAGGAAGGTTTAATACAGTTTACAGTCACAACCCAAAACTGATAAACTCCTAAATGTGAGAAATCTCTTAACAAATATTATTCTAAGCTTAAGTAAATAAGTTTACTTATTTACTGTCTCTTCCACCTCCATAAGTATTACCTGTTCTGTATTTATACATAAGGCCAAAGAAAAAATGGAATTGCCCCTAGTTTCAAAAATGGTAAATCCATTTCTCCCTTGTTTTACTCTTAAAATGATAAATCCATTAGAAAACTATATTTGAATATGAAAATTTTTAAACTACCACACAATCATAAACTATGTCCATAATTACTAACCATAACTATTATCACTTTAAAGAAATTTACTTCAAAGCATATGTGAAGGTCAGTAGACCTTGTATCTTTTAATTAACAGTCTACCACTCTAAGGACATAAGAGGGAGATTTTTGATCAATCATGGCCCTGTGTGCCTGTGGCTGAGGTACCTATGGCATCTTCAGGCGGCAGATCCACGGTGTCCGTGTAGAGGTACTGGAGAAAGGCACGGTACACAGGGTAAGAAAACTGGTCTATTTCAATCACCTCCTTCATGTCCTCATTCCAATAGGACTGGAACATGGATCGAAAATGTTCACACCTACAACACAATTGAAAATTACCTAATGGAGATGAAATCAGCTATTAGAGGGTCCCTTATCATCTTTCAGTGGGCACACACAGGATAATGGCTTCTTAGCACAGCACCAAAAGTATTTGTCATTCAAGAACTTTTATATATGCCTTTTACAAATTCACTTGCATTTCTGACTTATTCTAAACAGTAAGAATTATATGAACAGTCCAATAGTACCTGGCATTCAAAGCACTACTGTTTTCATGAGACAGTCTCCAGCCATTGTTTCTGGCTCATTTGTTTTTAAGTGGGCAGAAACACATTTTAAATAATACAGTGAATGCTAAGGATATAGCTCGGTGGTACAGCATTAGCCTACTATGCATAAGCCCCAGTTTAATAGCCGATATCACAAAAAAAACCCTACAAAAATTCAGAAATAAGAATTCAAAACCTTTGACTATATAAGAATATTATTTAAATGATGTACTTGTTTTCATTGTTGTTTTATGTAATCACATGCAAAAAAAATGGCTTAAATGTTCATGGGGTTGTATTAAGTTACAACATTCCACCTCCTGACAAACTTTTCTCAACTGCAGACTCTGCTCTCTGACATCTTCCTCCCAGGCCTGCCATGAATTACAAAGCACTCAAGCTGACTGGCACACTCTCATATTAAGAAACCCAGGGGCTGGGGATATGGGTCAGCAGTCAAGTGCTTGTGCTACAAGCAACAAGATGGCAGTTTGGATACCCAGATGCCATCTAAAAATGCCCACCTGGAACTTTATGACCAAAAGGCCAAGCTGGGACTACCCAGAGAAAACTGGTTAGTTAAGTTAGCCTTATATATAAGCTCTGGGCTTATATAGAGATCCAGTCTCAAAAGAATAAGGTCTTAACAAAGTGATCAAAGATGCACACACACACACACACACACACACACACACACACACACACACACATCCCACATACATATGAAATGGAAAAAGAAAACCAAAGCAAGGCTTTTTGGATTATATTTACAGGTACAAGTCTGCCTTCATGAGGAACTGGTTTCAGAATATAGATTTTCTCGAAGTACAGGATAATTTATATTTTTTCAATTATTTTAAGTTAGATATAACACAGAGATATAAAATAACTTCAAAATCCAATGAGAATACTAAAATAATGACTCCAGTAACATAATTTCTCCACCTGAGAAGTTGAAAAGAAAACTTTTTCCTAAGCAAAGCACAATGCATACGAGGGGTTATAAAATGATATCTGAAAGAACAGACCACCGAGCCTAGGGTCCAGACACTAACATTTCCAGTTCATCCTCTCCCTCACTGCTGAGGTTCAGAGCATTTTATATGTAACCCAAGCTGGCCGTGAATTCACTTTGTAGCCAAAAATGACCTTCAATTTCTCATCCTCCTGCCTCCGCCTCTGGGTTATAGGCGTGCGCCATCACGCCCAGCTAGGGTGCAACCCATGACCTGGGGTTTGCTTGGCAAGAACTCTAAGGCCTGAGCTACACCCCAGACACACACAGATTCTTCACCGATTTCTTAAAAGACCTCACATGCCTCTTATCCAAAACGGTAACCTAAGTGAATAATCATTGTTAATAAATGCTCAGTTCTCATATTTGCACGAGGAACTCTTGCTGTTTAGACTATCTAAAGAACTTTTATTTGCAATGTGATCCCAGAGGTCCAGTATTTCTAATTATGAGTTTTCTGCTTGGGAAAAATGAAATCCTTAATAAAAGAGGACATATAATGACATTTCACTAACAAACTTTCCTGACATGTATAAATAAAATTTTCAGTGGAAGTATCCACAAAATCTGAAATTAATTTATTTTTATTAATAGGGATCAAACACAAAGTGCTGCCTATGTTAGGAAGAAAAAAATTTAAAAAGATGAGGAAGTGGGGTATAGTTCCATGTACTTGCCTAGTATATACAAACCCTTAGCTTCAATCTCCAGCAGCAGGGGAGAAAACAAAAAAAAAACCTAACTTGAAAAATAATAATAAAAACACAAAAAGAATGCATGCTATTTAACCTTTACTGTATGAATAGAAATAATTAAAATAATTAAATAATTAATTTAAAATGATAATTTTTTAAAAAAATAAAGTATCTTCTCCCTGCATATCTTGCTAAAAGTTGCACAAAGATATAAAAAAGTCTCTTTAACAATAAATGGATTGATAGTATCTTCAAGGATATCAAGTGGTAAGTAACACTTTGTACTGACAAACTATTTCTGATTAGTGTCTATTTTGTGGCATAATAAAGAAATGGAAAATACCAAAAGGAAACTGAAGTAATCCATGGCTCTAAATTCATGCAAAAATACCTGATTTTCAAAACAGCTTTATGGACATGAATGTATTTCCCGTCAATTCGAAACTTCAGGTCAGCCGTTTCTGGACTATCAAATTCTTTCTTCAGTGATTCTGAAACTGTTAAAAAGTCTTCGTGCTCTAAAAGCAACAGACACACAATTAACAAAGAAAGCTCAGGAGACAGACTCTTGACATGAAAGACTTCCAAAGATCACTGTGTGCACCATTCCACTCAATTTTTAGATGATCAAGTCCATGCCTAATTTAACAAATAAATTCCATAGTATTTAACTATCTGGATCTATAAGCAAAATAAAATGAATATTTGGAAAAGTCAAATACCAGTATTATATGCTTAATTAAACATGTAAAACATTTGCTAAAATATATTACAGATAATCAATGATGATACAGCTAAACTGTCAAAATCTGAGTGGTTTTCTTCTTGGACTTGTTCCTTGTTGGAAAGAGAGGACATCTTATCTCTGATTTGGACAGCTGCAAGGCTGCATATTCAAATCTACCATTTAAGTAGTGATCAAAAGTAATCATGTTCTTAAGCAGAGAAACATCCTAACCACTTGAAATGTAAACATCACTATTGAACCCTGAAAACTAATATTCTAAAATTCCCTCCACATTCTCTAGAAACAGCAGAATTTCCTGATACCAACCCAACAGCTTTACAGGAAAAGCAATCATAATGCCCGACATAAACTACTGGGATGAGTCTGCCTGTAAGACCCTATTATTCCCAAAAGCCTCCTGTAAAAATTCATGTAACATTTTCGTTATATGTTTGTTATATGTACTAAGTGAGAAAAAAAAAAAAGCGCAAACAGGGAAATGCATACCAAAGACTGCTAGGGACAGAAGAGATGGCTGAGAATCATGACAAGCCAAGAGCTCGGCTGGGCAGCCTGAGGGAACCTGTGCTGCCACCAGGGCAGTTGCTGCAGGGGAGGGCCATGAGCTGAACCTTGGTTGGAACTGACAAACGAGCACAGAAACATCACCTCCCTCATGCCTGTGGCCTGGCCCTGCTTCCGTCCCACAACACACAGCAAACTGGAAATTGCTCAAAAATCAGTCTTTCCCTGACCATGTAGCCTGGATCTCTGCAGAACAAAAGGAAGGAAATGACTCAGAAGGGAAGTACCCAGGACTATGGATGGCTACTCTCCACCCAAAACAAGCTGCTTCAGCATCTGGCCCCGAATGGAAATGACCCTTTCTGATGACAAGTGTAACTCCTGCTTTCAGCAAAACTAATTATTCTTCAGAAGGATAAATTCACCATCTGAGTTTCCTCCCAACAGCTAAGATTACAGTGAAGGAAAAGATCCTGAGCACGGTGGCTGGAAAGGAAAGAATCCATCTAGGCGATACAGTCAGTGGCCACAGGGTTCCACACTTAACATTGAAAATGTCAGGACATTGCTCTAGAAAGGTTGTCTGTGCACTGTAAGATGCAAGAGCCTGGGGAATGTTTTCATCAGTCGACCCAACTTAAACAGTACATGGAAATCTCAGGCTATGCCACATTGATGTGTTTGTTGTCTTTGAGAGTAAGGAAACCATTCTGGAACTTACAGTGGTGGCAATTATTAAGAATGGACTAAATGTCACAGAATTGTTCTGGTTGGTTTTGTGTTATATAAAATTGACCTCGGGGCTGGAGAGGTGGCTCAGGGGTTAAACCTCCGCCTTGCAGGCGGAAGGTCCTGAGTTCGGATCCCAGATCCCACATATAGACGCCAGGTGGAAGCAGGGGCGGCCTGCGCTTCGAGTCCTGGTAGGGCGGAGCCTGTGAATCCCAGGGCAGAAGGAGGTGGAGGCATCCATGGTGGTTCCCGAATTCACCCGTGGTTCTACACACACACACACACACACACATACACATACGCATGCACGCGCGCACATACATACACACACGAGCACAGTTGAATAAATAATAATAAAAAAGTGTATAAAAATACACTTTTGTGTGTAAAAAAAATAAAATTGACCTCATTAAAATGGAAGCCCTTGGGAAGAAAATAATAACAAGCCCATGACCTATGAGTAAGTTTCATGATTACTGGGAAAGAATGTGAAAACTAACAGAAAATAAAACATTCTAGAATCTCATGTAGAAAATGGCATATGGTCAGCTGGTGGTAGTCTACTTCTTGGGAGAGGAGACCGGGCTGCTTACCTACGGAGAGAAGGCGCCACGAGACTGCAGGGGTGGCGAAGCAGGCAAACACGTCATCGGTGCAGGAGAAGTGGGTGAGGTGCGGGAGGATCACCGACTGGCCCCGGCACTGGCCCCACATGTACACGTGCCCACCCTGGGTCTTGGCAGCAGACGTGTGTGTGGAGTGACAGGCCGCGATCTCTACAACTCTGAAATAGTTTAAGAAAAATGCATGTCAGTTCTTTATCACAGCAGCTTCCAAGCACACCACATATGGAACACCCCAAAACAGCCCAATATCAGTAATGTGGCCGACTAAGTCCTATCTACAAAGGTAGAAAGTCAGGACAAGAGCCCAGCGTCTCCCTTCTTCTGGCCTCACTGCTGTTAAGTGAGAAGTACCTCCCAGTACTAGGTTAGAAGCGCACACCATGCCCATCTTTTCTGCATAGGTTCTGAAGACTGAAGTTTCGCCAGCCCCACCCTGTTTCCATTAGGCTGACAGCTGGGGTTCATGGACTCAGGATTGCGATCCACAGGGACATCAGCAAGACTTACATCTCTTCTCAGGCAAGTTCCCAAAACAGATTCAGTGGGTAAAACCTTACAATGTGGTTGAACAAGCTTTAAGTATCTACTCCAGCAGGAAACATAAAATCAAATCAATACTGAAGTAGATAATGTCCTTATGAGCAGATTTTATTTGTTTAAAAGGGAGTTTAGGGGCTGGACAGTGGCTCAGTGGGTGAAGTGCTTGCCACACAAAAGGACTGGAATATGAATCCCCAGGTCTCTCCTAAAAGGCCTGGCAAGTGTGGCAGCCCACCTGTAATACCAGCCCTCAGAAGGCAGAACCTAAGAATGGAGAACAAAGTGGCTACTCAAGACACCCCCACAGGCGAGCTCTGGGATTAGAGATCAGCTTCAAAAGAACAAGGTAGAAGAACAGTCAAGAATGATTCCTGATATTAACCTCAGCACACCCAAATGTGTCACATACAAGAACACATATAAGTATGTTCACACATACATACATAGCTCCTGACCATGTACACAAAAAGAAAAAAATGAGTTTAGCTGACTCAAAGGGAGTACATAGTAAACTTTGAATTTCAACATGATTACAGACTATGTAATCATTATAACTTCCATACTCAATGTACAACTCCAAGTCAACCGGAGTTAACCAAGATGCCCAAATTACTGGTGTCTACCTCAGAAGGCTAAGTGAGAATCACAACCTCGTGGTCATTCTGGCTGGTACAAAACCCATTTTGATCAAAGTAAGAATGTTAATTAACAGAATTGTCACAAGTCAAAGACAACAGCCCTGATATACCACAGGCCCAAGACACCGCAAAGCCAATTTACCTTTCTTTTTCCACCATGATGTGAGCTGGACTTAGCAGGTTATTTTTATTGCCGGTTCCCAGCTGCCCATACGTGTTAGCTCCCCAGGCATAGAGCAAGCCCTCGTCTGTTAGTGCTAAAGTATGTGCATAGCCACAGACGATCTGCAAGTAAACATAAATGGTTACCATAACAGGAAGATAGGCAGATTAGGGAAGCCACCCACTGAAATCACAATCACCTTCCCCATAACGCCAGGTTGGAGCAGATTTGGAACATCCAGAAGCATTAGGAAGCCCAACCTAAAGGTCACTGGACTGCATGAATTTCTCCACTCTGTCAAGACTGTCCAGTGCGCTTCCCTCTCCTCGTACATAAATGTGGAAAATAAGGGACTTGACAGAAGCAAACAACAAAAAGAGTGACCCTCCAATAGTCTCTGCGTTGGAGCAGGGGATGGATTGAAATGGGCCAGTAAGAGAACGCAGCGCATACCTGGTTCACACACACGCTGTGCAGAGCTGCCACTCTCACAGGGGTCAACTGGTTGCCATTGTTTCCCAAGCCCAGCTGCCCGTTGCCATTGTAGCCCCAACCATACACCTGAGAGGAGAGAAGAGAGGCTGTGAGAGGTACAGAAGAGGAAAGTCCTGTCCTAATATATCAGATGCTCCGGAAACTGCACTCTATGCTCTTTAACCTGCAGCTTATCTTCAAAGAGATGTTGTTAGGGTGAGGATGAGTGAATTTTCCAGCAATGCCCACCCCGTGACTTCATAGACGAGGGTCAATAACAATCATTAAGGACCTACCATATGTCCACGCACAGTGAAAGGCACAAGAAACAAGTCTTTGGTCAAAGTTTAACAGATGAGGCAAACACATGCAAAATTTTGGAAACAGACAAGAGTTACAAGAATAATCAGCAAGGTACTCCAGAAAGTCACGAAAGAGGACACAGCTCTAGGAACAAGGTGGTTCCTCATGTGTCTGGAATAAGATAGGCCATCTGCTGAAAGCAGCAGTTAGCACAGGTAATCAGGATTAAAGGTTTGGAAAAGCCAGTGTTGGGGACAGGAAAAGTACCAGGAAGAGGCAAGGGGGGAAAGAAAGAAAGAAAGAAAGGAAAGAAAGAAAGAAAGAGAGAAAGAAAGAGAGAAAGAGAAAAGAAAGAAAGAAAGAGAGAGAGAAGAGAGAAAGAGAGAAAGAGAAAGAGAAGAGAGAAAGAAAGAGAGAGAGAGAGAAAAGAAAGAAAGAAAGAAGAAAGAAGAGAGAGGAGAAAGAGAGAAAGAGAGAAAGAAAGAAAGAAAAGAAAGAAAGAGAGAAAGAAAAGAGAGAAAGAAAGAAGAAAAAGAAAGAAAGAGAGAGAGAGAAGAAAGAAAAAAGAAAGAGAGAGAGAGAAGAAAGAGAGAAAGAAAGAGAAGAAAGAAAGAAGAGAAAGATGAAGAAAGAGAGAGAAAAGAAAGAAAGATGAGAGAAGAAAGAGAAAGAAAAGAGAAAGGAAAGAGAAAGAGAGAAAGAGAGAAAGAAAGAAAGAGAAGAGAAAGAAAGAAAGAGAGAGAGAGAAAGAGAAAGGAAAGAAGGAGAAAGAGAGAAAGAGAGAGAGAGAAAGGAGAAAGAGAAAGGAAGAGAGAAAGAGAGAAAGAGAGAAAGAGAAAAAGAGAGAAATGAACGAGAAAGAGGAGGAAAAGAAAGAAATGAAAGAAAGAAAGAAAGAAGAAAGAGAGAACAGAGAGAGAGAGAAGAAACGAAGAGAAAGAAAGAAAGAGAGAAGAAAGAGAGAAGAGAGAAAGAAAAAGAGAAGAGAAAGAAAGAAACGAGAAAGAAAGAGAAAGAGAGAAAGAAAAGGAAAGGAGAAAGAGAGAAAGAGAAAGAAAGAGAGAGAGAAGAAAGAAAGACAAGAAAGAGAGAAAGAGAGAAGACAAGAAAGGAGAGAAGAGAAAGAAAGAAAGAGAAAGGAAAAAAGAGAAGAAAGAAAGACGAAAGAAGGCGAAGAAAGAGAGGAAAGAGACGAAGAGAGAGAGGAGAAAGAGGAAAGAGAGAAAGAAAGAAAGAGAAGAAGAAAGAGAGAAAGAAAAAGAAAGAGAGAAAGAAAGGAGAACAAAAAGAGAAAGAAAGAGAGAAGAAAGAGAGGAAAGAAAAGAGAGAGAAAGAAAGAGAAGAAAGAAAGAAAGAAAGAAAGAAAAGAAGAAAGAAAGAAAAGAAAGAAAGAAAGAAAGAAAGAAAGAAAAAAAAAAAAAAAAAAAAAAAAAAAAAGAGAGAAAGAAAGAAAGAAAGAAAGAAAGAAAGAAAGAAAGGGGAAGGAAGGGGAGGGAGAGGAGGAAGAGAGTGGAAGGAAGAAGAGGAAGAGGGAAAGAGAAAACTTTTATGATACAGAGAGATGAACAGTGGAATTTCTAAGAGCAAAGTGACAGGATGGGGTAACTAACTTTAGGATCTTAGCAGGAGATGGCTAGAGGTACTTTTATCCAAAGCCAGAAGTATATAACAGACATCAGCTTTCTGGAGATTTGCAACAACTATCAATTTTTTAATGGCGTACTTCTTGATCCAGAAATTCTATTCTGGAAATTTATTCAGCAAAAACTTGTATAATCAGTACACCATCATTCCTCACAGCAAAACCTTAGAAACAACTGAAACGCCCTTCAGCAGAGCTCCAGGTACAGGTCACCACAGAAGTTAAAACTACTCAGCGTGATGCTGAAAGGCTGTCAAGATAGTCTGTACGAGTGGATAAGGAAAATGTGGTACATCTATACAATGGAGTACTACTCAGCCATCAAAAATGATGAATTACTGGAATTTGCCGGGAAATGGATGTCATTAGAAACAATTATATTAAGTATCCCAAACCCAAGAAAATTAAGCGCCGTATATACTCCCTAATAGGTGGCTCCTAGTACCAAACCCACCCAGCCCACCTTGAGACACTCAAAGACAAATCTATGTAATACCTACAGTAATTGCAAGGTTATGAAAAGGAGGGATGGGGGTGGAGGGCCACACCAGAAACAAGGAAGAGGGGGCCATGTACAGCAGAGAAAATAGGCCTCCATCAAGGACTGCAAGTAAGTAATGAGACATCTGGTTAAGTTCACAGACGTTCATTCCTGATCATTTACAACTGAGGGGGTGTGATCTTACCAGAAGGGGAGGGCATATAGTCTGGCAGATAAAAAGTAACCATTTTGCAAATGGGTGATCAACCCTTCCCTCACTGAAGTTTCCTATTTTTATTACATCTACCCTTGAATGTGCTCTTATAACAAGACTCCAGTTTAACAGCTTTTTGTCTCTGGCCAGGGGGTGACATGCAATACCCATCACGATGGAGTGAAGGGCATTGCAGGAGCAGCAAAACTGCAAAAGAAAATCAACAAACCAAAATCCAGAACTTTAGAGACTCTATATCAACCACCTAGAACTAGGCCAGCCTAATCTCTCCCCATCCTGAAGCTCAGGGAAATTTGCGGAAGAGGGGGTGGTAAGATTGTAAGAGCAAAAGGATGGGAGGAGCAATGATTTGCAAGATACTCCACACAAGTTAGGGCCAAAGCAATCATAATTGGATTTTGCATGATCTGCACTATGTCCAACACATTATTGACCTCACAAAGTCTAGCATCTGCTAAAGGCACCAAGATCCTTGGAGGCAAGGGATTGACAGTCACAGTAGTGTTCCTATGCTTAAGGGGAACACGGGAAAGGGTTCAGGGAAATGCCACTGGGTCCTTGTACGTCATCGGAGAGGAGGGTCCAGAGGAGAGTCTGGCATGCACATTAAAGGACTCTCTGGGAATTGGGGGGGAGGCACTGGGTGATGGGGAGGAAGGGGGGAGGGAAGGGGGAACAGGGTGTTTGGGGGGAGGAGAAGGGAGGGAGGGAACTGGTATACCTACTAAGTTTGTATGAGCTGAAATAATAATTAAAAAATGTTAAAAAAAAAAAAAAGATAGTCTGTAGACAGATAATACAGCAAAGTCCGTGCTGGGGAATGGAGAAGGGGCAGAAGTGGATGAATAGCAGAGAAAAGCAGTCACATGTCCCTTTTTTTAAAACAAAAGGTAACTCAAGGCAGGGCTACTGCACCCAGACTGACATACCAACATGCCCCCATAGACTATCAAGACAGATAAGAACATACAGTAGAAACCTTGGGGACTAGAGTTGGATGAGTGAAGGGGAATGCCCCTATCAGTGGGGTGTCTTGAGGAGGGGCCACTTGCTATGCCACAGAGGCCTGAACCTCCACAAGAGTAGACAAGTCAGAAGGAATGCTGGGGTTCATAGAAGTGGACAGGCAGGAGGGTAGGAGTGGGAAAGATTGATGAAGGGAGGGGAAGGGGGATGAGAAGGAGTGTTCACTTCATGTAGTTCTCTTGCTTTCCTTTTGAAAAATAGCCACGTGACTGAAATTAAGCTTATTCAAAAAATAAAAGCATGAACAGCACTGGAACAGAGATCTTAGACAACTGCCCGAGGAATTCCTAAGGGTTCCATGGCAAAAGCATGATTAAGTAAAGGACCACTCAGTACCACCTCCAGCGCCCACTGTATGGCCCTAACATCTGCATGCAAAGGAGACCTTGCAATTCCCATATGCTGAGCAAAACATCTGTGGTAAGTGTCCTATTTAAGTAAAAGATGCAACCAGAATTTCATAGGAAAAACCATCAGTTCGGAAGTGACCATGGTAGAGTGTAGCTGAAGGTTAGACTTAGAAAAAAATAGCTAAAAATTAGAACTAAAAGCAACAAAAAAAAAAATCCATTAGTGAATTGCTTCTTCTTGTAAGTAAACATTTGAGATGTGGTAAGTGGATTTACAAAGACTTCATCAGTTGACCTTAAATGACTCCCCTACTGGAAAAAAAAAGGCACAAATTCCTTAATCTGTCACAGTAAATCCAAATACCTATAAAGATCAGGTTACATGGATCTTACAAAAATGCAATTTAGATACATTAGGATCTTGAGATGATCATTATGATCATCATCATCACTCAGATGAAGTCGTAAGGCGTGACATCCTCTGGCTCGTCCTCATCCGCAGCAAGTCCCCCTCCTCCCACGAAGGCACTCTGACAAGAAGGGGGGGCGGAACGACAACAACAACGTCACTCACCTCCCCGTTGTCCAGAACAGCCATGGATGAGGTCTGACCACAGGCAATGCTGACCACCCTCTTAATATGTAAACAGTTGGTAACTTTCCGAGGGGTCGGCTGATTTGCCGTCGATCCTGATCCCACCTGACCACAGTTGTTGTAGCCCCATGCAAATACCTAAGAGGGAAGAAATAAAGAAATCAAGAATTTAACCATGCTAGGCAGTAAATGCTTTATGCATGACCACAAACTTAAATCTTCATAGTATCCTATAAAAAGGTACCTGGCTCCCTAGGGGATAGAGATTGGAAACTGAACAGAAGTTCTTTTCCTACATGGTTCTGAGACAACTGAAACCAAGCTCACATACCTCACCATGTTTTTGACTACTGTGTTATAACACCACTGCAATTATGGGGTGTGTGTGTGTGTGTGTGTGTGTGTGTGTGTGTGTGTGTATGTGTATGAAATAGCTTTGACATTAATAAGTCAAAGCATCAGGATGGAAAATAATTTGCTCAACATTTTAGACATTGAAATATTGTTTTTCATGAGTCTTTCTAATTCTCTGCTTTTCCCTGCTTTAATAATTAATAACTGAGTAGTACAATCCTTACGACCCCACAAACATCAGACTGGACCCTGCCCTAAGTTACTTCACAGAGTGTAGAACAGCAGTTTTCCGAAGTGCCAGGAGAGACTCTACAAGCGTGCATGCCTCACTGTGAGGCCAGAGGCGGCTCGGCACCTTGATGGACATGTGCGACCATCTGTCTGGCACCACCCGCACGGCACAGCTCATCGCTACCCTATAGATTTCTCAAGATAAACTGGTGCTAGGAGGTGCACAGGCTTATTAAAATCACATCAGGAAAACCAGGCCCAAGAACTACTGAACACACCTCACTGAGGAAAGCATGCGTCTCCCTCACTGAGGCCTACAAAGAGAGGGAGCACCTAGCACCATGACGTGGTGGTCCCACTGACTCATCATCTGACCACCCTGTGTGTCTGTCAACAGACGGTCAGGCAATGAGCTCTGTCTGTCCCAGGGACCTGAGCCCAGCATGGTCCCCACTGTTGACATGAACTACTCAGAATGCTGTCTGGCTACCAGGTTGGATCTGTTGTCCCTCCATCTTTCTGTTTGTCCACACGGACCCAGCCCCGTCCTGCGCCTTTAGAGCCTGCACTGCATGTGACTCTGGAGCTTGATGCTACAGCAGCTTCTCCAGCCAGAGTTCGTGATTACTCCCAGAGACTTGGCCTCCCTATCAGCTCCCTTGAAGACTTCCTGAAACTGCCTGACTCTGCCGTGACCTTCTCTAACCCTGTGACCACTCCATCACACACATGCACGCACACGTGTGCATGCACAAAGTTATAGTACATGCAAAAAATGTATAGACACACACGTAGTTTTTTTTAACTGTAGAATGTATTCTAAGAGTATTAATAATTAAACTTGGAATATAAAAATCTGTGTTTGCCTTCGCCAAGACCATCAAAGAAAACAGAGTTACTTGATAAACTTCTGCCAACAAAACTGGCGCACTTTATGAATTTATTGTTATTCAATAAATTCTGACATTGTAGAATTAAACAGAAGTTTATCTACAGCACACTCATGACAATCGTCATGCTTACAATCTTCCATTGCAGCTTCTCATATGAACTCAGGAATGGTCGGAGGTGCTACGCCATACCTGTTCCTATAGAAATGACACTGGTCTGATTGTTCTTGACAGTATCTGATTCTCTCTTGCTACTTGTCAGCTCTGCATAGCTTCTGTCCTCGACTGCATCCCTTGTCTATTTTTGCTATGGGCTGGACATAAGTCATGTGGAGATGTACCCAGTGAGGCAGGAGGTTAGAGTGTAACTGTCAAGATACACTCAGGGGCTCAGGGCTGAACAAGTATTGCTAGAATGCTACAAATTTGCTACATATATACTGAAAGACAAAATACATCTTAGGGAGGAGGTCATTAAATGCACAGAACACAACTGATGTATGAGGCTCAACTGCTTTCATCTTAAACTCTCTTATAAAAAGCGTTTTCTATTTGGCTGTTTAGATTATCTGTTGAGACAAAATCTCACTCTGAAGCCCAGGCTGGCCACAATTCTCTACCTTTCTGCCCCCCATCTCCTAGCTGCTGGGATTACAGATGGAGGTCACCAAATCCAGTTAGCAGTGATCCTGACTACATGACATATGTAATGTTGGAAAATACATATTACAGTGCTTTTAGTTGCAAGGTATGATAAATACAAATACGATAATCTTTTTTTAAAAGCTATTTCACAATAGCTAAAAAGTGAAAGTGACATACATCCTTTCAAGATTAATAAAATGTGGCATTATAGATACAACAGAATATTACCCAGTCTTTAAAATAAAATCCTGTTACATATTATAAAAGTGGATAAATTCTGAGGACAAGTGAAATATGCCAGCCACAAAATGAAAAATATTGTTGTGAATCTATATAATAAAATGTACTCTCCATAGTCAAAGTTAACAGAAACACACAATGGCAGCATGGTGGCCTGTAGGAGCCAGTGGAAGAGAATGGAGTTAATATTTAACAGATTTAGAGTTTCAGTTTTGCAAGATGAAGAAAGCTCTGTGAGTAAGTGATAGTGATATGTGTGTAATGATGTGAAACTACTTAATGCTACTGAGCTCAGCTGTGCACTTCAAAATGGTTAGCTATGCTTTATATGTATATTTTATGACAAAAAAAATTTTTAAAAAGAATAAGTGTAGGGCAGGGAGGTGACACAACATGTAAAAAGCACTTGGTCATGCAAACTTAATGATCTGAATTCAAACCTCCAAATCTACACACAAAGTCACATACATTGGCCTGCAATGTAATGCCAGCAACTGCTATGGCCAAATGGGGGGCAGAGACAGGAGAATCAGATAGTCTTAACTATGCTGTGCAGCAGCACAGTGACCCATGGAGAGGCTGCCTAAGCAAGATGCAAGGGGGAGAACTGACTCCCTCAAGTTTTCTTGCCTTGGTATGTGCGCTGTGGCACATGCATACACCCACTTACACACATGCACACGCAAAATTAAAAAGAAGAAAAAAGCAGGACACTCACCTCTCCGTCGGCTGCCAAAGCCATTGAATGATGTGAGCCACAAGCCACTTCAACCACCTGCTTGATCAAGAGGTTGGTACAGACTTGGATGGGTGCAATGCCTTGATTGGTGGTCCCATTGCCCAGCTGGCTGTATCCATTATGGCCCCAGGCATAGACCACTCCATCTAAGCAGAGGACACATAGAGAATCAGCTCTGAATGGAAACGGTAACCACCTAGACTTCTTTCTCAAACAATTTATTCTGCAACCTGTATTTCTTTTTTTTTTTTTTTTAATGTTTGTGGAAACCCTTTTTTTATTATTATTATTATTTATTCAACTGTGTGCATATGTGTGTGTATGTGCACGCGCGTCTCTGTGTGTGTGTGTGTGTGTGTGTGTGTGTGTGTGTGTAGAACCACGGACGAATTCGCGAACCATCCATGGACGCCTCCACCTCCTTCTGCCCCGGGATTCACAGGCTCCGCCCTACCAGGACCAGAAGCGCAGGCCGCCCCCGCTTCCGCCTGGCATCTATACGTGGGATCTGGGATCCGAACTCAGGAGCTTCCGCCTGCAAGGCGGAGGCTTAACCCCTGAGCCACCTCTCCAGCCCAACCTGTATTTCTTGATCACTGGCTAGTCCCTATAGCACACAAAAGGAGGGCTGACAGAGCTGAATGGACAGAACAGACTCTTTAATGAAAGGTCTTTACTAGCACAAACCAGCTCTGTGGTCAAAAGCCAAAGTTCGGTATGAAAAAATTACACCTTCTAAACACTTTAACTAATGCAGTTGATTCTCTGAGTTCAGGAAAACTCAAAAAACAAAGTCCAAGAAACTCGTGTGCATCATTTACAACATGCAGCAGAATGAAAAAGGGAACTAAAAATCATGACATTTCTCCAATAGGTCATTTTAGTCACTTGAAATGTCTGAATTTTTTTTGAGGCATAAATGTTCAATTATTTTATATTTGTCAAGAAAACTAGACAAGAGAAAATAAAGATGGTTTGTCTTTGCTTTGTATTATTCACATCAAGGACCAGGGTTAGCATCAGCAGAAGGTATCTTTATTCATGCTGCTGTGGCTTCCTTTGGGAAATATCATGAGTTTGTTATTACAAAAGTCAATGGAAGAAACAGACAAATGGAAGCGCTATGCATGGCAAGGGATGGGGAAGGGGGTGCTTCCACACACTTCCCTCTAGCACCTCAGTATGCTCACTAACCTCAAAGTTCCTCTGCCTGAACTTCCTTTTTAATGAACTTTTGTCTTTTTGGATTCTGATGGAGCTAACTATCTTTTCAAAGTATCAAAGTTTCATAAGCAGGTCTTTCTAACTTGTATGTTGTCTTTTCCATAGATATAAAGCATCCTGAGCTCTTAATGATAATCTAGAACATGTGTCAACAATATCCACAAGCACAAGTAGAAACCCAAAGTTACTGTTAGGCTGTGAGCTGACTCGCGATGTTTCCAATAAATTGGGACAAAGGGACAGAAGTGAAAACTTCTAAGCTGCCATCTGCAATAACAGCAGCATCCCCCCCTCCAGTCCCTGCCCCCAGAACATTTGAAGTCCTTTTGCATAGCCAAGGCTGATCTAAAGACCCTCTGACAACTGTTTCCCAGAGTGTTTTTTACCAAAGGATGCCAGAACTATACATGGGGAATGTCACCCTACAAAGGAAAAAAAAAAAAAAATCAAAACCTAACCAAAAAATCCATTGACATTGTGCTAGGGTTGTATCAGTCAAAGAAATGGTTAAATCGCTCAAAGGGTTAATTCCAACAAGACAAAAACATGCTTCATTTTTTAAGACAGAAAAAGTCCTCAGTATCCTAAGGACCCCTAGGCTGGGAGCTGAGCGGGTAAAGTCTCGCCCAGCGTGCACAAAACCCTAGATCATCCTCAGCACCACATCAACCAGACATGGGGCACAGAATAAGAAGTTCAAGGCCATGTTTCACTATGTGAGACCCTGTCTCTAAAAGTCAAAATAAAAAAAAATAAATCTAGTCAAATTGTTTAAAAGAAAAAAGGAAGAGAGGAGGAAAAGACTGGAACTAAACCTGTGATACATACATGGACGCACACCACACACACAAAAGAAAAGAAGAAAGGAAGGCCTGAAGAGAGGGAGGGAGGAAGGAAGGAACTTCCACATAGAAAACAATACCACAAACAAAAGAGTTATGTATGGGGAGCCAGTGAGATGCCTCGGTGTATAAAGGCACCTGTGTGCAAACCTGGCAACGTAAGTTCCACCCCCAGAGCCCACGTGGTGTAAGGAAAGCAACATCTGAATGCATGCACACATGCACGCTTGCTCTCTACACACACCTCCACACAAACACACACACACACATCGACAAATGTAATTGTCTCTCATGCTCTCACACACGCTCAAATATTTTTTAAAATATTTTATTTATATTTTTATATTCTTAACAAGCAATATCCTGGACTGGAGAGATGGCTCAGGGGTAAAGACACTGCCTCGCAAGCAGAAGATCTTGAGTTCAGCTCACAGGTCCCACGTAAAAAACACCAGGCAGAAATGGCAGTGGCCTGCACTTCCAGCCCTAGTGGGAAGAGCCTGGGAAAAAGCAAAAAGAAGATAAAGGCAATCCAGGATGATTCCCAAAGTCACCCTTGGTCCTTCACAAGGACGGACACACACACACACACACAGAGTAATAGAGTAATATTCTATATATAACTCTTAAAAATACAAAAAAAGGCCACATAAATTAACAACTTGGAAATATAATAGGTTTTAACCCTATGAAAAAATGTTTACCTCACGCTTATAAAGAAAAATGCAGATGACACCTTAACACAACAGAAGGCAAAGGTACACACAGCTACTACCATCACTGGACGTCTACCATGCCCGTAACAGGAACCAACACAGGACCCATGAAACAGCACTTCCTTCAGAGAGGCTAATCAGCCATCTGTAATGTAACTGGTAGCTGATTACAATGGACTCTTCAGACCCTGAAAGGGATGGCTATTTCTATCGTCACAAGTGAGAGAGAATCATGATGGTTAACAGGACTGTGAGCAGTCAAGGTCAGCTTATAGCACAGCCAGGAGCTCAGAGCCTCAGGAGTGACAGTCTCCAGATACCTTAACAGGTACTGGCCAGTCCTGTGAGATAGACAGACACATCCTCTTCCTCTTGTCTTTGACAAAGCACAGGAAGAGCAAATGCCACCAGAAGCTGGCTCCTAGAACCAAATCCTACCGAAGCTTCCAATAGTGCAGTCCAACTAGACACCAGCTTCTACCTTCCTGGTCTCTTCCAGGCCAGTCTCTGAGCAGATCAAGGATAAAATGCTAACATCACCCAAGCCTAAACAGAAGAGCAAAGTTATACAAGACTGTGAAAACAGAGTGTGGAACCAGGGACAGACAATCTGAAGGAGACACAAAAGCATCCATGAATTTTTTACCTTTAAGGATATTCAGTTTAGTCCTCATAAACTAGAACCTCACTACTTAAAGAAGTAGACAGAAACAGTTACCTAACACATAAGCCAAAGTTTATAAAGTGATAATATCAGGTGAGCATTGAGATTCAAAATAGTCTTTGGGAGAGGAGAGACCGATTATTTGATTCAATCAAAACAGTACTAAAACACTTTTTAGAAATACTACGGAAGTCAGTGAAGCATGGAGAAAGGAACACAAAGATGACTTTTATCTTCACTCCCTCCCCAGTGATTTCTTAATGAAGTGATAATAAAGCGGGGGAAGAGACTGACATTCAAGCACAAGAACAACGAGAATAAAACACCACCAGAGATATCAACAAGTTTAAGGAGACTTGGGGATATAGCTCCCCTGGCAGATTGCTTGCCTAGCATGAAGTCCTGGGTTCGATTCCCAGAAACACATCAACAAGATAGAGTGACTCTGGCCTACAATCCTGGCACTCAGTTGGCAGGAGCAAAAGGATCCATCAGGACTTCAAGGTCACTCTTGGATGAGCCAAGTCTGCGCTACACAAACTTAGGAGAAGGGAAAGCAGACAGATGAGTTAACTAACAGAGCGAACCAGCAAAGGGAACACCTACATCTGCTGCTAGGAAGTCAACTCCAACCCCAGAATCCCAGGAAGGCCCAGGGACCTCAGGGGCACATGGCTTCAGGGTACAAGCAAAAACAGAAGCAGTTAAACCCCAGGTCTTCAGACCAGCCCTTCCCTGGCAGCAACCTGGAGATCTATAGCATGAACTTGCTCCCTTTAATGTCTCGAAACTACACAATGCATCGACTGCTTTTGCCAACCCCTAACCAACCTAACAAAAGCCAGAAGAGCCCTCAAACCACCTAAAGAGACCTTAAAGGAAGCAGGCAGAAACCGCAGCATGAAAATCAGAATCTCCAGTCCACACACTGAACGATGGGTGCTGTCCTTGCCCATTCCTGGAAACCCCTTCCATCCTCGGATTATGAAAGGGAGATCTGCACTCTGCACAAAGCCCCATGTGGGCATGGGGCGTGGAGCCCTCATAAAGCACTGGCCAACCTCTGCAGGGACAGGGAGGCCAAGGTCGGCCAAGCTCCACCCATGAGCAATGTTCCCAATATGCAGATAAGCACTTTGTTCTGACCATAACAAAGGCTGGCAGGACCATAGACTTCAGAAAGAAGTTAGAAAATGAAAGTCAAACAAGGAAAGAAAGAGAAACAAGACATGTGGGAGGAAAAACGATGTGAACCAAAGATAACTTTAGCTTATAAAAGAGCCTCAAAAAAAGATACAGAATCCATGAAACACTAGCAGGAAGTTCAGAAAGGAAACAAGAGAATAAGGAAGAGCACTTGGAAATGTATCAGAAATGTTGATTTGGCATAGGATTTTAAAATTAAGTGACTTTCTCAGAACATAAGACAGAAAAATACGAGATAATGAGGATCAAAAGTCCAGTGAGCTTGAAACCATTCTGGGATATATGCTCCTCCTGTGTTTCCCGATGACCTCAAACCCAGTGTGCAGCTGAGGATGGCCTTGAACTTTGACTCTTCTGCCTCTAACTCCTGAATGTTGGATTACAGGCATGTGCCACCATGCCTGGTTTTATGTGGTGCTGGAGATCAGCACCAGGGCTAGGCAATATTTCAATGTATTAAATTGTGGGGCTGGGGAGTTGGCTCAGCAGTTAAATCATTTGCTGCATAAACAAAAAAGACCAGAGCTCAGATGCTCAGATTCCAGATAAAATGCTATGTAGATATGGTAACCTGACTGTAATTAGGTGCCTCCAAAAGGTGGAGCCCAGGTATTCCCAGAGTAAGCTGGCTAACTAGACTAGTCCTATGGGAAGACTCAGAAAATAAGATAGAAGAGCCACTGAAGATGATTCTGGATATCACACATAAGCGTCCACACACAGGTGCATGCACAAATAAATGTACTCACCCACATGCAAACACACACATGTACATGTATGTACCCCACATACACATACACATGAAAAATGGGGGGCTGTAAATTGCTTTTTAAAACTACCTGATTGGTTTTAAAACATAACACATGAATACAGTCACTTTTCAAACGTGGTACACACTGTGTAGCGTGCTTAATATATTATAAAAAATTATAAAAATAAAAAATGAATTAAACAAACAGAAAACATCTTTCCCATAAAAATTACCATAAATGCAATAACCAAGATATTTAAACTATACAATTTGGACTCTTAAGATAATTTCAAAGGATAACTGTATTTTCCTAAGGTCACCACTTTGAAGAACACTTAAGAATTTGTATGCATGCATTTTCATGTGTTTGCTCTGTGAAACTATTCCTTAGTGTTAAGGTCAGATATCAAAGACTGGTTTAAAATTGCTGTTAGGAAGCCTCAGTGTTTAGGTCATGACAGCCGAACCATTTGGTAAAACAGTAACTGCTTGAAAAGATGCCAAAAGTATGATCACTGAGAGCAGAAGTGAGGTCACTGTCTCACTCCCTTAGTACCAGTCAGACTCCTACTTGACAACAGCTAATGTCTGGCTCTCGCAACCTTTAAGAAAGATGCAGAAAATTTGGAATGGATTGACATGCGTTACTTGCACTTAGAAAGCTAGATATCAGGATCTGGGCAGCATCCCAAGAAGTTGTGGCTTCCCACTCTAGACACAGAAACACAGGGATACAGCCCTTCCCAGAGACTTCCCTGGGGGAGCATCCAAAAACAACTGAAGACCTACAATGCGACAGGAAGAAACTTTCCTGAGAGTGCTGGTGATGGATAAGCATCAAGGAAAAGTACCGACTATCCTACTTCAGTGAATTTGCAGAGACAGAGGAAATAGATGAGAATCTATCTACCCATGTCTCCCATGCTTTCCATAGGGCACCCTCATGGAATGAAGATTCCTCATGTCAAAACTCAGCAACTACATAAAGGAGAAACCCAGACAATCTGTACTCATGAAGATACACCAAAGAAACCTCAAAGTTACTTTGTGTCCACATACCCACTGAAAACTCAGACTAGAACCACTTCCTTTACTGTGCCCAATCTTCTGCAACTTTATACAGCAGTTTGAAACCTCTGTGGCTGCCCATGAGGGACACGTCCTGCTGCTATTCCAGAGTCGGCCCCAAATGCTTTAACTTTCACCCAATTTGCAGCCTTCCCTCAGAAGGATTAAAAAAAGCTATCCAAAATTAGTTATTTGAAATGGTGCTCCTTTCTTTCCCTTGGCTTAAGTGGTCAATGCCCCACAAACTGAAAGCTCCTGTAAACTGTTCCTCTTTACCTTCGGTACTAAGGAGAACATGGGGGCCACTTCCGTAACTAAGGCTTTTGATCTTCTTCCCACACAAGGCTTCAAGCTTCTTGGGCACCAGTGTGCTCTGGTTATCTCCAGTTCCTAGGCAGTTACTATAGTTCAGTCCAAACACGAAGACCTAAAAAACAATTAGCTCTGTCTAAGTCATCTGACCCAAAGTCCTCTTCAGACTCCTTTCTCTTCTCTGAAAATAAGATAGACCCCAGCCCAGCAAGTTGCTAAAAAACACTAAGCTTCTGTTAACATTAAGCTGTCCATCTGTACTGTGGAGCAGAGGGGTACTAAAGCTTACCATCACTTGTTTAGTGTGTGTGAGTGTATGCAGGAGGTCAGAAGATGACTTTCAGGAGGCTGTGCTCCCTGCACGCTGTATTACGCAGATATCAAAGCTGGGACATCTGACTTCTGTGCAAGTAGTTTTACCCACCGAGCCCTCTGGCCAGCCCCAGGGGGGTATTAAAACAAAAAACTGAAAGAAAATTATACAAAAGGTATAATCTTCTTCAATTTCAGATTTTCTTCATCTGACCTTCCCTCAGCCTTCAAACTATATGGCTTTCAAGTCCAGACCCAAAACTAAACTCTGGTTTCCAATCTCACCTCATCGTTGTCTGTGACATACAGCGCCTCGTTGGCTGAGGTGCCGAAGACACATGCTTTCCTAATAGATGCAATTTCCTGGGGCGAAAGTAAAGTGAAGATTGGCCACTTTCCTACATCCACCATGACTCTGGCTTCAGGCAATTCCTACAAATAAGCCGACATCTCTGCTGCAATCAGTGAAAAGGATTTCAAGAGAAAATTAATAACCATTCAGCTAACATTTAAAAAGATAGGGTAATTAATAAAGGCTAGCGAAGGGTAATTCTAAAATAAATGGCCTACCTTCAGGTAAATGGATCGCTCACTTTGACCAACAGGCCGAATTCTCTCTCCACCTTCAAACCACCGGGCTTTTTCCTGTAACAAAAGAGCAACATATTAGAACCAGACATTTGTCTTGCCAAATACAGGTAAGCAGACTTAACCTGATGTACACACACACACAGTAGCTAATGAGAAAGGCGGGTTACCTGGATGTAAAGGACTTCTCTGTAGGGATGATTTCCTTAGGTATTCAGGTAAAGATTACAATACTAATTTGTTTAACAATCTCAACCAGGATCGTGTTTGTGTGTGTATAAACTCAGAAGCACTAGCTCCACTTCTTTGCTAACCCTCACACCTATCACAGAAAAAGGGAAATAAATACCATCCCTTATAGAACCTCTGGCCTCACAGAGCTCATGAGCCTGGAGTGGGTACAGTTTCAAGAAGCATTTACCCAAGATTCACAGGATGGAACCATAAAGTGTCACCTTCTAGTTCACATTTCTCTGGCCATATTATCTACATACACACAGACCATGTTTTATCTCACAACGAGAAAAGTTATCATGTGAACAAAGACAAGGCAATTCATCCCAATTTGGGTACTGACTAATCACTCTACCCTTCAGGAAAATCTTAGTATAAATGGTACCCTATTCATAAATGTATATTTTTGCAAAACTCTGAACTTCACCTGTTTGTGAAGTTTTATACAAATACTCAAATCTAGTTGGAGATCTAATTTTTCTGAGATCAAAAAACAACTGGAAGAAATTCCAGAGGGCTACATGAGGGAAAAAAAAAAAAAAAACCCTATGATAGAGGAAGATCTTTCAAAGGTATCCTCTAACTTCTACATGCATACCTTGGCATGCATGTGCTACCCCATAAATAAAGTATTTTCACTCTAACTCTGGCCTCTAGAAACCAAACCAAACCAGGTATCTTAAAGAGGACAGAACTTTGAAGTGTCTTTCTACTCCCCATCAGCCCTCCAAAATCAGCCGAGAGAGGCAATTCTTTCTGGTTCCAGCTGTCCCTTATATTACGGGAGCGCCTTGAGCCGTGAGCACATAGAGCAATGCTTGCTTCCTATCACCCAGAGACATTTCCCAGCAGCAGCAACCCAGATGATTAGGACCAGATGTTTACTAGCCCTAAGGGTCATATCACGTAGTTGCTGACAACTGAACACCATGGCATCAGGCTATTCTGTCATGAAGCCAGACTTCTCAAATGACATTTCACCATTTCATAGGAGTACACTATGTTGTATGTACAAGTCTGCCAAATGTGTCTGTTGGTAAGGGAAGGTGATGGATATGGGAGAGCATAAAATACATGAACAGTAAAAAGAAATTGTTTCCAATGGTACAAAAAGAATATTAGAAAGTAAGCATCCACCCTGTCCCTCTGAACCTCTCCTCAAAAAAAAGCATTATTGGGCTGGGGAAATGGCTCAGGGGTTTAGACTCTGCCTCACAAGCAGAAGGTCCTCAGTTCAGATCCCAGGTCCCACATTAAAAATACCAGGTGGAAGCAGTGGAGGCCCACACTTCCAACCCTTGGTGGGCAGAGCCTGGGAAATCCCAGAGTGAAGCAAGAAGAAGGTAACAGCAATCCAGGATGATTCCTGAAGTCATCCTTGGTCCTCCACAGAGACACACAGTACCTTCTGATACACACACATACACACATATAAAATAAATGATATAAGAAAAGACTCAGGACAAAATGTTTGGTTCTAATATTTTTTTTTTAAAAAAAGCAAGCATTGTTAGGCATAGTTTGCAATCCCTTCCAGAGATAGTATATACACATAAGCACATAAGCTGTGTGAGTGTGTATGTGCATATGTCTACACATTAAAAACAAAACACAAGTGAAGATTTTCCCCTCCTTAGGAGTGGAAGTCACATGGACAGCCACATCACTTCTTTGCAACGGTACCACGTATTAAATTACATTAACAACTTCTTTGCCTCCCACTAACAAACATTAAGTAATTTCGGTCTTTTTCTGGAAATCACTACAAGTATTCCTTGCATACATTACTTAATAAATGTCCTTTTTTATATATAAATTTCTAAAATTCCTTAAAACGGAATTTCCAGGTCAAGGTCTAATAACTATTTTACCCTTGGTAGCTATTTCAAACTGTCCTCCAATGAGTACCACCAATTTATATAAAATTACTATAAATGTAGGACAGAATTCTAAATATCCTTTATAGAATTAGATGATCTCAAAAACTGAGACAAAGACAGAGAGATGGAGACACAGAGATATGAAAAAAGGTAGGAAAGAAAGAAGCAGCAGAGAAGGGGAAAAATGTCTGCACTTTGACAGAACAGACAGGGAAAGAGTTAAAAGCAGATAAGAAAGCTTAAAGGAATTTAGAAGCATATTTCCCAAGAGCATGAAACACACAGAATTAACCTCCAATCAAACTTTATGCTATGGAATTCATGAAAAATATAAGATTCCCAGGCTGGGATGTCAACTGGTAGTGTGTTTCCCCATCAAGCATGAAGCCCTAGATTCAGTTTCCAGCACTGGATAAATCAGGCGTGGTGGCACATGTCTATAATCCCAGCATTAGAGTGACTGAAGTAGGAGAGTCAGAAGATCAAAGTCTTCCTCAGTTACATAGTGACTGAGACCAGCCTGGAATACATGAGACCCTATCTCACCAAAAAAAAAAAAGAATTGTGTCTGTGTGTACAGCATGCTCACCCAAGATTCAAAAACAATCCAACTTACACAACGGTCCAATTATTCTGAAACCGCTAATCAGAGACAGGAAACTTTGCCTTGAGGGCTTGGTAATCTGCAAAACCAAGCTTACCTTCCAAGTGAGGGTTTATTTTATGAGCTGAGTTTACCTACGGCTAAATTAGGTGAAGCTTTATTTTACAAGGCATTTCCACAAAGGCTGGTAATTTAAGAGTCAATATAAAAAACTACCCATATTTCCTGTGTGGGCACACCCATCACACAAGAAAAAGCATCGCTGAGGCCTTGGAACAACCGAAAGAATTCAAACTCTGAGGCCTGTGCTTTAGACCACATTCACTTTTTTTTTTTTTTAAATGTGTACCAGAGCTCACTTCAGTGTGTTGTGCCTGTGGAAGCCCAAAGTGACTTTGGGAATCATCCCAATTGTTCTGTCTCCTCACTACTTTGCTCTGAGGTTTCCCGGGCTTTGCCTTCCTGGGCTGGAAATTCAGAAGGGTGCCACCATTCCCCAGCATGCTTACACGGCCGCTGGAGAGCTGAACGTAGGTTTTCACGCTTATGAGGTAAGACTCTAAGTCCTGCACCATCTCCCCAAGCCAACCCACATTTCTTGAATGCACAGGAAGCGGGAGGAACACTGGCCAAGTAGGACCCCTGCACATACATGTGAAGGCCAGAGAGCCACACCAGGTGCCCTCCTTTTGTCACTCTGCACTTCGACAGGGAGGGTCTCTCACTGAACCCTGAGTTCAATGGTTGGTTAGACTGGGTGGCCAGAGAGTCCCAGTCACTGTCTCCCAGAGTTATGGTTATAAGTCCATACCATCATGCCCAGCTTTCCACATGACCTTTGGGGATCCAAATTTGATGTCATATGCAGATACAGCAAGTACTTTACGCTCTGAGGCATCTCCCCAGCACCATTTTAAAAGACAGTTCAGTTAAAATTCACTTATTGTGAAGGCTGCAGAGAATTTAGCTGCTTCAAATGGTAAGATGGGCAAGTGAGTTATCAAAGTGCTAAGGAGAGACCTGAGGAAATGGTTGAGCAGATAAGGCCCTGAACACATGAGGACCAGAGTTCAGACACCTAGAAAGTCATGCAAGTACAGCAGGCACCCGCAATTCCAGCACTCAGGACGCAAGACCAGACAATTAACAAGGCAAACTGGGACGTTAGCTAGTTGATCAGTAGGCTTTGAGCTAAAAGTGAAAACAGGAAAGACCATGGATATCAACACCCAGCCTCCACACACATAGATACATGTATGCACGTGCACCTGCACGCTGCATGCGCGTGCGCGAGTGCACACACACACACACACACCACATACACACATATGAATGTGGTAACTCCTGTAATTACACACCTGTAATCCTAGAACATTCAGAGCAAGGAGGGAGGCAGAGACAGCACAAGCACCAGAAAACTCATGAGCCAGCTGGCCTAGCATAAAGAACAGCAGAAACAAAACAGGCCCTGCCTCAACAAGGTGGAACGAGAGATCTTACTTCTGAAAGGTGTTATGACGGCCACACATGTGTCCTGGCATGTATGTGACCACGCACATGCAAATAACAAATTAGAAATACACTATAAAGTATCATAATAGTATCAAACAACAATAAAAGTATTTTAACCTAATTTATTTGGACCAGCAAGAAAGGTAGTGCCAAGACTGATGACCTGAGTTCAATCCCTGGAAGTCACATGTTAGAAGAAAAGGCTGACCTCTGGAAGTTGAACTCTGACCTCCATATAGGCCCTATGGCACAAACATGCCCACAATCACACACACACATGAAAACCCTATGACAAACATGCCCACACTCATACATACACATGAAAAAGTGAAATCATACCTCGTTAATTTTGTCTTTTGATGCTAAATACAGATCAGGAATATTCTTTATTTAAATAAGAATATTTCTAATGGATTTTATTTTAAATGTGTATATGTGTGCGTGTGTGTGTGTGTGTGTGTGTGTGTGTGTGTGTGTGTGTGTTTATCAGAGGGTACTGTGTGCCTATGGAGGCCCTGGAATGATTTTGGGTATCATCTGGATTGCTCTTGGCTTTGCTTTGGGGTTTCCCAGGTTCAACCTTCCAGATCTGGAAGTACTCAGGTCCTTCTGCTTTCAAGGTTTATTTAACATTTGAGCCATCTCTCCATCCCAGGAATATTCTTAATGGAACATTTCTAAAAGGAAAGTAGCTTTTTAGAATTTTCAAGCACATATAATAACTCAACCCAGATGCAATTAAGCTAAGATGACAGGTTTACCAGGCTTGCTAAATAATCATAACATGAGCTGTAAGTAGCATGTCGACCATATTAAAGAATTACTTCTGTAGTGCCTAACTGAAACAGTAATTTTTTTGCTTTTTTTAAATCCACACGTTATCTAAGAAATAATTTTCTTACCAATCACATTAATATGTTCAGCCCGAATTATGACTAATGCATAGTTAGAAAGGAGTGAATGTTTTTAACCATATGACGACAAATCAAGGGCAGATCAGAAGAGAGAAATGTGCCAGATGTAGAAAGTTTCAACACCTCTGACCCACTTGGATTTCCGCATTTCTTTGGCACCAGGGACACATCCTGCATCCCTCTTGAACTCTCTCCACTGCACTGCAATCAATAGCGCACTGCGCTTCCCAGCTCTGCTGCTCCTTGAAGAGAAGGTTACCTTACTTTATATTCTCTACAGCAAATTCTCAGGGAGGACAAAAGCAGAGCTTCCAATTTTAGAATTTACATTAGGAGCAGAGGGACTGAAGAGCAAGGGGCGCAGCAACCGACCTTCTGATCCTTCTCAGACCCCTTTGTTTTACCTTGTCCAAGAGCCAAGTCTTAAGGGGGGGGAATATTTTATTTTACTGACCTACTGGAAATATATTTGGATGTGTTTATGAGGTCTGAAAAACAGGAAATGGAGATAAACAGTGCAGGAAAGTCTGTTTTCAATGAAATACTGGCTGACCTTTATGAGTGTCTCTTTCACACAGGTTACACTCCCCACATGTAACCAGAATGTAGTTGACACAAGGGGTATGATTTTACCAATAGAATTTCTCCCTCGGAAACTGTCTCTGAAAGCTTTCTAAGGGAACTGAGGCCAGAATGGAGGAAGCGACTCCTCAAAACTAGTTAGCACTAAGATTCTGACCTTTCTCATGTCATCTCCAGAATGAGCTATTCAGCATTCTTTATCACGGATCGATCCTTAGACATAAACGTTCAGTATTTACTTCATCGCCTGATACTATTAGAAATTTCAATGTTGATCATGTGAAATTTCTTTAATTTCAAATGACTTTAAAATTAAAACATTTGGATACAGGCTGAGCATTCCCAGAGGTGTCTGTTTTTATAAATTAGATGAGAAATGATTTTAACTCACAACAGGAGTTAATAAGCTACTCACAAAGTCTAAGCTGCCTCACAGTAAAAGCACCACTATATGATAATGGGAAAAAGATAATACAGGTTACTGATTAATCAGCAATCATTACAGATAGCAAAAATGCTGTAGACACTATAAAGAATAACATATCATAGCCCTTGCCCTTTGATAGGATAAAAGGTACAAGTCAGATCCCAGTGGAAAAATTAGATGCAAAAACAATACACGACTAAGCAAATGGTGGATACACAGTTCATTCAATCATGTAATCATGTGCTAAGTGGGAAAAGTTATGCGCAAAGTTGTGACAACTATAGGAAAAGTATAAATCCTAAAAAACTTGTACATGAAATTATAGAAATAAAATTCCCAATGTTCTAGGCAACGTTGAAGCATAATCACTCCCTTAGCAAAAATCATCTAGTTTTTCTTACATGAATCTATCTTTCCTTTTCTTTTCAAGAGGGAGTCTTTAACTTTCTTCTGTATCTGCCTCCCAGACAGTGAGATAAAAGGCTCATACCACCACACCCAGGCAGAAGCTCCCAAATGAGCCCAAAAGATTTAAGGGTGTAGCCATCCTCTCTACTTTATTTTATTATTATTATTTCTGCTCATACAAACTTAACAGGTACACCGGTCCCCTCCTTCCCTCCACCTCCCCCAGATCCACGTTTCCCTCTCCCCTCCCCTCTCCCTCCCCATCCGCCAGTGCCTCCCCCCCATCCCTGGAGCATCCTTTAATGTGCATGCCAAATTCTCCTCTGGGTCCTCCTCTCCGATGAGGTGCAAGGACCCAGGGGCATTTCCCAGAACCCTTTCCTGTGTTCCCCTTCTACTTTTGAATATATCAAATTTCTAGGAAGGTTCTCAAACAAAGAGTTCTAGGGTTTAGGATAAACATTTTGCTGTCGGATCTTGCAGCTTCCACTATCTATCTATGCTACAACAAAAGCAAATCAAGAACCAGTGACTTGCAGGTACAGGGGTGGGGGAGGCTCCACAAGGAAGGCATTTGCCTCACAAGCATGAGGATTGAGTCAGGATCCCTGGAACCCACCAAAAAGCCAAAGAAATAGACATGGCAGCAGCCTGTAATCCCAGCATTCTCTTGGCAAAGACAGGGAATTCCCAAGGCAAGCTGGCTAGCTAACCTAGCCAATCGGTGAGCTCTCGGTTCGACAGACCCTGACTTAATGTAAATAGAAAGCAATCAAGGTAGACACCTGGTAAACCTCTGGCCTCCACACACATGTACCTGCATGCACATACACACAGGAAGAGAGAGGGAGAGAGGGAGGAAAAAAGAAACAAACCTACCTATCTCTTGGCATATGGGAGAGCTAGATGCTACCTGGGCAACTTTCACACTTATTCTAGTGGGCGGAGACTTAGTCCATAAGACTTAGTCCATAAGTGTCAAACCCTTTGGTTTTGACACTAAACATAGCTCACAGGTCCAGAGAAGCTTTAAACTGAAAATACACCTTGAAACTATTTTACTGAGCCAATGGTACACAAGACGTGGTTTCAGAAATTTGCTGAAACACTAATTCTGTCACCGCCTCAGCAGCCATTACAGCTGTCAGCCTCTCGCTCTTCTGCATGTCCACAGAATTTAAAAAAATGAAAGAATGTTCTGAGCCTGTGCGAATCCACAAAGCCAAGGAGTCTGTAAATCTAACATTCTCCAAACTCCCCAAGTGTGTACCCTTCTGGCTGGACACCCACCTGCACAGGTGACCAACGGTCACTCTCACAGACAGCTGGCTGCTGTGCAAGACCTCCCAACACTGCCGGTGACTACACTCGGCCTCGCTAGCTCTGTTCAGATTCATCACTCGTGTAGAACGTGAGGTCTGCAGGCTTCCCTGCCCACCAGTCAGCAGCCATTGGAACCGGAGTACCATTTGCAGTAACGGCCTCTGGAAGCGTGTCTGCGCCTACACCCCAGGGGCTGCCTGCATTTCACTGCCCAGAAGCTTCTGGCAATTCAGGATATAGAAAGTCTGACAACTCATTGAAAGTGAAGAAATAATGCTACTGAACATGTGCTCAGGGTTGGAAGACAAACCTCCCAAGTGGCAAAAGTATGAGCAGAAAAAAAAAAAAAAAAAACAGCACATCCTGTGAAACTGACGGCTACTTTCACAGGGTGTATTTATTTTCAAAGGGCCCTCAGAAAAAAACAGGCAATAGAATGGTGATTTTTTTTGTTTTCTTTTATCGAACATAAGCATTATGAACTAAACCAAATAAAAATAGACGGATTAAGAAGTTAAAGAGCTGGGCAAAACATAAGAATGTTTCATTCTATTTTCCTAGTCAGTTTAAGGATAGGATGGGTCAATTTCTACCTTATGGACAATTTCATGAATATTTCGAATGTAGGTGTCCTCCAAGTGATTTTGTCTACTATTTTCCAGTAAAAAGTACAGCGACAGTGAGATAGCCCAGTGGGTAAAGGACTGTGAGATAGCCCAGTGGGTAAAGGACAGTGAGATAGCCCAGTGGATAAAGGACAGTGAGATAGCCCAGTGGATAAAGGACTGTGAGATAGCCCAGTGGGTAAAGGTCAGTGAGATAGCCCAGTGGGTAAAGGTCAGTGAGATAGCTCAATGGTAAAGTGATGCTCGAAAACCTGACCACCCAAGTCTGATCCCCAGAAGCCGACATGCTGGAAGGAAAGTTGCTCTTTGATCGCCACCTGTGCATCATGTATATCCCCTTTCCCTCCCCCTTCCCTTCCTCTCTCTCGAAGTACCAACTGACTCTGCAATGAACCAAAGTGGAAGTGCAAGTGCAGCACTGGATGGGCAGACCCTGTCTGCTCACTCGGCGCTCACGCAATGTCTTCAGGTGAGCAGGACCAGCAGCCAAGCCCACAGCACCTTCCTCAGCAGAGAGCACAAGGGACCAGGTGGGAATGATACTTCAGCCAATGATGGAGAGGTGAGGAGAAATGCTTGGGAGGAATCGACTACGGGAAACCTATGCCAAGCAAATGGAGAACCCGGACAAGAGGCAAACTGGAGCAATGCTGGCTGAATGGAGGTGTGGACAGTGACTACCGCCAGATGCTCATCACGAGTAACTACCACATGATGGGTCGCAGGGGTGAGGAACTCCACGACAGACATCTTGAAGCTGAAGCACCTGTGGGAAGACAAGGAGGCAAATCCCAACATGCAAATCTATAAATCCAAAGTTCAGAAGATCTAGACTGAGAAGATAACATGAGGTCAGCTAAGGAAAAGCATGAGAACACAAAGAAACTCCAACAGGAAAGCAACAGGCCAAGAAGTGTAGGAACCTAAGGGTGCGCATGGTAAGAGGAGAGAACAAACCAACTCCCCTGAGAATGTCTACTGGCTCTAAGAAGACTCATGGATGACTTCAGCAACAGTCTCTGAGGCTGGAGGAGGAAGCATCCAGAATGCAGCAGGCTGAGCAATGTGTGAAAGGGGAAGAAGAAATAAAATAGAGCAGCCAGGAGTCATGGTGCACACCTGTAATCCCAACATGTGGGCAGGGAGAGGAGGAGGAGCAAGAATTCAAGGCCAGTCTGAGCTATGTAAGGCTTGTCTCAAAAAGTGGGGGGATGGGGGGTGGCGTAAAAATAAGAGTAGTATCTATGGAATAAAATGAGATTGAGGGGGCTAGAGAGATAATGATTAAAGCCACTGCCTCAAAAGCAAAAGAACCTGAGTTCAGATTCCCACATCCCACATAAAAAACATGCCTGGCAGACATGGTGGTGGCCTGAAAATCTGGATCTGAAAGATAAGCCCAAGAACCCCACAGCAAAGCAGGATGATTCCTGACATCATCCTTGGGTCTCCAGACACTCAAGTGCCCTCTTCTATACATACATACATAGAGAGAGAGAGGGAGAGGGGGAGAGAGAGAGAGAGAGAGAGAGAGAGGAGGTGGAGGTACATTCTCTTGTTGCTCTTATTTGAAGCATGTTAGAGACTTGAGTATATTAGACAGTAGAGAAAAAGATCAATAATAGAGCATAGAACATGGCATTCTTGATAAAACAGCAGGAAATGGAGCTAGACCAAAAATGTCAGAAATTTTCTGATGCAACAGAAGAAAAGAGATGGAGGAAAGAGTCCAAAGTTGGGGGGGGGGGGTGGAGGCACATTCACATTGCATGTGCCTCACCATCGTTCTGTTTACCTCTCCTGTATATCAGTGTCAATTCCTCCATTTCCTCATCAACCTAAGGGTTGATTACATCCTTTTTCATGTCAGCCATTCTGGTGTAAGGTGTTAACTCACTGGGGCTCTGATTCTGCCTGAGGCATTCTCTTGGAAGCCACGTATTTTTCATTATGAACAAGTAAAGGGTCTGGGAAGGTAGCTTGGTTGGTGGAATGCTGGCCTGGCATGGAAAAAAAAAAGCCCCGACTTCCATTCCCACCACCACATGCACCAGACATGAGGTACATCTGTAATCCCATGTCAGGAGAGTGGAGGCAGGATCAGAAGTTAAGGTCATCATCTCTACACAGGAGTTCTAGCCTATCCAAAGAAAAGAAAGGAGGCTTTCTATTTAGAATAGACAAATGGGAATAAAATGCACAGTGAAGAAATTGGGGGTGAGAGGGGAGAAGTCAGAAGCTGTCACCAGAGGGAATGGAAAAACACTCTCTCCAGGGAAACCTAACAAGGAGGCAAGATGGACCTATGAGTTGGACACCACTTGACAGTCTACAGTCTAGAGGTACCTTCTCATCTCAAAACTTTTCTTCTCTAGTTTTTCTTCCTGTTATTTTTTAAGTTCTTCCAACCTAAACTAAAATAGGAAGTTGCTCAGATTTTCTCATTCAAAGGCTGAGACAGAACTCCTAAGAAACCTACCTGCCTGTCTGCTTAAGGCCCGTAACAGACATACTAGAAATGAGTTTGTTTAAGATTCCCTCTCTTACACAAATGTCCATGGCAGATTTAGTATGTCGTGTGAGGATTTGTAACTACAAGTGTGATGTTAATTTCATCAAATGAAAAGCTACAGGAAAAGCATCAGACATCCATCACTCCAATGATTCCTCAAAATGTTAAATCTGGTAACAATCACACCAACACTAACCAATGACAAAAAGGAAAATCAGTTTTTGATTCAGTTATATGACAAGAGCATGATATAGCACGACTTTCCCTTTAGCAAGTATATCCCTGTATGAAATAAAGATTTAATTGAAGATTTATCACTACAGTGTGCTACAGGATATGGTGACAATTTTATGCTTGGAATTTACAGGTCCCCAGACTGATAAGAAGGTTTTATGGATTTTTTTTTTCAATTTTTATCTTTCGTTGTTGTTGTTGATTATAGTGTGCATGCAGGCACACGTGCCACGGCACACACGGAGGTCAGAGGACACCCTTGTAGTCAGTTCTCTCCTCCAACCTTTACATGGTTTTCAGGGATGAAACTTCCAGGGTTGTCAGGCCTGTGCAGCGCTTTTATTGACATTGGATAGGCTGATACAGAGAGTTTTATGTACAAAAAGATGTTGTTTTAGGTATCTTTTTTTTTTTAAATAAGTGTTATGAAGCTGGAGTCGGGGGTTAATTCTCTGCCTAAAAGCAGAAGGACCTGAGTTCGGATCCCAGAGCCCACGTAAAAAATGCCAGACAGAAATGGCGGCAGTCTACACTTCCAGCTTTAGAAGGCAAGGCCTGGGAAACCCCAGAGCAAAACAAAAAGGAGGTAGAACAATCCAGGATGACTCCCAAAGTCACCCTTGGCCTCCACAGGGACACACAGTGCCATCTGCTACACACACACACCCACACACACACACACACACACACACACACACACACAAATAAAAACAAACATTTTAAAGAGGAAAAGAAACAGGGAAGAACAAGTGTTATGATTTAGAATGGCTCATGCATTTGAGGACCTGATCCCCCATCTAGTGACCTGTTTAGGGAGGTAGGGAACCTTTAGGAAGTAGAGTCTTGCTGGAGGGAGCTCCTAGGGCTGAAAGGACAGGCCTTGAGGTCTGACAGCCCAGGCCTCACTTCTCTCTCTCTGCTTCCCGAGTGTGCAGGCAGCGGCTGCACCTCTCCCATGCCTACCCTGTCTGTCACCAAGCCATTTCCTGTCCTAATGGACTCTATTCCCTCAGGCACCACAAGCCAAAATAATAAACTCTTTTTCCTTCAAGTGGTTTAGGTCAGAGCAACTTAGCACAGCAATTCCATTTCAAGAGTAACTATTTCAGGGCAGGCCTCAGTGAGAATACTCAGTGGATGACAAGGCTCAAAAAAGGTACCCAGTTACCTAAATTTGATCCCTTCCAGAAGCCCACAAGATAGGAGAGAATTGACTCCTATAAGTTATCCTCTGACTTCCACCTGTGCACCATTGCACGCATGGGCACGCCTTCTCTTTTCCTCCCTCTCTTAAGTAAATATGTTTAAAGAAAACAGACAAGGTATCACCTTTGCAGCCCAAGTTAGACTTAACTAAAGATTCTTCTGTCTCGACCTCAGCAGTGCTGAGACCGACGGTATGCACCACTACACCTGGTTTTTCATTTATCTATTGCTAAGTAATTTACTACTCTCTAACATGTCCTAGCACTGAGGAGGTAAGTCTTGGGGCTCAAACCCTGCTAGGCAAGCCCTCTACCACTGAGCTACATTCCCTAACCCACATTCTTTTGAGACATCTCTTTAACTCAGGCTGACCTTGAACTCCTAATCCTCCACCCAAAAAATCTTCAGTGGCTTAGAACAATAGTGATTTATCCTGTCTCTTTAATCTGGGTGCATGCCGCTGGGGCCACTTGTGAGGTGGCACTGGGACTTTGACTGAGGCAAACACAAGCCTCATTCAGATAGGATGGGGCGCTGCAGGTGTTCCCTCCATCTGTCCTGGCCCAATGACTGACTTTCACACAGGGAAAGCAGAGCCGAAAACGCTCTTAAGGAGTGGCCTCAGACCTTGCGCACCCAGATTCAAATAAGACAGCAAGTGGCCTCTCTGTGCTCAGACAGGAGCCGGCGGCCAAGCAGTTTGACCATCATCTTTTTGCATGATCTATCACAGCCATAAATGACATCTCCACTATACGGAGACTGAAGAACCTAGAAGCGACGGACTTCACTTATCTGTAAAACCACTTTTTAAAAACAAGTATCAGAATGAATATCCCAGCAAACAGCTGACTATTCAGAATGTTCATATCGGAATGATCATCTCAGAAAAGCTATGAAATCTTCTAGACACCACCTTCAGGAAAAGTCTCAGAACTGGCTTCTCTGAACCAGCCTCGTCAATTCCAGATTTGTTTCCCTCACAAAACCCACTCTTAACATTTGTTTTTGTGTGCCTAAATATTATCTTTTTTGAAAGTGTAGATTCAAACTATCTAAAGACATAGATTCAGAAAGTTAGTTTCATTCCCCAACTCTGAACAGTGGCTCTTCTAAGCTCAGGAGTAAGGTAGACCTAGACCTTACAGTATCCCTTACAGTCTGAAATCTCACTGTCTGAACCCTGGAACCCAATAAATGCATACAGCAAAAAGTACTCACACCCTAAGATACTATGTTACTTTAGATAGCAAAGTTAGAGCGCATATACATTCTTAACATGTTTACATTTTCTAAATTTACTTCAATTCTACGCTCAAAACTCTTTTTTTATCAAAAAACTAAGTCAGTATTTTGGACTAAATGTACTTGGAAATTTTTAATGTCTACTATTATCGTGCATCAAATACATAACTACTACTCTCTACTGTCCTCTGGGAAATTTACTCCAGCTAAGTTCCTCCAGTTCACTTAACATTCCGTTTGTGCATTCATCAACATATACAAATATTTAACATCTTAAATTTTAACCCGTACATATTTATTAAGAAAATGTACCTCAGGGTCTTGCCTGGCCTCTAGACTCATGAAGGGCCTAAATCTTGTTTCCTATCTACTTAACGCAGCACACACAGAAGGAATATCCTTAAGTAAATATGGCCTCTCACATCCTTCAACACATCCTTTGGCTTCAAGTGCACCGTCCCTGGAATCTCAGCTTTTGGGAACACACAAGTTTGACAACTTTAGTTCTCTACACTTAAGTTCCCAGAATTCAACCGTTTGGAGCATAGACATAAATCACACTTGCAGAAGAAACTCTTCAAGGATGAATACTTTTGTTCTTCGGGAAAAACAGAGGCAGACAAAGGGGTAAAGAAAAGACTTGTCTAAAAGTACTAATAGTATGCTGATACACAATGGCTTAAAAGGTATGTACTCTTAACTCCGTTAGGTTTCAACCAACTTCCCAGATCAACTTCCCATACCTTCCAGCTGTACGAGCGTTTGATGCTCTTCGCCACAAAACCCAGGAAACGGAATTCAGAAATTCGGTTTCTGCCCTCTACAAGCTTGAATCCTAGCAATAAGCAAATAGGCCAAAGGCAACTAAGACCAAGAATGGTTTGAAGCGTTGTTTATTGTTTCGCAAAACTGCAGCCCTCAGCTTCGGAGTTCTGCAGATGGCTTTATATTGATAACGGGCAAATTACACACACGCACGCGCACGCGAAAGCCACTTAAGAAAGCAGAACAGAGCGTGCTCCGCCGAGATCTCGAATAAAGCAGGTAGTTTTCAATCAGACAGGACATGCACTCTGTCCATCGCAGACCTGGGGAAGCCCACGTCGCGGGGAAGGACTCAGTGGCAAGCCCGGCTGGTAAACGCGGTCCCCGCGAGGCGCCGCGGCGATGCTCCGACCCCGGGACCCGGCCCAGCGCCGGGCCGCCCCGGGCCGCGCGCAGCCGCAGAGGGCGCAGGGTCGGCCGGGCTCGCCTCGCCCACCCTCGCCTGCAGCAGGAGACGCCGGCCGCGGCCCCCGGGACCCGGGCGGGAGGAACGGGGCTCGCGCGCCCGCCCCGAGGAGCGCCGGCCGCCGCTAGCCGACCCGCGCCCGCTCTACCTGCGAGGCCGCCGGCGCGCCGTCCCGCCGGAACCAGGCTCCGAGCGCCGCGGGCCGACCTCCGCGCCGCCAGCAGCAGCTGCAGCCCAGCGCGCGCTTGGACGCCGGCGGCGAGGGCGCGCGCGGCGCGGGGGCGCGGACGGACGGTCACGTGGTCCGGGTCGGCTCACGTGACCCGCGGCGGCGCGCGCGGAGCCTCGAGCTGCTGGGACTCGGTGCGGTGCCGCTCGCAGTCGGTCCGGATGCGCGGGGCCGGGCGGGGTGCGGCGCCCGCTTGCGGGGACTTAGCCTGAGCGTCTCCGGAGGACCGCGCACGCGAGGCACCGGCCGCGGCCCTGCTCCCGCCACTGCCAGCCTCTCGGCCCGGACCGATCGCGGGCCGGAAAGCGCCCGGGAGCCCCGCGCCCCGCCCACTGCTGGACGGTTCCCGCCCAGGCCGCCGCGGGGACTGCGGCCGGCGGAGGCGGCTGTTGGTCATCAGGGCACGTGTTTCTCCTGCCCCCACCTGCCCTGGGCTGAAAACATCCGAGAGGAAGGCCAGGGCTAGGGGCGGCGACACCTGGACCAGGGCGAAGTCAGGAAAGGAAGGCAGAGGTACCTCGGAAGCAGGCCATCAGGTTGGAAGCTACCTGCAGGACATCCGCCTCCACCTGTGCGCTGGCCTGAAAGGGGCACAGTCAGCTATGACCTCCTCGGAGCTCCCAGTGGGCGCTAGAGAACGAAGTCCAAACTTCCTGGCACAAAGTTCCGAGCGCTCTTGGTGAAACTTACCTTTGGCTTTTGAGCACCATGAATAAATACAAAGTCTCTTTGTTTTCTAAGTACCACTAAATAGCCCAGCTGAGTTATTAGAAGAAATTTATCATTCCTTTTTAGCTAGTTTCTCTAGTTGCTGAGAATTCTTGCCTCTCTTGACTAAACTTACATTGCGTTACCATTTTACTTAAGTTGCCTAAATCTTAGTATTTGTTCGTCTTTTGTCTCTCTTTAAAATGCCCCGAATCGCCATTTCCATCCTGTAAGAAATAAAAAGGAGGAGAAAGGAAATCAGACAGTGAAGAGGTAAAACCAGACTTTAATTACAAATCATAGCCGTGTAAGGAATGAGTCCTATTCTGTATTCTCTTTTTCCCAAATCCCATAACTCCTGAATAAAATCTATTTTTACTAGCTTAATGACTGCTCTGGCTTTGACAACTTTCAAAGTAACAGCTGTCTTCTCATCTTGTAGAATTCAGGTCAAATACCACCTACTCTTCTCACTGACTCAACAGCTTCAATTACTGAAGTTCTTTCAGGCTGCACTCGCAGCTACTTGTCTGGTTTCCAGCACACTACATATTCAATTCAGAAGTTTCACAATGGGGAAGTATACATTTCTTCTACGTGATGAATTAACCCATCATCACCTGCTCTGCTAGACTATAGACTTTGAACAGGACTCCGAGCCTAGAGCAGGTGGCTGGACCCTCGATATCCACTAAATGAAGTAGTTTGACTAAAACAATGGTAGTTAGTTTAGTGAATGTGGGACAGGTTAGAAAGACAGGAAAGTCACCGGCACCTGGGAAGGGAAAGAGCCCCTCCAGAGTCTTATTAAGGCTTTTTTGGGCAGCTGAGAACCAAGAATTCCATCACAATGAACATTTGCCATGAAGGCCGACAATATAGAAATAATATCCTTCTAGACATGTTTTCACTTTTAAGACCTGAGTTTACATGACCTTGGAAATGACCTTACTTCTTTCCCAAATTTTTCTGGAAATCCTGCAAAGCTTAACTTCCCTTGCAACTCCTGTGATCTAGGTTTTTCCCTTATGAGCTGTAATACCGTTGTCATGGTCTAAAATCTGATGCGTTTGGTACGGTCAAGGCACCTTTGAGAGATGGAGCCTCGCTGGAGGAAGGTGGTCACAGAGGGTGAACCTTGAGGTGGATTAGTTCCACCCTACCTGCTGGAGAAATCTGCTTTTTCAGCAGTCTAGCAGCTCTCAAGCCTTACTGATTGATGTGATGCAACCTGTCTCCAGCTTCTGCCAGTCAGCCATGCCACATCCACTATGAAAGACTGTGTCTCCGCTCTGGACCTGTAAGCTCAATAAATCTCCCTTTCTCCTAAGTTGCCTGACTTTGGGTCTTATCTCACAGTAACAGAAAAGAGAACAATCATCCCGCGTTCCAGAGCTAGCCTATGATCTGTCTCATATAAGTCCTTAGCGACACTTTGAGATGTAGCTTCAGAAACCATTAAAATCATATATAAGGCTACTTTTTTATATTTATTTATCATTTGTGCAAGCACACACGCACATGGGAGTGCATGCATGCGCGTGTGTATGTGTGTGTGTGTATGTGTGTGTGTGTGTCTACCTAAGCACACCCTGAAGTATATGTGGAAGTTAGAGGACAACTTGTGAGAGTGGATTCTCTCCTAACATGTGTTCCAGGAATCAAATTCAGGTCATCAGGTTAGCAGCAAGTGTCTGCATGCTGAGCTATCTTGCCAGCCCAGGACTGTTTTGACAGTCTCAAAACAATGTGACTAAGTTTGATACATGCCATAACTTTCTGGATTTCTGTAAATATAATCAAATATAGGATCTACAAGGCAAAGTAAATCTGTTTTGATTTTAACAAAAGTCACATTTTTTTAATTAATAACCAGTAGGTCTTTTTCTGCCTGCCTTTACTTCTAGCAGCACAATAGCTTAGAGAGACCAGCAATTTCTGGTAGAAGACAGGAGGTCTCCAGGCTTCTGAGAAGTCGAAGTTATGACTGTGATGAGCAGGGGGCAAACGTAGAGCCAGGCACCACATAAGAATGTGAATGCCCGGAATGTAACAAGATTATTGTAATTGTGGAGAGGGCAGGGAAGCACAGCATAGGGATAGAGAAGTTGAAGTAAAGTAACTTTGTGTGTGCTGTGAAACTTGCAATAATAAACACACTAGTGTGTGAAGTGCCTTTGCATTGATTGTAACCATGACAACCTGAGCTTGTGACCCCAGATCCTTTATCAATGTGAACATATGTATGCCCTGAATGATGTGATTGGTGGAATAAAGTGGCATACACCTAAAGCCAAAGGGGGGCAAAAACTGGGGACCTGAGAGCTCACCAGATCTGACTTCCCACCACTACCTGGGATGTGCTGTGCATCTGGCCTGAGAGCATTTTCAACGAAGTGCCCAGACACCGGACTCCCTGTGACTGACGACCAACTGAGGCCCGGAGGAGTAGAGTGACTGCCGCTCCGGGGCTGTCCCACCTCCACATGCTCCGCTCTCTCAGAGACCCAGGACTGTCCCCCAAATACCAAAGGGCTCCATCTGCTCGTCTGGAGGGATGTGTATATGCATGTGGGTGTGCTCGGGACAATGTCTGTACCCAACTTCAGAGTAGCATGTTCCCCTGGATGTCACGAGGCCTCAGGGTAGCAGTTTAGGCCGTAAATGTTCTGCCATGGCAATGGCTCACCAGTTTGGGATACTGAAGGTGATGTTGCAGAGAAACGACAGCAGTCACAGCTGCAGAACAGCAAGGTTATTAGTCCCCAGCACTCAGCCCAGGGAGCATCCCTTTCTCCCAAAATTGGACACAGTAGTTTATTTCACTTGTCTTTTATACAGTATAACTTTCTGGCCTGGAGAATTCTAACCCAAGCAGTCCCAATCCCTCCTCCTTCACAAGTGGCTCAGGCTTCTTTCTCACCACTCAGCTGGACAGATCAGATTACAGAAGCAAACAGCAAGGCAAAGAAAGGCATTTTACACAAAGGGTACCATTTGAGTCAGGTTTCCTGGGACAAATTAAGTAACTGAGGAAACAATGTGACAAGAACAGGTGACAAGACTCCTCCTGGCCTTGGTTTCCTCAAAGGTTCACTGTGACAAAGAGGGAAGATGGTTGATGGTAGGGTAATGAAAAAAGCCCCTCCTGCAATTCAGGTTCAACCTCCACTGAGGCTGTGATTTTTTTTTAAGATGGTCAGTTTCAAGAAAATTTACAAGTGATGTAAATCTAGAGGTCAAGGCTTGGCGATGGTCTCTCCCTTGGCAACCATTATCTTCAGTTCTTAGTCCCTAAACAAATACTTCCCAGGAAGTCTGTTATATTCCTTAGGTAGATAACTGTCAAAAAGGGCTCCCCTCCTCCTTTATGTTTAAATGTGTTAATTACATGCATAACCCATCTTTCAGGGGTTCTTGGTTCATTACTGGTTGTGACTTGTGAGCCAAGGCCCTCTGATTAGAGTATTAAATGGCTTTTTATTCAACATTTGTGTCTGGAGTTTCATTTCTGGTCATTATCTCACAACACTGTAAGTTAAAAGAAACTAAAGAAATGCATTCATCATATGTAATACATAAAGATCATTCTAATCCTTAAAGCCATAAAAGAGGGTCTGAGGTGTACAAAACCCTGGATTTGACCCCTAGTAAAACACACACACACACACACACACACACACACACATCCCTAAGATGTTCCTTAGAGAACCATATAAATTTAACATGAACTGGATATTGCATGATATTTGGGGATTACTGGTCTTTTAAAAAGTGGTAATAGGGGCTGGAGAGGTGGCTCAGGGGTTAAGCCTCTGCCTTGCAGGCGGAAGGTCCTGAGTTCAGATCCTAGACCCCATGTATAGACGCCAGGCGGAAGCGGGGGCGGCCTGCGTTTCTGGCCCTGGTAGGGCGGAGCCTGTGAATCCCGGGGCAGAGTAAACAAGGAGGAAGTGGAAACGTCCATGGTGGTTCCCGAATTCGTCCGTGGTTCTACACGCGCGCGCGCGCACACACACACACACACACACACACACACACATACACACATGCGCGCGCACATACATGCACAATTGAATAAATAATAAATAATGAAAAAATTTCAAAAAAAGTGGTAATAATAACATTTATGCCTTTATTTGGGGCTGTAGGAGCATGTGCCAGAGCACATTATTCACTTTGTAGATGGGTAGAGAAGGAAGAGAAGGAAAATCTTTCTAAAAGACCTTATTTAAATGCAACAGGAAGTCTTTAAAAGTCTTTAACATAAGGATAAATTCCCTCTGGACATATGCAGAAAACAAAAGTATACAAGGAAACCCCAGAATTCTCTTCTCAGATACCTAGATTTTCATACACCTCTTCCTTAGGTTCATTCCCGAGAAGGACAGACAACACCCCATAGAGTCATGAAGGACACAAGGACTGGCTATTGGTGAAGTAGCTATGCAGTGGGGAAATGGAGCAACAAGCTTACCCTTGAGGCCCTTGCAGAAGGAGACACGGCCAGGGCAGTACTGGCTCCCAAAAGGCAGGGTGGGGTGATGGTCACTCCTATCCTGCCACTTCTAAGAGCTCTAAATCTGGACATAGATCATTCAGGTTACTAAAAAGCTGTATTGTGCAGACAGAAGACTATAACCTATTTCACTTAATTTGCTATCTTGATAATTAAACAACTGTCAGCATAGTATGTGGACCATCATTTGAAAAATTTGCTGGGTCCTTCAAGTGTTAGGAATAGTTTGAAAAACACATTAGTCACAAAGAAACTAGGGTAGCTAAAAGTTGGCTTCTTATTGCAATGCTAGACACCAGGGAATAGTGGAATAATATCTTCAAAACCATGAGAAAATGACCAATATTCCCTATTTGGTTAAACTACAATTCACATGCAAAAATATATTTTCAAACCAAGACTAAGAATTTTCCACACACGTATCCTTGGTGAAGGAAATGCCAAAGGATGTAGATTGGTTGTTCGGTCGTATGGGAGTATCAAGATAGCCTTACGTGATTCAGGTTAGCCTCAAACATGCCATGTGGTGAAGGATGATCTAGAACCCATGACCCTCCTGCTTTCATCTCTTAGTGCCTGGATCACAGGCAGGGCTACCACGCACAACTGAAGTTCAGCAGGAAAGAAGACGAAGCAAGAGACTATGAAAAGCAGGGAACCTGGCAGACATGTTGGTGAACCTAAGTGAATATTGCCTATAAAATAGCGCTGTCTGGGCTGGAGAGATGGCTCAGGGGGTTAAGACTCTGCCTCACAAGCAGAAAGTCCTGAGTTCGGATCCCAGGTCTCACATAACAACACCAGGTGGAAACTGAGGCCAGGAAGAAACCAAAGCGGCCTGCAATTCTGGCCCTAGTGGGCGGAGCCTGGGAAATCCCAGAGTGAAGCAAGAAGAAGATAGAAGCAATCCAGGATGATTCCCGAAGTCATCCTTGGCCCCTCACAGGGACACACAGTGCCCTCTGATATGTGCACACATATAAAATAAATAAAAAATTTAAAAAAATAGGGCGCTGCTTTTAAAGGCTTTTATGTAAGAAAAGTTTTTTAAGGGAGGGAAGAACATGAATAAGACACGTCGTACGGTAAGTCTCCAAGCAGCTAACCACCTACTTACTAACCCACAATCTACCTCCCCTCCCACCCCATGACAGGGAACACACACCTAGCAATGAACCAGTCTAAACACAGTGGCTGGGGAGAAAACTGACAGTAGTCAGGGTCAGACGCCTCAGCACCAAACACAAACACCCGATAGTAAACCACCATTGAAAAGCCTCTTATTTCATCTTTGGAAAAGAAAAGATCTCAACACCCATACAATACACAGCCTAGTGCAATGGAAGAGCAGTGAAACTTAGTAGTTTTAGAGCAATCATGATAGGAGGGTCTCTGAAGTTCTCCTAAAGTCATCCCCGGGGCTGGGATTACCCTGAAGGGGCGCACCCTAACGTTCCCCAACCCTCTGTTCACAAAAGGATATGGAGATTAGTTCTTCATTTTGGTAAGCCCTACCATGAGATGGCACAAGATCAATTGGGTGGGACCCCAATATGAACAGACCGATGAGATGTAGAGGACCAGAAGCTGCAAGCAGACGCCAATGAGGAAAAGCCATTTTCCCCAGGCGTGCCTAACCCTATAAATATACCTGACCCTGGCAGCCATTTATGTCAGTGAGTTCTGTTCTTTCTCTTCTCTAATAAACTTTGCTTTAATCCTCTAAGCTTGTCCTGGTTTCAACCTTTGACTCCCAAACACAAGAATCTGGACACATAAAGACCCCAGAAGGGAACCCCATATTGTTTGGCAAGCCAGTCAGGAGATCAGCTGCACAGCTCTGCAGTGAAATAGACAACAGCAACCAACCAGAGGGCAGAGTACTGATGATCCAAAATGTTCAGCCAGAATCAAGCCAAACAAATCTCTCCCCATCCTAAGGCTCAGGGAATCTGGCAGAAGAGGAGGTGGTGAGATTATAAGAGCCTAAAGGTGGGGAGGACACTGCAGGCAAGGACATTCCACTCAAGATAGGACTGCTGGTGCTTGAGAGATGTCTCAAGGGTTAAGCCTCTGACTCAAAAGCAGAAGGTCCTGAGTTCAGATCCTGGATCCCACATATAAAACGCCAGGCAGAAATGGCACTGGCCTATACTTCTGTTTCTGAGAGGCAGAACCTGGAAAATCCAGAGCAAAGCAAAGAGGAGGTAGAAGCAATGCAGGGCGATGTCCAAAGTCACCCTTGGGCCTTCATAGACACACACAGTGCCATCTGATACACACACACACACACACACACACACACACACACACACACACACCCCTTTTAAAAATGAAAAAAAATAGGGTTGCTCATCTAGGAAGCTATTGCAATCAGACTTATCCTCACCAGAACTGCATTCATTAGGCAATTTTTTTAATTAATTGATTAATTAATTTATGAGAGAGAGAAAGAGAGAGAGCACTGTGTGTCCCTGTGGAGGACCAAGGGTGACTTTGGGAATTGTTTTGTGGGTTGCTTCTACCTCTCTTTGCTTTGCTCTAGGATTTCCCAGGTTCTGCCCACTTGGGCGGGAGGTACCAGACCAGTGAGATATAGAGGACCAAAAGTTCCAATCAGGTTTGCAGAAACATGAACTAACCAATGAGGAAAAGCTGTTTTTCCCAGGCCTGCCTAACCCTATAAATAACCCTGACCCTGGCAGCCATCTTTGGCTCCGTGTCAGGAGTCTTTGAGTTCTTGATGGCTCTCTTGCCCCTCATGGAATTCATGTTCGTACTTTCTTTTCTCTGATAAACTCTGCCTTAATCCTCTATTTGTGTTCTGGTTTCAATCTTCAACTCCTGGACACATAAGATCCCAGAGAACCTGCAACACTGTGACTGACATGTCAACATTACCCCATAGACATCAAGGAACTCAAGAGAAATAATTACACATAAGGGGAGCCTTACAGGCTAGGGGTAGACAGGTGAAAGGGTGTCCCTGTAGTGTAGCTCTATAACCAAGGAAGGGCCACTTAATAATCTACCACAGAGACCTGCGTCCTCACTTTAGCAGATAACCCAAAAGGAACCCTGGGGCCCACACAAGCAGACAGGCAGGAGGGTGGAGGGAGAGGATGGATTGGTGAAGGGAGAGGAGGGTGGAGGAGGAAAGGGGAAAGGAGGGGAAAAGGAAGGAAGACAAGAACAATCACTCATTATGATTGTAAAACTAGAAAAATAAAAAATAATGTTTAAAAAATGGAGCCATTTTTAGCAGATAAGCACAAGGCAGGACTAGAATACCACACATCATTTAAACTGAAGATAAAAGGTAAGATTTGAGGTTTAAATATTCTAAGGCTCTTTCGATGTTAGCTACTGCTTCAGTTTGCCTGTATGTTGCAGATAAATTCACAATCAAATAGAGGAACAAAGGATTTTATTCTTGCTTATGATTCTACATTATAGCTCATCGTACAGCTTGGCAAAAGGGCTCATAACCACATCAGGAGCCAAATGGCAGAGAGAAGGGGAAATCTTATTTACTACACTACCACAGTATGCCGGTCTGCCATATTAGTGAACCAGCTCTCTCTGTCTCATCTCCTGCCCAAAGAATGGTCCATCCACTATGACCAATTAGATGATTTCCTGCAGGCTTGCTCAGGGCTTATCTTCACTACCAATTCTTTAGATGGGCCAAGCTCAGACCTCAATTGTCAAATAACAGCTGTATGTCTAACTAGCACAACTATACATTCTTAACATTTTCAGCCATAACTCCTCACATCTTAAGGAAAACATTCTAAGCAAATATACATGGTGAGAGTAAAAAAGTAAATAGTTAGAATAAAGATTCTTTAACAAGCAAAGTAAGTTGAATTAGTATATATATATGTTATATATGCTATATATTATATGACATATATGTGTATATATGTATATATAGTGTGTGTATATATGTATACACACACACTACACACACACACACACACACACACACACATATATATATATATATATATATATATATATATATATGTAGAAGAAGCCTGAGCCCTTACTTGAACAGACAACCACCAGAAGGGAAAATATATATTTTTATATATAATATATATAAAATAGCACCCATCAATATGGAAAAACAGGTACTAATTAATTTTTTTAAAAAAACTCTTATCCTTAGAACTTCAGTCCTCAGTACTGCATAAAAACAACACGGTGGCTTAGTGGGATGGCTCAATGGGTAAAGGTGTTCACCACCAACCTTGACAACCTAAATTCAATTCCTGGAACCTGTCTGGTGAAAAGAACCATCTACTGAAAGTTGTCCTTCGACCTCCACATGTATACACACACACACACACACACACACACACACACACAGTAAATAAATAAATAAATAAATGTCATTATTTTAAAAATATTTAAAACTTAAAAAAAAAACAGGCTTGGTGGTTTGCCCCTGAAAACCCAGCACTTGTGAGATGGAGGCAGGAGGATTAGAAGTTGAAGTTTATCCTTGGAATTCGGGGTCAACCTGGAATACATAAAACCAAAGAAAAGATTTGCCTCTTGTGATTATAGCCCCCATTTTTTTTTTTTTTTTTTTTTTGAATCCTGAAGGGAAGTCACTTTGTAGGGTAAGGATGCCCCCTTGTGGTAAGGGCACGAACCCAGCATCTGCACCAACATTTTTGTTGTCTTTAGCTTTTCTACTAAATAATCTAGGTTCTATTCTGCCTAATAAGAAATTCTTATTTGAGGGGCTGGAGAGGTGGCTCAGGGGTTAAGCCTCTGCCTTGCAGGTGAAAGGTCCTGAGTTCGGATCCTAGACCCCATGTATAGATGCCAGGCGGAAGCAGGGGCTGCGTGCATTTCCGGTCCTGGTAGGGCGGAGCCTGTGAATCCCGGGGCAGAGTGAACAAAGAGGAGATGGAGGCGTCCATGGTGGTTCCCGAATTCGTCCGTGGTTCTACACACACATACACACATACACGCACACACACACACACACACACACATACACACACACACACACACACAAATTGGATAAAAAAAAGAAATTCTTATTTGAGACATTTTAAGGTGATTGTATATTTTATCATCTAATAGTCTTGCATCTCAAATGAATCTGGAAGATATAAGAGGGTCTTAGCTGCATCTTCAATAAAGAAGCTAATACATAATATGAAGAAATTACATTCAGATAAAGTATTCTTATAAGCTAAGTACTCTTAACCTCAAGATACTGCTTTTTGCCATCCAACTATAAAAGTACAGTAATATTTCCAAACATTGTTAAGGAGTGGCCAGTGTTTAAAAAGTGACAAAGCCCACTCTCAAGAGGATTGCTTCTCAAACAAGGGAAGAAAACCCAGACTTTCACACAATTTGTCTCAGCACACTCTAAAGTTAACCACTGAACTGTGTTAGAAGACAGAATTCATAAATGCACACGTAGGGAGTACGAAGGACTTTCAAAGACGGATGGAACATGCTCCCTGAAGTATGGTCAAAATTCACAACACGTGCTCCAGGGTGGGAAATTCCGTATGCTGCCAAATGTCAAAACATTGGCAACATACATGTACTGTAACTAGTCTTCATGAATTATGAATTTGATCCAAAGAAAAGCAAATGGCAGCTGCTGTTCATATTGACCCATAATCCAAGCTGGAAGGTCCTCACGTTTATAAAGGATCTGTCAAAAGTTTATGAAGGATCTGTCAAAAACTCACAGAAAATATTACATTCTGCAAAATGTCAGAAGCCCTGCTGCTGAAAACAGCGTGGATTTTAGGTTGTGCGCATATCCTCTGGCCCCTCCCATGAGAGGGAGAGTCAACGCGCACCCTTGGAGTGCATCTATAATTTACTTGTTGCCATGGCGCTGTGTTGGCTTCGCAGGCTGGAGCAGAAAGACGATTTTTAAAAATCTGTTCATTTATTTTTTTTAGATTAGCACACAAAGTATTGAGCTTCATCAGGACATCTCCATACATATGTGTCATTACACTTGTCTCTCAGTCCTTTCTTCCCTCACTGCTTTCCCTCATCCCTCTTCCTACCTCCAACTGGTTCCCCTTCTACATCCACTTAGTCTGCCTTCCTTTTATATGCATTCCATTGTTCTATTTCCTGCTTCCCTTCAGATTTCCTCTTCCCCATAGATTCTCTTTCTAGCTTCATGACCTACAAACACACATGCATAGATATAAGCATATATATAATATATATATCACTTTAAATTTAGATTCTGCATGTGAAAGAAGCATGGCATTTGTCTTTCTGATTTCATTTCATTTCACTTAACTATTTCCAGTCACATTCATTTTCCTGTAAATGTAATGATTTCATTTTTCTCTATGGCTGCATAAGATTCCAGTGTACACAGATAGCACATTTTCTTTAACCACTCATTTCAAATGGCTGCTTCCATTTCCTAGTTAAAAATATGAATAAGACAGTAATAATCATGAATGTGCAAGTATCTCTGTAGTATAATTGATGACGTGAGTCCTTCAGGTACATACTCAAGAATGGAATAGCTCGATCAATGGTTCATTTTATTTTTAGTTTTCTGAGAAACTTTCATACTGATTTCCATGGTGGCTATACCAGTTTACATTCTCACCAGCAGCGACTCAAGCTTCTTCTTTCTACACATCCTCACCAGCATCTGGTGTCGTTTGTTTTCTTCATAACGGCCATTCTGATTGGAGGAAGGTGGAGAGTCGAAGCGGTTTTGATTTGCATTTCCCTGATGACTAAGGATGTTGTGCATGGAGCTGGGGAGAGGACTCAGGGGTTAGAGCCTTTGCCTCACAAGCAAAAGGATCTGAGTTCAGATTCCAGATCCCACCTGAAAACACCTGGCAGAAATAGTGGTGGCCTGAATTTCCGTGGAAAGTGAAATCTAGAAAACCCCAGAGCATCAAGAATAAGGAAGTACAGCAATACAGGATGATTCCTGAAGTCATCCTTGGGCCTCCACAGACACACATACTCAAGTGCCCCCTTCTATCCACCCCCCACACACTCATACATCCCCACACACAAAGATGTTGAATACTTTTTAAGTATTTATTGCCCATCTCTATTTCTTCTTTTGAGAACTGTGTATTCAGTTCATTAGCATGGTTTTTTGAGGTTAAAACAGAAATTTTATTGAAAGTAAGAAAAAAAGGCAAGAAACTCGCAGAAATTTGGTCCAAGAGGGGCAAGGAGAAAGCCATAGTGTAGTCTTAAGGTGGCAGAGCATTATAAGGTTAGAGAGACCCGGAAGAGAGCCGCCATGACCACGACCCATTGCTGAAGAGTAAGGGATCAGAGCCACCCCACTTATTGATGACATATTTGGCGTTTGGATGCTTAATTTTTAAAATTCCTTTGTATTTCCTAAATATTTTAATCCCCTGCAAGATGCATCATAGACAGAGAATTTCCTCCCACTCTGTAGGCTGCCTATTCACTCTGTCCATCATTTCCGCTAGCTGCATAAAGTTTCTTCATTTCATGTAATCCCACTTGTCAGTTCTTTTAAAAAAAAAAAAAACTTTGTTTTTTGAAGTTTCCATATACAAACAAAATGAGTTTATGTCCTTGCCTCCCACCCCCTCTTTTCCCACTTCCCTCCTCTCCCGCCCTCCCTTCCATTTACCAATCCAGCTTTGCCCCGCCCACTCTCGTGTTCCTCTGCAAGTGTGGCCCACAGGTACCAGTACTGACCTGAGTCTGGGCATCTGGCCTTCCAGTGGAGAAACCTCTGGGTGGGGTTGCTCCCTTTCTCTTGTCCAGCGCCTACCCCAGTGATTTTCTTGGCGCAGTTGTTTCTCCTGACATCCTTGCTGGTCTATGGGAGTGGGGGGGGGTGTTGATTTGTCAGCCTTTGTGAGAATCTGGGGGGAGTAGATCTCGTTGCAGTGAGTTCCTGGACGGACCAACCCTGATTGGGAGCCATGGCGGTCAGCACCCTTCCCGACCTTTATGCTGTACAGTCTCACCGCCCCCTCTTCAGCCAGGTTCTCTGAGCCTTGGGATGGGAAGTGATTTTGATGGCCTGTTAGGGGCAAGCATTCCAGGGTCGCCTATATGCTGCACTCTGGCTAGTATAGTTCTCCGCACCTCTAATCTTGCATCTTGGTTGAGTGCTGAGTGTTTGTCTTATCTAAGGTACAATAAGAAGCGCCTAGATGTAGTTTACTAACAAGTATTTATTTTTTAAACTTTATTCATTTATCGTGTGTATGTGTGTGTGTGTGTGTAAATATATGTGTCAGAGGGCACTGTGTGTCACTGTGGAGGATCAAGGGTGACTTCTGGAATCACCCTGGATTGTTTCTACCTTCTTTTTGATTTGCTCTGGGATTTCCCAGACTTCTCCCACCATGGACGGAAGTGCAGGCTGCAGCTGTTTTACATGGGACCTGGGATCCGAACTCAGGTCCTTCTGCTTGCAAGGCAGAATCTTGCATCTCTCCAGCCACTATCAAGTATTTATTTATAGGTAACACTAAGGCTTTTGTTTCTGCCTACTGTCTATTTTCTCCCCTTCTATTGTTATTGGGACAAGTGTACATGGCCACGCATGTGTTCCCTGTCATTTGCCAATTCTTAACATTATTTCCTATGTGATTGGAAACCTGTTTAGAAAATCTGTGCTTATGTTTTACATTTTGAAGTATTTTTCTTATGCCTTCTTTTAGCAGTTTCAAAGTTTCATGTCTTGCATCAAGTTCTTTAAGCCATTCGAATTTTTTTTTAATTTTTAAAAAAAAATTTTTTTTTATTATTTATTCGACTGTGGGCATGTGTATGTGCGCGCGCGCGTGTGTGTCTCTGTGTGTGTGTGTCTGTGTATGTGTAGAACCACGGACGAACTCGCGAACCACCATGGACGCCTCCACCTCCTTCTGCCCCGGGATTCACAGGCTCCGCCCTACCAGGACCAGAAGCGCAGGTCGCCCGCGCTTCTGCCTGGCGTCTATACGTGGGATCTGGGATCCGAACTCAGGACCCTCCGCTTGCAAGGCGGAGGCTTAACCCCTGAGCCACCTCTCCAGCCCCCCATTCGAATTTTTGTGCAGAGTGAGAGAAGATCTAGTTTCATTCTTCTACATGTGGAAATCCAATTCTCCCAGTACCACTTGTTTTAAATAGCACATCTTTTCTCCAATGCACTTTTTTAACAACTTTGTCAAAAATTAGGTGGCTGTAATTACGTGGGTTATTTCTGGACTCTCTATTCTATTTCATTATTTACATGTAATATATTTTGAAATTAGGTATTGTGATACTCTCAGCATAGCTCTTTCTGCAAGGGGATTATTTAGCTATTTGGGCTTTTTTTGACTTCTATATAAATTTTAGTATTTTTTCTAGTTCTATGAAAAATGCCTTTGGAATTTGGATGGAGATTATATTGAATCTATAGATTGCTTTCAGTAATTTAACCATTTTTTAATATTTTATTTATTTATTGAGTGTGTGTGTGTGTGTGTGTGTGTGAGAGAGAGAGAGAGAGAAAGAAAGAGAGAGAGAGAGAGAGAGAGAGAGAGAGAGAAAACTGTGTGTCCCTATGGAGGACCAAAGGTGACTTCAGGAATCATCCTGGATTGCTTCTACCTCTTTTTTGCTTTGCTCTGGGATTTCTCAGGAGAAGTTCAGGTGTTCCAGAACTGAAGGTAGTGTGTTCATAGCAGAAAGTGGCAGAGTATAGGGCCTACTAAATGTCCAACATGATGGATATAACTGTAAAATTTTAGAATGAGGTTTTCATAACTTCCAGATAGGGAAGAAAAATTGCCATCCATGGATTTTAAAAAGTGTAATTTTGAACTCTCAGCAACAAGAGTAGAAGGCAGAGAACAATAGGGTAGTGGTAACTCCAAAGGCAAATGTTTCCATGTTAGAATTTCATTGCCAGCTAGGCTAGCAATCTCCTGCGTGGATAAAAAGGTTTTCAAGGTTCATTCTTAAAACTTTAGTCCTGCCCAGCCAAGGAGTTACTGAAAATGTGCTCTTTAAAGACATCACAGCAAATCAAGAAAGAGGAAAACCTGGTATTGTATGAACACTTTTCCTGGGGAGATGCCATACAAACATCTATCCAGATAGAGTTCAACCACAGACCAAAGCAGCAATCATGCCAAGGTCTAACGTGACAAACCAACAAGTTTATTGAGGTTATGTATAGGAGTAGGGGTGAGGGTTACTTGAAGGAGCAGAGACCATTCAAAGGCAATGACATCTCCAGAAGCGCCCCCCCCCCCGCTCCCGCCCCCATGGACGGGACACCTGGCATGGGTGTCACAGAAGCTCTATGTTACATGATTTGCTGGACAGTTTCCTCCAGGCTTCTGGACACTAAAGGTTCTCTCTTTCTCTCTCTCTCATTCTCCAGTCTTTCTCTGTCCAGCTTCTCAATTGGTCCAGGATCTTTTTTCAAACTGATTGATTCACAGTCATCTTCTTCACTGTTCACTGACCTCCTTCAGGCTAATTGGTCAGTCTTTTCTAGGCATTTTGGCTGGGGTTTCCTCTAGACTGCTTCAAACCTGTCAGCAATCTCCCCTTTTATGTGTTTGAGAGGCAGACTAGGTTCTGCCCCCAGCTGTTATTTTCATCCTGGAAGGAGCCCCTCCCCTCAAGCTTGTCAATTTCAGGAACCTCCTGAAAATAGGAGTTAGTTACTTGTTCATGACTCGAGCAAATTCAAGATGGCTGCCCAGAGGACAAAGTACCACACAACATTGAGATACAGAAGCAGAGGATCCAAGACCTGAGAGAGGCAAAGGGAATCTCAGAAGAGGTGTGAATATAATGTGGAGAGAAACTAGTTCAAATTGAAATAGTATCACTTCAATTCCTATTTTAGTTTTCATGACATATTGGTACAATAAAATACCTAACCCAAGCAACTTAGCTGAAGAAGGGGTTTATTTGCTCCAAGCCAGATTACAGTCTGTTGCATTACTTTTTTGCTACTGTGAGACAATACTCAGACCCAGGCAGCTTAAGGAAGACAGAGCTGTTTATGTGGCTTACAGTTTCAGAAGGGAAATAATCCATGATGGTAGGAAACACATAGCAGAAGGCATTGTGGCCTGCAGTCAAAACAGGGTCAATTTACATCACAGCAGCCATAAGGAGGCAGGCAGAACAAGGGAGACAGAGAAAGTGGGCCCAGCTATAACACATCAAAGCCTGCCCCAATGGCACACTTCCTCCAACAAGGCTACAACTCTTAAAGATGTCATTTCCTTCCCAAACACCACCAGCAGCCAAGGATTAAACATTCAAATACATGAGATATATAGCTGTATAAAATGCCCATCTTTTACCTTCTTACTCAATATTAAGGAAAATCATGTCCAGCATGAGTATACTCACAGAGATCTTGCCTTTCAGGCAGACAAAAATACAGATAGTTAGGAAAAAATAAATCACAAGAAATGAGATAAGAGATCAAAGTGGGTCGAGTGGATGGGGAAGATTGTAGTTAGGCCCAAGTGTCAACTTGATGGTTGAGGGTTTGAGCTCTGGGCACATTTGTAGAGAATTAGTGGTTGAGTTTAACACAGAGCAAACCTGCAGGAGATTGTCTAGCTGATGGGGAAGGTCCAGCCCGTGATGGGTGGGATTAGGCCCTGGAATAAATCACAGAGAGCTGGTTGAGAGAGTCGGCATCCTTCTGTTCACTTGGCCAGACATGTTGGTCTGGCAAGTAAGGATTCCATCTTTCAGCCGTTATGTGGTGATGGTGTGGCCAGTTCCCTCAGCCCTGGTGTTGGTGCCTGCTCTCTCTTCAAGCTGGACTGAGAACTGTAACCAGACAATAGTAAGAAAATAAATCCCTTATTCCCTTAAGCCATATGATGGTCATGCAGGCTGACAACAATAATCGTACACACTGTTCTGCTAAGAGAACAATGGAGTCCTCCATTGCTTGCTTTCTGAAATTTACTTTATACAGGCATGTTAAACAGCAACTTGGGATTAGGTTTCAAGCTCTGGTGTAGGGTCTCTGTTTTGTAGGAGGAGGGATAAGGAAATGACAGAGCTTCCCCAGCTCTCAACACATGCTCAAACAACCAATGTGTGATATCAGGGGAAATCAGTATTTCTGAGACTTGTGTTTCTGCCCTGAGCTACAGCCTTGTTGGTACCAACCTGCCAACATCCATGGCATACCTGATGACCTTGAACTTTTGCTTGAGATCAAGAATGGACTACAAAAGTGTCAGTGAGTTAGACCAGTGTTTTGTATACTTTTGTTTTCATGGAGAATTCATAATGTATTATCCTTCTCCATTACGCACAGAACCTGACAGTGATAAATTCCTTTGTCAAGATGGCGCACTAACCACCATGTTTCACTAGGTGGCGCTCTACAATGAGCCTGTGGTAGGCAATCCACTTTAAAATCATGCTTTAGTCCATCACTTCAGGGCAGTTATGGTGGCAAAAACTTGAAGCAGTATAGGTCGAATCACATCCATGACAAGACCAGAGGTCAAGGACCAATCCATGCTCACAATTAGTTTGCCTGCTTGCTCATTTGCCAATGTCAGCTTACTTTCTTACATAGATAACTATGCTACTCACAATGGGCAGATCTTCCCATCTCAAACAAAGCAATCAAGGCAAGTCTCCTACAGGCTTGTCCAAAGGTCTGTCTTAACCTAGAGAATTCCTCGGTTTTACCTGGAGTCCTATCTCTTAAGTGTCAGGTTGACAACAATGTAAACTGTCACAGTTCCTTCAACTTTTTGCACTTGTGACTTCTTTTCATCCCCCAAAAATTTTATTATAAGATAGGTACACAAATGAAACATTCATTGATAATAAATCATCAAAAACTTTGTTTTAAAATAATTCTTTGGTATATGTATACATTGATCATTTAGAAGGCAAATTGGCATACTAATGAGATAGATGTGCTTATTTGCCTAACACAATGAAATCTAAAGATACACTAATTTGATATTTACATGTTGAAGGAAAGGGTAGAAAATTATAAAAGTCTTTGCTATTTGTAATTAAGCCATTATGTTTCTACAGGAGTAGAAAACTGAGTGCACCATAAAAACACTGCAATTTGTAGACTTAAATCTCTAGCAATACAGGCATTAAATGGCAACACAGCTTGCTCTGTGCAGTGTGCATGCTGTGTGCTCAAAGCCACACCTGCAGTGAGGTCTCCCAATGTCACACAGGCAAGCACTGCCAGAAACACCTCAGAATCAATGTGCATTTGATTTTTGAGTTAGTTTTTGGTTGCTGTGCATTCAGAACCTCTTAACAGTGTCCACTTTTTTTCAACAGCCACTTTCAGTTACTTAGCCCCCATACGGCACTGTAGTCCACGGTTTCAGAGGCTACTGTTCAGGGACAGGCACAGTGGGGAATATTATCATCTAGCTGTCTATAGGTCATCATTCTCTCTCTCTCTCTCTCTCTCTCTCTCTCTCTCTCTCTCTCTCTCTCTCTCTCTCTCTCTCTCTCTGTCTTGAGGGCAAGGGTTCTTGCTGCATTGAGCCTGCCTTGATCGTGTACAGACCAAGATTTGCCCATCCTCTTTAGTCCTATAGTTGGGATCTGCCAAAGATAAGTCCCTTCACCCCAGAAGCTCTTTTGCCCCTTCAAGAGACCAGACTTTAAGTAGAGTATGCAGGGGAGCTCTTCCCACAGACAGTGCTTCTGCTGGATGAGCACTACTGGCCTCCGTATGCCTCCCGCCCCAGGGTGAATGCTGGGCTTCCTAAGATACTGTGGTAGGAGCCGTGGTTAAAGCCTTTGCCTCACAAGCAAAAGGACTTGAGTTCAGGCCCAAATCCCACATAAAAATGCCAGGCAGATATGGCAGCATGCTATATTTCTACCCCTGGAAGGCAGAGCTTGGGAGACCCCGGAGCAATCTGGCTAGCCAATTAACCCTAATGGTGCGCTCTGGGTTTAATTAGAGATCCAGACTCGTAACAATAAGGTGGAAAAGCAATCAAGGTTGATTCCTGACACCACCCTTAGGCCTCCACAGGCACACAGACACTTAAGTGTCCTCATACATGCACCTGCACACATGTATCCCCCCACACACATATATGCACATATCCCATATGTACATACATGAAAATCTTAAAAAGATGCTGTGGTAACCATGTTTATATGCATTTCCTAGAAGGGCTCTTAAAAGACTCCCAAGATCACAAAATTCACACAGAGACTCAGAGCCTCTCTTCAGCACAGCTCTTCCTGGGAGAATCTATCTAAAGTGACTGTATCATTCTTCCTTTTTGGGGAGATCTCATCTTACTAACCAGGTTTTGCATTGAGCATCTCCAAGTATATTTAAATAAAAAATGATTGTTAACAAAATGATGTGATATTTCAGCAAAACCAAACAATAGATCACATATGTATATTCCAGATATGCAAATTATATCACAGAAAGATAAATTTGCTTACATTTATTTATCATGTGTGTATGCAAGTGTGATTGTGCATGAGTATTTGCCCATGTGCCACCATGTACATATGGAAGTCCAAGGACAACTTTCAGCAGCTTGTTCTCTATTTCCACAGTGTGGTTTCTGAGAACTGAACTCACATCAAGTTTGGTGACAAATGCTTTTTATCCACTAAGATTGGTCCAAATGATAATGCTTTAAATGTACACAAAGAGTAGTAGAATAGAAGGTAAACTTAGAAATATTTTCTACAAACTTCCATATTACTTGAAAAGCATACAGAAAAGTATGTTCATCATCATTTACAAAACATGTTTTCAAACAAAAGAATTAGATTAACCATTTTATCCATGGCTGTACAAGATTATAGGAGCTCCCAGCACTTGACCTATTTACTACAGAGAATCACAACTGACCAAAGTATTGAGAGTAAGTGACTGCGGACTACTCAATACTAAACAATATATCCAAGACACCTCCCAATCCAGGACTCAGAACATCACAGAAGAAGGGGTGGAGAGAATGTAAGAATCTAAGGTAGGGAGGGGTGCAGCTAGATGGTACCTTCTGGATATGATAGGACAGCAACATCCATGAATGAGCACTCTGCAACTGTGTCTACTTCCATGAGATCTGAGTAAGATTTGTCCTGTCAACATTATACCATGAAAGGGGAAAGATCTCCCTGAGAAACTGACAAAGGTTAATACCAGATGAGGGAGAAGGGGATTTATTTTTCCCAGTTATATGCCATCCTTGCTTCAGCAAGTGCCCAGACACATGCCATTGACGGTAACCCAGATAGGACTTTGTCATGTACAGAGAAGGACAAGAGAGCAGAAGGTAGATGGGTAGAGAAAAAGAAGTTTGTAGCTGGGGATCAGGATTGGATTATTAAGGCTGAAAATGATGTGAATTCATGTGTAAAGTCTTAAAAGAACATAAATAAAAGGAAAAATATTTCAAAAAATTTTAAATATACCTATATAATATTAGAGCTTTGGAGATTACCAAGTCTAGCCTTCTTGCTCTACAGATTAGAAAAAATTGAGGCTCAGAAAAATTTAATAACTTACCCCAGCTGTTATGGCTTGAATACGTCCCTCAAAGTTTATATGCTGGAAACTTAATCCGAAGCACAGCAGTGTCGAGAGAGAGAGAACATCAGGAGGTGATTCAGACTCAAGGAAGAATCCTTGTAAATGGATTGATGCTGCTATGATGAAAGTAGGCTAGATTTCACGACAATGGGCTATTGTGCAAATGTGATCTGACATTTCAAGGCATAGTCACAAGCAACAGCTTCATAGGATTCTGACAGCTCAGGAAATATTATAGTAGCAAAACAGACAAATGTGTTGCATCACAAATCTGTGCAGCAAACAAGACAATCAGTGGCCTGAAGAGACAATCTAAGAATGGAAGAAAAGCTTGGCCAGCTATTCATCTGCTGAGAATGCCTTACTCAACCAGACACCAGAAGAACAAATAATCCAACCGTTAAGTGGGCAAAGGAATTGAACAAACAAGTCTTCAAAAAGAAACACAAATGACCAATGAGCACATAAAGAAAAGCCCAACACCCTTAGCCATAAAAGAAACGCAAGTCAGGGGCCTGGAGGGATGTTAAGTCTTTGCCTGAAAAGCAGAAGATTAGATTAGAGATAAGATTCCGAGGTAAAAATTCCAAGCATAAATGGCAGCAGCCTGCACTTCCAGCCCTGAAAGGTAGAGCCTGGGAAACCCTAGACCAAAGCAAGAAAGAGGTAGGGCAATCCAGGATAATTCTCAAAGTCATTCTTGGACCTCCATTGGTACATACTGTGCCCTCTGATATACATGGACATAGACAGACAGACACAGACACACAGACACACACACACACACACACACACACACACACACACACACTAACACTAACACGAACAGGCCAAAAAAAAAAAAAAAAATAGAGAAAGAAATGCATTTCATGCCCTGCCCCAGTCAGAACTGCTATGATCAAGAAAACAAATGCTGTGGAACACAAAAGAGGGAAAAGGTCCTTAGACACTGCTACTGAGAATATAAATTAGTGAACTCAACTAGGAAAATCAGCACAGAGGTTCCTTAAAAACACCAAGGTAGAACTACCATCTACTCCTATTATACCACTCCTGAGTATAAACTCAAAGGAATCAAAGTCAACATACTGCAGAGACACCTAGTTTACTGTGGCACTTTTTTTTCTCTTTTTAGAATATTTATTTATTTATTTATTTATTTATTTATTTATTTATTTATTTAGTGTGTGTGTGTGTGTGTGTGTGTGAGAAAGAGAGAGAGAGAGAGCGCACTACATCTGCCTGTGGAGACCCAAAGTTGATTTCCAGAATCATCCTGGATTGCTCCAATCTCCTCTTGGCTTTGCTCTGGAGTTTTTCCAGGCTCCACCTTCCAGGGCCAGAAGTACAGGCTGTGGCCATTTCTGTCGAGTGTTTTTAACATGGGATCTAGGATCTGAACTCAGGTCCTCCTGCTTGCAAGCCAGAGGCTTAACCCCTGAGCCATCTTTCCAGGCCCTGCACTCTTCACAATAGCCAAAATGAATGGATAAAGTGAGTACATGATGGGATAACATCCAGCCATATAAAAAACAAATTTTGTCATTTGTAGAAAAAAATAGGCAGAATCGGAGATCATCATATTAAACAAAATAAGCCAGACTCAGAAAGACAAATACTAAATGTTTTCTTTCATATGTGAAATCTGTACTTAATTTAAAAAAGACATGAATAAGAACATAAAAGGACTCTTTGGAAGGAGGAGGTGCAAGAGAAGATACATACGTTCAAAGGATATTGCATATTGTCATATGAAGTTGTCATAATGAAGTCCATCCATTTTGTACAAATGATAAGTTCTAATTTTAAAAACATGGATTTGGGGCCTGTCTTGTTCTCTCCTGCTTTTGCGCCCTTCTGCCTGTTCCCATGAAATGATCCAGTACAGTCACTCACCAGATATTGGCATCTTGGTCTTCCCAGACTCCAGAATTGTGAATCAAGTACATTTTTTTTCTTTAAAAATCACCCGGAATAGAGCATTGTCGCGATTTGAATATAAGTTGACAGGCTCATGAATTCGAATCCTTAGTTGATATTTGGGAAGGTTATGGCAACTTTAGGGGGTGGAGCCTTGCTGGAGGATGGCACGTCACAGGGGGTGGGTCTTGAGGTTGGTTGGCTCCACCCTGCTTCCTTAGAAGTCTGCTCTTGTACCTTTGCAGCTCTCTTGGCCTACAAGATGAATGTGACTTAAGCCTCCTCCAGCTTCTGCCAACCAGCCACGCCTTTCCCACCATAATGGACTGTATCTCCCCTCTGGAACCTTAAGCCAAATAAATCTCCATTTCTCCTTTAAGCTGGTCATTTGAATGCTATCTCACAGTAGCACAGAGAGTAAGGGGTGCAGGCGTACTTTCAAAGTATTTCATATTTTTTTTAACAGAGATACTTGCATATCCATGTTCATTGCAGTTTTCCTCACAATAGCAAAGGACTAAAATCAACCTAGATGTCTGTCAACTGAAGAATGGATAATGAAAAAGTACTCTGTACACACAATGAAATTTTCTTCAGCTATTAAGAAAAATGAAGTGAAAATTTCAAGTAAACAGATGGAATGGATAAATATTATACTGAGGTGGCCCAGAAAGGCAATACTGCACGTTCTCCCTTACATGTGAATCCTAGCTGTGAATCTTCAGATTTATGTGCTCAACTTGAAATACCTGTAAAATACAGAAGACTAGAAAGGGCTGTAAGGGAGGAGAGTAGAAGAATGCAGGCAGCATGAAGGTAAAAGGGGAATAATGGGAGAAGGATTTAAGTGAGAGTGATGAGAAAGGAGAGCTAATTAACATTAGGCACGTATGGCAACAGTAAATGGAAGCCTACCATTTTATAAACTTACTTAAAACTACAATTAAGGGCTGGAGAGGTGGCTCAGGGGTTAAGCCTCCGCCTTGCAGGCGGAAGGTCCCGGGTTCGGATCCCAGATCCCACGTATGGACGCCAGGCAGAAGCAAGGCGGCCTGTGCTTCTGGTCCTGGTAGGGCGGAGCCTGTGAATCCCGGGGCAGAAGGAGATGGAGGAGTCCATGGTGGTTCACGAATTCGTCCGTGGTTCTACGCACACACAGATACACACACGCGCGCGCACATGCACACAGTTGGATAAATAATAATAATAATAAAAAAAATTTAAAAAAAAACTACAATTAAAGCAAAATTCAAATGGAGGTACTGACACAGGAGTACACAGAAAAGGGAGTGTGGGGAGAAGAGGCAGCAGAAATTGCCTTGATATTCTCCTCTCAGAAGCCACAGAGAACTAAACAAAACTCAGTGTTGATCTGAGTCCCAGAGGTCCCCGAACCTGATGATAAAACTCTGTTATGAAGATGGCCACATACCTCAGTCACAGGACATGGAGAGATCAGGCTGCAACTGACCTGGAAGTTTCCTTCTTGCTGCCCAACTTCCATAGCATCGGAAGGTGTTGTGAAGCTGCAGGCAGAGAAAAGCTCTCAACAGTCTCATCCAGCTGTAAACCCTGCGGGCTTCAACCACCACCAACCTGGAAAGATGTGCCCACGGGTGCACTAGTGGTATGAATGTTATGAGGTGGTCTACTGCTTTCTGATTGGGTTCGTGTCTAGTCTACAGAAGGGAACATAAACCTAGCAAACAAACAAACAAACAAACAAAAACAAAGATGAGGAGGTCATAGGTCCAAGAGCAAGGAAAGAGAACTCAGACACTTGGTATTGGGAAACTGAGAAGCCCAGACAGGCCACATTTCTTGGAAGGCTGTGACTCTGCTCTGAAGCCTGCATGGGTATTTTAGCAAGTACAAAGCTACAAAGCAAGGAACAGAAAGTGCAGAAATGAGGAACTGCAAGTTGTTTTACATGGAGGGAGCTTGTGTAACTTGGGTGTGCTCCTAAACTGTGTGTTGATCTGATCTGCCTGACACTGTGCGCCTTTCCCAAATGCCACTGACACTACATGATGTATATGTTTTGGTCCTATCCTCATCTTACTTCTGACACAAGTGGAAGTTACTATTTTTAGCTGTGTGTCATTTTTAAACACAAACGTCCACCTTCATGACTTTTTGTCACGTGGGCGGCCTACATCGACATGAAGAAACCTGCCACGCCTGGGGGGAGGACCTCCTTGCTATTGTCTGGCTAACGGACAGAGGATCAAACTGCCTCTAAATGCTTTAGTGTAGTCCTCCGTAGATTCAGTGCAGCTCTCAGCCTTTGTTCAAGAGTGTCTTATTGCAATGGATGGTGGTTAATACAGAGAATCACAGCTGATCAGAGTGCAGAGAATAGGTGATTGTGGAGTGCTTAGCCCTAAGCATTCAAAGAATATGGCATTGTTATAATGACATAAAGCAAATGATACCTGGCAAGGCAGATAGAGGAGAGCAGATGTGTTCATCCTGATTTATTATGAGATCTCACTAATATAATCACATTACACTATTGTGCCTGGTTTCATCTGCAAGATAGCCAACAAGAATTGCTGCAGTGTTGCCTCTGATTTTTTTTTTTTTTGAAACAGGATCTTACTGTATAACCCAGACTGTCATTAAACTGGAGATCCTTCAGCCTCAGACTTCTCCAAACGGGAGCCACAGGTGCTTAAGCCACAGTGCTTAGCTCCCTTTGATTTTCCTTTAAATTGTGGATTTGGTAATGATACTATATACCAGGAACAAGGTTATGAGTGCCTAAGACAAACCTGAGGACATGCACACATGTGCACACTCATACATACACAGAGCATTGTTTCTCTTTGCCAGTATCTGAATACAATGCCACTCTTAGCAAGAACAGAGTGGGAATAGTGATCAAACCAGAAAATGGGTCCCCAAATAGGCCAAACCCATTTTTTAAAAAATTAGAATATGTATATAAAATGATGGATTTCATTATGACAGCTTCACACATGCATACTCTACAGATGCAAATACACATATGGTTAACACATGTTAAAAGACAGAGGTTTGAGAAGATAGCATTCCTTCATGCAAAGAAAATCTATTATGGGGAATCTTCAGGAGGAAGTTAGTATACAGTGTTGCCCATCTGTAATGGATAATCTTAGCTCTCAATCTAGTGCCTAGGAGTTAAGTCTCTGGTCACATCCACATGAATTATCTAGTTAAGGCAAGACCTACCTGTCGGCAAACCGATAGGAGATTGTTTGGATTGTGTAACTGATATGGGAAGACTCAGCCCTTAGAGGACAGGGCCATTCCCTGGCAGGGATAAAGATGGAGAGAGCTGTTTAAGTTGGTTAGGAGGCAGGCAAGCCAGCAAAAATATACAGCATCTGTCCTTCTCCTCTGCTCGTGCTGTGGACTCGATAGGACCAGTTTCCTCGGCTCCTCCTGCTGGCACGACTCTTCAGTCCATGACGGACTGAAACCTGCAGTTGCAAGTAGAATGAAACTCCTTTCTCCCTAAGCTGTTTAGGTCGGGTATTTATTGTGATAAATAGGAGCTGTGAGACTAAAACATCACCCAACTCCATTCCCGCTGTCTTCTGGCTGAGAGTAGATACTTGCTTACAATAGACACTGGAAGATAGAAGCCGTGTTCTTAGAGGAAGTGAATCTTTCCGAGATAAGTCAAAGAATTTCTTTTTCTGGTCAATGAGACATAAGCGGGGAATAAGTTTGAAGGCTTTGAAGAAAGCAACTCCTTTCTGATTAAATAAATGTGGCTCACGCACTAAACACACAAGGAAAGAGCCACCTTCCTCTTCCTCCTTGCTTTTAAACTCACAGGTCGGTGGATAATTTCCCTGGTGTCGCTGTGTCAGGAATGGAAATATCAGTTGCCCACTAGTCAGTGATACTGAGTCAGAAGTGTGGGAGCCGGGCTCCTTCATGCGAGAGAACTGCCCACCAACACAGGGCCCCTCCCTCCACCCACTGTGCCGACTCGTGACCCTGAGCTGGTTTCACTTTCGCAGATGGGCTTTTGGTAACTTCAGGCCAAAAGCTCAGTTACTTCTCTCTGCGGCTCAGCTAGATGAGAAGGTGACAGTAACATCTACCTGGCCAGGTGGTTGTGGAGAGAAAAACGAGATCACAGAATGCCTAATGCAGAGGAACTCAGTGAATGGAAGCTACTAATGTCATCAAGAGGTCACGGATGCTCCCACCATGCTATCGCTCCTGGAACCTGGCACCTTCACTAGAGGGGCCTGGAGCAGGGCCCCAGTCACCTCCTCCCCTCTGCTGAGGAACTCAGCCGTAGGTATGGCTGGGGCCAAAAAATGTCTAGCCTGTAAAAGAGTGGAGAGCATAAAGCAATAAGCAAGCACGTAAAATCAGAACATGATTGGTACTGCAACATGATAATAATGTATATGGAATGTTATAAGAAACCCTTTCATTTCTTCTGTCCCAGAAATCCTATTTTGGGCTATTTAGCCAATGAAAGCTGCCCAAATGGAGAGGTAAAACTAAATCACACACACACACACACACACACACACACACATACACACACACAGACACACAGACACAGACACACACACACACACACCACCACCACCAACAACAACAACAACAACGGGCTGGAGAGATGGCTCAGGGGTTGTGACTCTGTCTCACAAGCAGAAGGTTCTGAGTTCGGATCCCAGGTCCACGTTAAAAAAAAAAAAAAAAAAAAAACAACAACAACAACAACAACTTAATCACAGAATGTTTAATTCAGCATTACTTTTTGCAGACTTCAGTAGTAAATCATATTTCCTCTTATTACATGAACTTTACTTGAAAAATGAATAACTGTCTATTCACCTAAGAAAGAACACCAATGACAGACCAAAGTAATGATTCCACCCAAGTTTAGCTATGTCCACTTAGGCTGTAAGTGAGAAGTTAGAGGCGTTTGGGATGCCCTAAAACAGAAGCACTGCACCCCAGCATGGAGTGGAGGAAGTCCTCAGCAGGAGGATGCCCCGCCCCCAGATACCTGGGAAAGGAAGCGGATAAAGGAGAAATTGCAACAGTCCTGAACTTCCTTCCTGGCTTATACTTGAGCTGTGCATAACCAGCAGAAACCAGTTCAAGGGTAGAAGAACCCTCTGCCAGGAGGGCCTAACCACACCGCGGAGATAACGCTTTCGGCTCTTCTTAGCAGAAGAAGGGAACAAAGTCTTCTTATTTTCCTTCAAAGGCAGTTCTAGAGGTGAGACGTCCCTTTTCCTATCCCTCCCAAGTTTCTTTGTGTCTTAGAAAGTGGGGTTCTTTGAAAGCATATGGTGTGTTCTAGAGACCCTTTGGACAGCAGAGGAAGTCGCTTGGCTCTGACACACACACACACACACACACACACACACACACACACACACACACACACACACACACACACACACACACACACACGTTTGCCCCCAGTTAACAGTGGTTGTCAGTGGCCACTAGGGACAGGCAGGATCACCGGTCCTGGAAAAGTTCCAAGGAACAGAAGTTTACCCAGCTGAGAAGGCTTTGTGCCTGAAATACAATGTAGCTGCCACTTCCTGGTTTAAGTTCCAGGAGGGAAACAGAGAGGCTCAAAGGCCACAGATGAGCAAGAATTGAATCTTTCTGCAGTTTCTACCAAACTGGTTCTAACTGGATTTTCCCCTTGCTTCTTGGTTTTGACTGCCAAGGAACTAGAGCCCAGATTCTGCATTTTCTCAAGATCCTTAGCTTCTCCAAGGCTACCCCAGAGATCTGTCAGCTGGGGTGACTCACACCCTCTCTTCCTGGACCTTTCAACCTTCCCCTGACGATCTGTTTTCTTTAGGGGCACTGTGTCGGCATGCAGTATGCATTCCTTCAGAAAAGATAAACTGACATGAGCCCCCACCCTCTCTCCCCTCTTTGCAGTGGCCGCCATGGGCTCCATAAACTCCAGAGGACACAAGGCAGAAGCCCAGGTGGTGATGATGGGCCTGGACTCGGCGGGCAAGACCACGCTTCTGTATAAACTGAAGGGCCATGAGCTCGTGGAGACCCTGCCCACCGTGGGCTTCAACGTGGAGCCCCTCGAGGCTCCCGGACACGTGTCACTGGTTCTCTGGGACGTCGGGGGACAGACCCAGCTCAGGGCCACCTGGAAGGACTATCTGGAGGGCACTGACGTCCTTGTGTATGTGCTGGACAGCACAGATGAAGTCCGCTTGCCCGAGGCAGCGGCTGAGCTCAAGGAAGTCCTGGAAGATCCCAACATGGCCGGCGTCCCTTTCTTGGTGCTGGCCAACAAGC